>JAKEYF010000451.1:0-41407 GCA_021527775.1 Lactarius sanguifluus | reverse complement strand
ACGGTGATTAGGAGTTGCCACTATTCCGCAAAGTGTTACGTCCCATAAAAGGAAGGTGCCAAGAAAGTCACGTTGTTGCATTCCAAAACGAGACCGTCACTATCGATTAGTGTTTAAACTCAGATGGAAGGACTTTCATTTAGTCAGCATAGTAAACATTTGTTTTTCAGTTAACTTATGTTTATTTTGATTAGCTAACTACTGTACATGGATTTTTCTAAGTCGATTTACGGGTGCGGGGATGCAGAAAGGGTGCCCGCCGTCCACGTGCAGCCCCCCGGGTTTCGCCTGGCCCCGTTCACACCCTCCCTTCTGCATACACCCGAGGGCGCGCCATCACCTCCTTTTCGCACTCCCGCTCCGATGTGCCCACCCTTCCGTTCGCGCGCAGCCTCACCCACCCGGGTTGCGCGCCCGCACACCCATTGCGCGCACCCGGGGGAGGTGCGACACCCCTCCGTTCGCCGTCTGTGCTCGGTTTGCACCTCCCCCCGTTCCGTGTATCCCCCTTCGCATGCGGCCCTCCCCCTTGCGCGCATCTCCCCCCTGGTGCGGCGTGTAAACCGGGGGGCTGGACCGCATTTGGGGTGGGCGCACCGGCCCTCCTGCGTCACCGGGAATGCGCGGGAGTGGCGGGGCGCGTAAACAGGGGGGTTGGGGTAGCGTACCCGCATGGAGGGTGAGGCTGGGCGCACCGACCCTCCTCCAGGCGTGCACAGGAGTGGCGGGGCGCATATTCCCAAGGCCGATAGCTTAGCCCACGCAGAAGAGGGGACTGGTGGTGGGCGTGAAGCCTTCTGCACGCCCGGCATGCAAGGGGAGGGCGGGGCGGGGTCTGGGCTTGCCCGCACAGAGGGGACCGGAGTGTGCTGTCCGTCATCTTACGTGCGCGGGCAGGGGCGGGGCAGGGCAAGGGGCTGGGCTGGCGTCGTCCGTGCGGGACTGGGGTGGATGTGCCATCCCTCCTCTGGCATGCGCGGGCAGGGCCGGGATGCGTGGGGCTGGACTGGCGTCACCCACGCTGAGGGGACCGGGGTGGGCACGCCGTCCCTCCTGTTGCGTGCGCGGGCAGGGGCGGGGCGGGACACGTGGGCTGGGCTGGCATCGCCCGTGCTGAAGGGACTGGGGTAGTGCGCCGTCCCTCCTGTTGCGTGTGCGGGCAGGGGCGGGGAAGGGCGCGTGGCGTCGCCCGTGCTGAAGGGACTGGGGTGCGCGCCGTCCCCTCCTCTTGCGCGCGCAGGCAGGGGTGGGGCGGGGCGCGCGGGCTGGGCTGGCGCTGCCCGTGCTGAAGGGACCGGGCGGGGTGGGGCGCATGGGCTAGGCTGGCGTCACCTGTGCTGAAGGGGCCGGGGTGGTCGCGCCATCCCTCCTCTTGAGTGCGCAGCCGGGGCGTGCCGTCCCTCCCATTGCGGACGCGTACAGGGTGGGGCAGGCACGTGGGGCCGGGCTGGCGTCTCCCATGCTAAAGGGCCTGGGGTGGGTGCGCCGTCCCTCCTGCGGCACCAGGTGTGCACGGGGTGCGTAAACCCGGGGGCTAGGCTGGAGTGGCCCGGGGGGGGGTGGGAGCTAGGGGGGCAGGGGCGTACTGTCCTTCCGCATCTGTCTGCACAAGAGGGGGAGGAGGGTGCGACGACGGGGATGAGAAGTGAGACGACCTGCACCAAAGGGGTGGTCAGTGGGGGGGTTGCGGATATGGTGGGGCGGGCCTACCTTTTGGCCCTCTGTGTGTAGAGGACGTTGGTGTGCAGAGGAAGGGGGAGAGGAAGGGGGAGGAGAGGAAGGGGTGGCGTGGATGTGCCTAAGTTGAGTCGGGTATGACAGATTCCAACTTAGGCACATCCACGCCGCTCCTCCCTCTCCTCCCCCTTCCTCTCCCCCTTCCTCTGCACCGCCGTCCTCTCCACACAGACAGGGGACCAAAGGTAAGCCCGCCCCCACCATCTCCGCAACCCCCACTGACCACCCTTTGGTGCAGATCGTCCCACTTCCCGCCCCCGTTGCGTCCCCGTCATCACGCCCTCCTCCCCCTTTCACGCAGACAGATGCACAGGAAGGAGAGTACGCCCCTGCCCCCCTAGTTCCATCCCCCGGGCCACGCCAGCCCAGCCCCCGGATTTACGCACCCCGCCCGTGCACGCCTGGTGCCACAGGAGGGACGGCGCGCCCAGCCCAGGCCCTTTAGCATGGGAGACGCCAGCCCGGCCCTACGCGCCTACCCCACCTGCCCGCGTCCGCAATGGGAGGGATGGCGCGCCCCGGGCCTGCCCACGCACTCAAGAGGAGGGATGTAGCGGTGCGACTGCCGCGCTACGTCAAGTCAAGGGCAAACTAAAGTGAACTGCTAAGGTGAGCACACTCAACTCGACGCGGAGACAAGTCACGCGCCAACGTACAGACACTGCGGAGAGATAGACACTTAGAGTCTTTATGCAAGACTCAAGTCAGGGTGATCACGCAGTGGCACGTCTGAGTGGAGAACCAAGAGGACAAGTTAGATTGGAGAGAAGTAAGGGAATACAGAGGAATGCGCACCTGAGTGGAGAACCAAGAGGACAAGTTGGTTCCACTCAGGACGCTACAGGGAGGCTTATATACACTACTGCGGCTGAGTCTAAACTGAGTTCGAACACTATTACTAAGTGTACAGTAAGGTCCTATGACTCAGGAGCTGACGCGTCGTATCTATTAATAGCGTTATCTATGGTGCTGACGTGGCACTCTGTCATAACGCTTACGAGCGGCTCCACTTTGCTGAGTAAAACCTAATACAGCGAGTAAGCGTAAACTACTAAGCACGTTCTAGATCCTTCTAGTCCCTTCCATCCTTATCGTCCAATCGTATGAGTCCGTACTAATGAGGGATATAAATCCCATGATCACGTGCACATGGTGGCAACGCATGTGACTAACGAATACCTCTGTACTTCGGCCCTTTATATCTTCACCGAATAAATCCATATAAATACAGAAAAATAGGGAAAATAATACGCGTCCATGACATCACCCCCCTTCTTAAGGGTCGACGTCCGCGTTGGCCTCTGTGTACATGTGAGGAGACTGCCAAGGCAAGGACGCGTAGATGAGAGCTGCTATTTTTCTAGGTGCGCCCGGGTTTAAAGAGTGGAACTCTTTAAGTCTTTCCGGGGCGTGCGCTAGGTTTTTAGCAGGTTCCCAAGTGTCCTCGCCCTCTCCGTAGCCCTTCCAGCGAACTAGGTACTTAAGAGTACGACCAAAGAGTTTTGAATCTCTTATATGGTCTACTTCGTACTCTTCTTCCCCTTCAACTGTGACGGGTTCAGGAGGAGGTGGCAAAAGCCCGTTAACTTCGTTTCCCTTGTAAGGGGAGAGGCGGTCTACATGAAATACATCATGGATCCGTAATGCAGGGGGGAGTGCAAGCTTGTAGTCGACGTCACTTCTGACTTCAGTGACTTCAAATGGTCCTAACTGCTTTGGACCCAATTTGGACGACTGCTGGTGTATCTTTATTTGCTTAGCTTGCAACCAGACTTTATCCCCGACGTTAAAGGCGTGTGGCTTGTGCCTTTGTTCAACGTCTGTCTGCATTCGCCGTTTACTTTGGCGTAGAGCTGCCTCTGCATCCTTACGTGAGGAAACTAGGTGTTGAAGACGCTTATCGAGCGTTGGAATACCCGTTGGCCTACCGGCAGGAATCGTGAAATCTGGCGTGTAGCCGTACAGTAGCTCGAACGGGGTATGACCCGTTGCAGAGTTGAGCCTACTGTTGATTACGAATTCCGCGGTAGGGAGCAGGTCTGCCCAATCATCCTGCCTCTTACTAATGAACAAGCGCAAGTAGACTTCTACTTCTTGATTTTTGCGCTCTACCTGTCCATTAGCTTGAGGGTGATAGGCTGTAGTAAGACCTGCGTCTATCCCTAGTCGCTTATAAAGTGCCCGCATACTCCTTGCAGCAAACTGGGGTCCTCGATCACTGATGATCTTTCGAGGGATCCCATGCAAGGGGAAGACTTGTTCAAAGTAGATGGATGCTACCCCATCAGCCGTAATCTGAGAAGTCACTGGAAATAGGTGGATCTGTTTTGTGTAATGATCCACTATGTTAAGGATCATATCCTTTCCACGTGACATAGGCAGAGGGCCGATTAAATCGATCCCAATTAACTGCCATGGACCCTCAGGTACTTCTTGCGGCTGAATTGTAGCTTTGGGGTGCAGATCTTTGCGATAGCGTTGGCATCGATCGCATCCTTCTACGTATGAACTTATGAAGCCTGCCATGCGTGGCCACCAATAGTAGCGACTAACTAGCTCTATGGTTCCGTTTTTACCGGGATGTCCTGCAATCGTCGTATCGTGGCATGATTTTACCACGTCCCTTCTAAGGGCTCGATCGTTTGGGACATATAACCTTCCACGGTGATAAACGAAACCGTCTTCTTCTTCCCACAGCGCAACTCCATCCGTAAGAGCCTTGGGAGCGGTCTTTTGTAAACTTTTAAGACCCTCTATAACTTCGGCTTCTTTAATGGATGCGAGTTTGATGCGACTGCCAAGGGAGTCCACTTCTGGGCGGAAGTGTGCTTGGGCGGCATTGAGGAAATGCTTAGGTTGTAAAACCTGAACCTGGCGGTTGTCCTCGTTGTCCCTGACGTGGTCTTTGGAAAATCTACTGAGTGCATCGGCTTGCATAGAATCTCCTTTCTTGTAAGTGATTTTAAAGGCGAAGCGACTTAAATATAATGCCCAGCGTGCTTGCCGGCGATTTAAGTCTTTCATGCTTGCCCACCATTCCATATTCTTATGGTCGGTGATCGCTTCAAAGGAGATGCCTTCGAGGAAGTGTCTCCAGTCCTCTAAGGCGCGGATTAAGCCGAGCATTTCTCTGTCGTAGATTTCATAGTTGCGCTCTTCTTTGCTCATTGACTCTGAGCGATACGCAACGGGGTGCCAAAGGCCGTCTGGGTACTTCTGAGTGAGTATTCCGCCAGTAGCAAATCCTGAAGCATCTGTTTCGACGCGGGTGGGGAGGTTCGGATCGTACACCTTTAAGATAGGTTCTTGAACGAAACGTCCCTTAAGACCGTCGAAAGCTTCCTGCTGTTCAGAATGCCAGTGCCATGGAGTATCCTTCTTCGTGAGGTCATGCAAGGGTCGGGCGATAGCCGCGAAGTCCTTGATGAACCTACGATAGAAGTTGGCGAACCCAACGAATGCTCTGACTTCTTTGAGATTCGTGGGTGTAGGCCACTCCCTTACTGCAGAGACCTTGCCAGGGTCCATCTGCACTTCTCCGGGACGGATAATCATCCCTAAGTACTCCATTTCACGTTTCTCGAAGTCGCATTTTTCAGGTTTGAGATAGAGATCGTAGTCTTCGAGCCTTTTGAGCACCTCGCGCACGATTTTGCGATGGTGGTTAAGGTCTCGGCTATAGATGAGGATATCATCCATATAGACTGCGACTTCTCCTTCTGCGATGAGATCCGCGAATATTGCGTTCATGAGGGCTTGGAAGGTTGCGGGGCTGTTGGTCATGCCAAAGTACATTACTTTTGGCTCAAACAGTCCGCGGTTGGTGACGATAGCACCCTTCCATTCGTCTCCTTCTCGGATTCGAATATTGTGATAGCCCCATCGAACGTCAAACTTTGTGAAGTACTCTGCTCCTTTCAACCGGTTGATGATGTCAGCCGCGAGTGGAAGTGGGTATCGGTTCTTAATGGTAATTTTATTAAGACGGCGATAATCCTGCACTAGACGGAGCTTTCCGTCTTTCTTTTTGATAAAGAATACTGGGGATGCCATCGGTGACTTAGATGGTACCAGATATCCCTTAGCAATGTGCTCTTGCAGGAATTTGTCGAGTTCCACTTGCTCGCTGGGTGACATTGGGTACGTCTTGATCTTCCAGTGCTTAACTGCATCTGGTTCAAGATCTATGGCGTGATCCCACGGTTGATGCTCAGGGAGCCTCTGGGATTCTTCCTCAGAGAAGACTTTCGCGAAGTCACAATAGTGCTTGGGCACCATTTCTTCGAAGGATTTCTTTGGCTTTGCTGCAGTAGCTTTCTCGGCTATCTGCTGACTGTACGTAAAGCCTGCCAAACAGAAAACTTCGTCCTGGGCCGTGTCTAGCACTTTCTCCGCAAGGAGACGGCGGCGTTCCATACGGTTTGCCATGATGCGCGTCACCTCTATCTCAAGTTCCGGTGGCGCTAGTTTCAGCGGTGGAATTGAGACGCATTGTGCCTTCCTGCCAATCTATTTCCGGGTTCCGTAATCTAAGCCAGGGTAGTCCCAGTATGACATTCTCTGGGCCAAGGGAAGTGACTAAGAAGTCGTGACTTTCTTCCGTTGGTCCAACTTGGAGATTAAGTCGGACTTTGTGGGTGATACTACCGGCTTCATTGAGCGTCCCGTCTATATTATAGAGGATAATGGGATTCTCAAGAGGAACCTGGAACATCTTGTGGCGGTCAGCGTACTTTTTGTCGAGGAACAACGAAGTTGCCCCCGAGTCTACCATTGCTGCTACTTTTACAGTACGATGACGTCCTTTTAAATACACAGAAATATGAAAATGTGATTTTTTATCTTTTGTTTCGGGAATAATAGTTGAAGACAGTGCTGCATCAGAAATCATCACGTGCGGCGCTGCTTCGATAAAGGGTGGAGCAACTGGAACACTACATATATTGTTCATCTCCGAGGCAGATGTAGATGTGGAGGGGCCGAGAAGACAAGAAACGGAGCCGACACTACTATCTAACTTACAGGTAGAGGAAGAGATTGTATGAATTACAGGAGATAAGTCCGAAACGAGGCGAGAGCGTAAGCATATGGTACAACTACAGGAAGCCGAGTCATCTACTGTAAATAAGGGGCCAGACGCAGCTCTGCTGGTCCCTTGCACTAAAAAGCCGCCTTGAGCGACTCAATCTGCTCTTGCTGCTTTTTCACCATCTCCATCAATTTGGCTACGTCTACCTGTGACGTCTTGGCCGGAGAGGTACTTGAACTGGAGGAGGCGGATGCTACCGCAGTACTTGAAGAGGATGGTGGACTAGGGGAGTCCGTTGCTGCTGCCTTAGCTTTAGCTGGCTTCCCCATTTTCTTGGTCATGCAGACGGGTGCCCGGTGACCGACTCTTTGGCACCAATTGCACACGTCTCGTTCGTGGTTTCCATCCTTCTTCGAGTGTTCTGTTGACCCACACCCGTAACACTTCCCCTTCATCCACGTCTGGTACTCTGCTCTAGTTTTAAGGATATCCGCCTGCCCCGGTTTCTTGCCTTGCTGACGCGTGGCGTCTACTTGCATGGCATCGGGGTGGGCCGATGTAGGTACGATGCGGGAGCTTTCACCCCCCTTCTCTGCTTTCCGGGCTCGCATACGTTGATCGATGTCTTGCGAGGCCTTCCGCAGGTCTTTGTAATTTAGAGCTATTTTCCCCGTGAATGCGAGGATGTCCTTGATTTCCTCAGAGAGGCCATCATAGAACCGGGTGCACAGGTCTTCTTCAGACCACTTCATCTGTCCGGCGTACTGGTCGAACAGAGATATATACTGGGTCACCTCCTTGCGACCTTGTTTTGTCTTTTTGAGCGCTTCTTGCGCTAAATCTGTGGTGTCCCGCGGACTAAACCTGAGGTTAAAGGCCTTGACGAAACCGGCAAAGGTTCCGCCAAATGGCGATCCACCTTGATTTGCCTCTTCCAGATATGGAAGGGCCCAGGTTTTCGCGTCCCCTTCCATAAGGTTGAGGGCGGCCGCGGTCCATCGACCTTCGTCAATGTACCACCTTTTGTCTGCATCGTTCCAGGTGTTCATGGCGTCCCCAACTGAGCCGGCCCAGTTATGGTAAGCGGCAAGGAAATGACGGGCTTCTGTAGAGTCGCCTTTCCCGTCCCAAGGCTTTGGGCGGGCCACTATGTCCTTTTTGTTACCATTTGAATGGGGCCGGGCGGCGTGAGATGCGCCGACTGCCTGCGTGAGATCCTTGACCTCCTGGGCTATTACGCCCATGGCCAAGCTGAGTTGGTGGATGAGGTCCAGACAATCCTGGACTGTGGGAGGAGCGGGTGCAGAGCCCGAGGCGGCTGCGGATGTGTGTGCTGTGGGGTCGGCCATTGCGTCTAGTTGGGCCTGTCTCTCTTTTCTCTCTGCGTCTTCTTGTGCCTTTCGATAATTCTCTAGGAGAATTAGCTGTTCGTCAGGCGAGATATCGTCCCAGTCTACTACTGAAGAAGCGAAGACTTTTTCACTCTTCGTGAGGGGAGGGAGCGCGAATTTGGAGTGAACTCCGCGAGGGTACTGGGCTTGAGCCTGTTTGGCTTTCTGCCGACCGCTGGGAGCCACTGTGAGGTGGTGAGGGAGACGGAGGGGGAGAGAGGCGCGGGACTAGGTCTGCTGCAAATGCGACCAACTGGGGAACAGTGTATCCGGTTCCGTTAACTTCACCACCTAGGCCGTAAAGCTCTAATAGGCCGTAGTGATAGTTGGGGAACGAGTAGATAGCCTGCACGTATTGTTCTGTGAGGTTACGAGGGGGCAGTTCTAACTGGAATCCCTGGTAACGGATGTTGACACCGTCTTCGTCTACGAAGCTTTCGCCTGACTGGGCGAGGGTTTCTTGGGAGGAGGAGTGGGCGGAATGGAATGAAGTTGATGACGACCCGTGTGATGATGTTGGTGGGGAAGGAGCACGCTCGTTGGTGATTTGAGGTGTCCTGAGTACGTGAAGCGATGCCGAAGCAGAGGCTTGATTACTGGGGGGCGTCGGGATTGGTGGGATGGAAGCTTGTCTCCTCCTAAAGAGACGGCGCAGACGAGTGCGAACGTTCGCGAATATACGAGGCAGGGTGGAAACGGGAGGATAGGTGGGTAAAGACGACTGGATACAACGAGCGTGAAACGCTAACTCGAGGATGCGTGGAATGCCCTATCAAGCAAGACCAATACACAGTGATTGTTTCACACTGCGCGAGGCTGCGGCGATAAAGGGACACTCGGGAATGGGGTAAGGATATGTGTAGAGCCACAAGGCTGTCTGCCTCAGTCTTCTCGACCTGTTGGCTGCCTCTCACGCCGAAGCGCTCTCAAACTTTTCTGTTTACTACGCGTACAGCTGTCGCAGGCTAGGCCTGGCTGGCTTCTCGTCCTACTGCAGCTTATCTGGCGTGGTGACCAGTTCTGCAGCAAGTACCCAAACGTTCTACTGTGACCAGATAGAACGCTTATAGGCAAGCACAATGTATGCCGACTTTACGGACACTACAGTTGTACCACAATAGCACAGAATCTGCTTACGGAGGTCCACAGGCAAAGAGTGAGGTGGATAACACAAGGGACTGATGGTCGTCAACCACCTAGAGGGAAAGATGATAAAGGAAGTAAGACTGGCGGGTGGGTAACCCGAGAGTGTGAAAAGGGAACTTGTCCTAATGTAGCGGTGCGACTGCCGCGCTACGTCAAGTCAAGGGCAAACTAAAGTGAACTGCTAAGGTGAGCACACTCAACTCGACGCGGAGACAAGTCACGCGCCAACGTACAGACACTGCGGAGAGATAGACACTTAGAGTCTTTATGCAAGACTCAAGTCAGGGTGATCACGCAGTGGCACGTCTGAGTGGAGAACCAAGAGGACAAGTTAGATTGGAGAGAAGTAAGGGAATACAGAGGAATGCGCACCTGAGTGGAGAACCAAGAGGACAAGTTGGTTCCACTCAGGACGCTACAGGGAGGCTTATATACACTACTGCGGCTGAGTCTAAACTGAGTTCGAACACTATTACTAAGTGTACAGTAAGGTCCTATGACTCAGGAGCTGACGCGTCGTATCTATTAATAGCGTTATCTATGGTGCTGACGTGGCACTCTGTCATAACGCTTATGAGCGGCTCCACTTTGCTGAGTAAAACCTAATACAGCGAGTAAGCGTAAACTACTAAGCACGTTCTAGATCCTTCTAGTCCCTTCCATCCTTATCGTCCAATCGTATGAGTCCGTACTAATGAGGGATATAAATCCCATGATCACGTGCACATGGTGGCAACGCATGTGACTAACGAATACCTCTGTACTTCGGCCCTTTATATCTTCACCGAATAAATCCGTATAAATACAGAAAAATAGGGAAAATAATACGCGTCCATGACAAGGGACGGCTCACCCACCCCAGTCCCTTCAGCACGGGTGACGCCAGCCTAGCCCACATGCCCCGCCCCGCCCCTGCCTGCGCAGCACGCAACAAGAGGTACGGTGCGCATACCCCGGTCCCTTCAGCGCGAGCGACGCCAGCCCTCCAGCCCACGCACCTCGCCCCACCCCTGCCCACGTGCGCAAGAGGAGGGAACGGCGCGCACCCCGGTCCCTTCAGCACGGGCGACGCCACGCGCCCCGCCCCGCCCCTGCCCGCGCACGCAACAGGAGGGATGGCGTGCCACCCCGGTCCCTTCAGCACGGACGCTAGCCCAGCCCACGCGCCCCGCCCTGCCCCTGCCCACGCAACAGGAGGGACAGCACACCCACCCCGGTCCCCTTGGCGCGGGCCACGCCAGCCCATCCCCATGCACCCCGCACCACCCTCCCCTTGCATGCCGCGTGCAGGAGGCTTCGCGTCCACCACCAGTCCCCTCCGCATGGGCTGGGCCATCGGCACCGGGAATACACGCCCCGCCACGCCCGCACACTCCCGGAGGAGGGTCGGTGCGCCCAGCCTCACCCTCCATGCGGGTACGCTACCCCAACCCCCCTGTTTACGCACCCCGCCGCTCCCGCGCATTCCCGGTGACGCAGGAGGGCTGGTGCGCCCACCCCAAACGCGGTCCAGCCCCCCGGTTTATGCGCCGCGCCAGGGGGGAGATGCACGCAAGGGGGAGGGCCGCACGCGAAGGGGGATACACGGAACGGGGGGAGGTGCAAACCGAGCACAGACGGCAAATGGAGGGGTGTCGCACCTCCCCCGGGTGCGCGCAATGGGTGTGCGGGCGCGCAACCCGGGTGGGTGAGGCTGCGCGCGAACGGAAGGGTGGGCGCATCGGAGCGGGAGTGCGAAAAGGAGGTGATGGCGCGCCCTCGGGTGTATGCAGAAGGGAGGGTGTGAACGGGGCCAGGCGAAACCCAGGGGGCTGCACGCGGACGGCGGGCACCCTTTCCGCATCCCCACGCCCGTAAATCGACTTAGAAAAATCCATGTACAGTAGTTAGCTAATCAAAATAAACATAAGTTAACTGAAAAACAAATGTTTACTATGCTGACTAAATGAAAGTCCTTCCATCTGAGTTTAAACACTAATCGAAAGTGACGGTCTCGTTTTGGAATGCAACAACATGACTTTCTTGGCACCTTCCTTTTATGGGACGTAACACTTTGCGGAATAGTGGCAACTGTGATTAGGTCCTTGTCAAGCACGGTGATAGTGTAGGACTCACCTGTCTCCTGCAGTCTTACTTTATCTCACGGTCCGGTCTGCTCTGACCGTTTTTCCGCCACTCGGACTACTCCGATATCTTCTGTCTTACAGATCTTCAAATACTAACTTACAATATAAAGAAAAGTTAAATATAATAAAATCATGAAATAAAGCCAACCAACGCAAAGCCAACCAACGCGAGGGCATCTCCGACTTTCCAATTACGCGAATTCATCGATCGGATTGAAACGCAGGAGCTGCGTCGTCGAGCGGATATTATATCCTCTGAGCGTGTCATTTTCGTTTCCTTATTCTACCGCGGCGGTCCCGAGTCACTTGACTAGAGGCGGAACAACTTTTTGGTCAACTTCCGGAGCAGCGTAATTAGTTAGTGGGGATGGGGGCG
Organism: Lactarius sanguifluus; assembly: GCA_021527775.1. Taxonomy (NCBI): domain Eukaryota; kingdom Fungi; phylum Basidiomycota; class Agaricomycetes; order Russulales; family Russulaceae; genus Lactarius; species Lactarius sanguifluus. The sequence continues at coordinate 29,602 of JAKEYF010000451.1, read as the reverse complement.
GGTATGGGGATGGGAAGCCTGTCCAGCAGTCTTTGAAAATCAGGCGTCCCGATGCCCGTCACCTATGGAGACCAGTGTCAATGTCGGAAATGAGGAAACATGAGCCCGGGGAGATGTACAGGATCCCATCCAGGGACAGCGGAGAATCCATCAGTGTCACAGCCCGGGTTCGAGCCAGACGTGATGTCATTGAAGCCCTGGTAGGCGGTGCCGTATAGCCAGGGGTTGAGAAAACCGAGCACTGGCCTATTCTTTGAAAGCTGATAGTCATTCAGCAGAGCGATTATGCCCGCCACGACCTGTAAGTTAGCGGCTAGATGAGTACTCGAGGAAAGACGATGCAGAGATATGGGAGGGGGAAAGACGTACTGGCGTCGAACAGCTCGTGCCCGCCGCGAGCTTAAGCTCATCGTTGAGGACCATCACGAAGTTCATCGCCTGCCAGTGCGCAGCAACGTCGGGGAAGCCTCGGCTCGAAGCTCTGCACAAATTATAAGTAAGAATAAATTAGATTCGGTCACGTAGGCGAGCGCACTTGTAAAGGCCGGAATACTGGTTTCCGAGTTGCTGGAAGAAACCGAGCACGGCGTCGGTCTGGTAAACCGGGCGTTGAAAAATATTCGAGAACCCCCCGGAGGAGAGAGGCGCCGCAACCTCGAGGAGTTTTATCGTTCCGCCAACGCTGGTGACCCAAGGACCTGCAAAATGTGTGGCGGAGTGGTGAGCGACTGGTATCCGAGCCTATGTACTGCTTGCGAGCGGGGAAAAGCCAAACATACATGTCGGAGGGAAGGCGGGCTGAAATTGGACAATGCCGGAGCCGTCGTTTTTCTTGCAGTCTCCGTGGCTAACACCTACGTCACCACTCGCGAAAAGTATGCTGACGCCGCGCGCGCCGAGCTGCCCGAAAAGTTTGCATACGCTCTTTGCATTGTAAGGACTATGTCCTCCTGGGCTCGGAACGATACTATGTTAGCCTTTGATTACTAATCACGTATATAGTCTATGGTTGATTACGGAACTTGTTACGGAAAGTAGACATCTGAACTATGCCTTTACCTTTGTGTTAATGATCTCCGTCTCCGTCTGCGTTCGTGCGTCCGTCTGCGTTTCTGTGTTTCCTTATCACTTCTCTATCACCATCTACACTTCCCCTTGGGTCGACATCTATTACTTGCTACAGCATACACTCTTGCCAGGCTGGCATACGCTCTTCGCATAGTCAGGCGGGAAGGTCTGCTCGTCGCCACCGTAAGACGTGCTGATCGTCTGCGGAACATCTTCCAAACTGGTCATTACCCCGAGCCATCCGAGGTATGGCTCGTTGTCGTTCACCGGTATGTAGCTGTCAGGGATGAATTCTTCCGCTACACCGCCAATGCTGTAGAGGACATGAGGGGTGGGCCAAGCTATTCCCTGCGTGTATTGCATGTCGAGGTTTACCTCATCGCCGGGCTTGTTTGGGTCGTATCCACTGTCATTGATATCAATGACCAGGACAGTCGGATCGTCCGCGTCGGAGCGGAAATGTTCCATGAAATTCTCTAGGTCATCATCGCCTACATACTCCCCGTAGAAGCCTGTAACCCCGATCATATTCTGTTCCGTTGCTGCGGGCTGGTAGGTTACCGAGTTGTACAGCGAACGAAGGACCGCCGGAGTGATGGGAACATCACGGGTTCAAGTTGACAGCGTCGCTGGCCTACCACGGTGTCCACGTAGTCTTTTCCGCGGCGTGAGCGGCGAGCCGAAATACGTCGTCGGCGCGACCGTCTGCACGTGCGCGTGCAACGCAGCGGGGAGGGCGTACTAGTAGCCGACCGTGCGGAGAATAGTCTCATTCGTCCCGGCGTATCGGTAGAGCTGGTACTAAGCGCCGAGATTTAAGGCCCGAGAAGGTCGTTGGCTTTCGACACAGGCACCCTGGTCACCGTCAGCCAGTTGCCGCCGTGTGACGTTGAGATATTGGAGGGGGACATGCCGTGGTTCCTAAGCCAGGTCTCGACGAGCTTGAGTGTATATGGGTATGGTGCGACAAACTTGGCGACCTGCTCCTTAGAGAGATATGCGCCATATCTACAACGTAGCAGCGTCACGTGTGTTGGCGGAGGAATGAAAAAGAAAACGTGCTTTGGATGTTTCGGATTGCTGACCTCATATATGGCGTCTGTGAGGGCGTGCTCGCGGTGGGGCTTTAACGCAATGCAGAGGTCGATAGTGGTGCCAACGGGTGGTTGGCCGATGCTCTCCCATTTTCCAGGTATAGCATTCCATCTGTGTTTTGTGTGCATGTTGTTCCAATTTGGTGCGAAGGGCGTAGCGGCGCTATCGAAGGGCCTCGTGATGACGGCAAGGGCGCAGAACACAGAGAGCCGGAGGTAATGCATAGTTACAACTTGAAGAGGCCGGCTACCCCGAGCGCGGCTGGTGGCCCTCTGACTTTGGGGAGCAAACATCAAGGCAAACATGGGTCCGCACCCACCCCCCACCCAAAGGGACCCCGTCCTTCACATACGCCAACACCCTCACCCGACCTCCAGACGGTGGAAACCACCCGCTTTGGAGAGCGGCCACAGCAAGGGAGAAAGACGACAGAGGACGCCAGACCGGGCGCCCCCTGTACACCCGGAAAACCACGTCCACGGCCCTTCAGCTGGCGGTTGATCACGCCTTCTCGGGCACCTACGTGATCCGGTTCAGACCGGGCGACCCAGAAGAGGCCTCCGCGTGCCCGTGCGGGGCGCTTTTCAAAACAGATGTACACATCCTCTACGACTGCCCACACCAGTTGATCCCCGTTGCAAGACACCTATCCCGCATCGTCTACAATGGCATCAGAACACCCTACGGCGGCCTATACCGCGCCAAAAACACACATCGATTACTAACCTTTCTACAGTTAAGCGGAGCAATGTCCAAACCCGATCCCGGCCCTGTGACCGAGATGTTACCCGAACCCGATTGAGAAGTTGGGAACACGTGGGGCTCGCGACTTTGGAGAGAGAGAAAGGGAGCCCCACCCCCGGGAAGAAAGGGGGGAAAGCAACTCTCAGCGTCTGACGCCATGATCAATTACTTGCGACTTAACGCCTAACACTATAGCCCGCCTGCAACGGCGGGCTCCGATACGGTCTACCTACCCATCGTCCCTGGTAGTTGCATCACCTACTACTGCCGGGGAGCACCTTAGCGTTACCAAAAACCTTGTTCACGCTGCGTCCGGTCTGGGCCTACGGCCTACTGGCCGGGATATAAATGGATTCAAAAAAAAAAAAAACTTGAAGAGGCCACCGAGACGGTGCTATGAGACGGTTCAGCGACTTTATGCGGCACCTTCGACGTGGTGTGGTGTGAGTGTGGTCAGGCGGTGTTGCAGTGGGAGTGCCAGTGGGAGGTGTGAGTCGAACTAGTTAAGAGCGGCAATTCCTGGCGTATTGATATTTCTACCGATAATAGTCCACCACGGGTAGCCAGTGTACATATGCCTAAACCTCCTGGGCATATTATATCGCTCTGATACCGATGCCCGAGGCGCACAGTGAGTCCACATATGTCTCTGCAGGACAAGTGAACGAAGCCAAGCGCAACCACCAGTGGCACGGCACTCCTTTGGTGCCCAAATGTGTGTCTCTGTAGCTTCAGCGAATCCTCTTAAGGGATGGCAGAAGAGCCCCGCGGCGACACCAATCGCCGCGGCGACCACATTGAGGGCGGAGAAGCATAGCTAGCTCCCCGAAAGTGGATTGCGCCGCCAGGAGCACCTGTGAGTGGCGGCGGCCCGATGGAAAAACCTCCTTCCTTGCGAGTCACTGCCTTGCTTTCCGTTTAGGTTCAGTATGGCGCCGGGAGGGAAGGAGGCCGGTGCATGTGAGGGAGTCGCAAGGAAGCAACTAAACTGGCGGATTGCACAGAGACTGGGCTGAAGCACGAAGTGCTTCTCGATCGGGGATGAGGGGTTCTCGTTTCCGAGGCGAGGTCGCGACACCCAAACAACTAGGAATCAATGACACGTCGAGCAAGCCTCGGCACCCCCAAACTTAGGAACGATGACGCTGTGGTTCTTCCCCCGTACTAGGTCATGCCTAGCGGGGGGGAAAGGGTCACTTAGCACCCGATTTTGTGCCCACAAGGCGTTGCCCGCCTATGAGACAGTTGGTGCATATTCCAGCACCAAAGGCCTGATGACTGTGGAGGTCTTTACCGTGCCAGCTGGTGGAGTCGCATAAATTTGGCTTCGCTCGCAGTGCGATGGCAGCTGCCTTCTGCTCCCCAGCTGGTCTGGGCATGTTCCACCATTTCGCTCATGGGGCTGACCGACAAAAATAAAGGGGAAATGACTCAAACGAATCGCTGGATCGGCTTTGGATAGCAGAATGAGGCGTGGCATGATTAGCATTTCTCGCGTTCTGAAGCTGCCATCCTTCCAAACTCCTGCGGGCTTTTCTGCAAGTTTGGTAGGCTAAATTGGTGCACGCATGTACATGTCCAGATTTCGTAGCATAGACGAGCGGAGGGCACGACGTACATATGTGTAACAAAGGTTGGTTTGGGATCGGATTTATCACATGATATGGGCGATGCAATGTACGGACTTAGATCAGTGAGCCCGACAAGCGGAGCAGATTTCCCAGAAGAAGCATAGGGGGAGGGGACGAGAAATGAGGCTGCGAAGGCGAGGATATCGGGATTGGGACCGAACGACCGGGGACCGACGGAGGCCGCAGAACGGGGCCATTGGGGGGGCGGTGCTTGTCCCGATTGAAGGCGGTCTTGTGAGCGTAGATAGCATTGGGGATGTCATCGTGTCATCGATCGAATCGGACTCATGCTGGGATAAATGGAGAAGGCGTGGGCGACACGGCGCAGACCTATTCAGCAGGAAAGAAGTAGGAAGTGGTAAAGGAAGGGCGAACGAGAGGAGAACGGAACGGGAACGGGAGCGGAGAACGACGGCGGAGAGACAGAACAAGAGGTAGAAAATCGGGAGGCACAGAGGGAGTCGCAATTGAGGCCAAGTGAGGTGGAGGCCAAAGTGGCTGTATCGTACGGAGGCAAACTTGAAGACGGGCACATTAAAGAAAAAGAAGCATACACGAAAATCGATCGCAGCTTCACTCCGGTCAACGTGTGGTGCGGTGATGGCAATCGCACGGTGGAGCGCGCTGTGTAGAGAAAAAGATAGATGATGATGATGACCCGAACAAAGGCGGTACAAGGCGAAGAACCCGGGCGATGCAAACGGGGAATCAGTCAATTTTCCCGGATGGCGCGGGCCGGAGGGGTAGATCGTCTGGAGGGATCACCCTGGAGCGATAGGCCAACTTCATTCATCATGCATCATGCATCATGGCGCGCGACAGTTCCAGCGAGCTGCCAGAGAGTTTTCCATCTACACTCAGAGTCTCAGTACGCACTGCATGCTTATTGCCTTTTTTTTTGGGCCCGCTCACTGTTCTGCTTGTCTGCAGCGACTCGGAGGGCTGCGAGGTACATTACGCCAAGCATTACGCGTAACCCAACATACCAGGCGTATCACGCCGACCCACGCAATGCAATAGAGCCCGCGGTTCACGAAGTGGAAATGGGCCTCCAAGGGTTCCGACTTCCGAGTCGCCACCTCAAGCCTGTGTCCGATGGTTGGCAGTTTGCATGTACTACGAGGGCGGCGATAATATGCGCAGACCCAGAAGCAGGTGCATGGTTTATTGGGAGTCCTTATGGTACTACTTGAGTGTTAAATGGGATGCGGGATGACTGGGACTAGCTATGTATGCAGAACGGGAAGGACAGGGAAAGCACGAGTTGAGGCAATCCTGAAAGGTATTTACTAAGTGGCGTTGCATTTCCATTGGTCACACCACGAGCACTGGTTTGCGTCGGGCCGTTGATTCCATGGCTCAATGGGTCGATGTACTACAATGTATCAGTTCATCCTCAGGTGAACTGAAGGTTGGGAGTCTCAAAGAAACAAATAAGAGACGGCGCACGAAGGATGTTAAGGGACTGGCATCGTCGTCTTCTGTCCCTACGTCGTTTTGGAGGGGATATGGTCACCTCCCGAATCTGTTTTGAAATAAAGAAAGGCGGGGATGAAAAGGGCACAAACGTACTAGTACGGACGGGAGATAAATGAGGGGTTGGCAAGTTGACGTGAAGCGAGTGGACATAGTGTAGACATCGTATCCTAGGCCTGCGCATGGCATGTTTGAGACGTAGGCCAAGCGCACGGTAAAACAACGAGGATGGGCGACAAAGCTGTCAAGGCTGTGGGATCACGAACATGGGGCGGTGAGTGAAGATGTTAAGATGGTGGATCATCGATCATCGCCGATTGCGAAGTGGTAGCGGATTGTGGCAGTGGACCTGGTCAAGCAAAGGTCAAGCATGTCCCACGGTTTGCCACTGGTTCGCCATGGTTCAGGGCGGCGCCTCAGGATCCTTTTCGTTAAAGGAAACGGCTAATATGTAACCGATTACTTAGAGCTTTACTATATCGAACTTCCATATTTTTCTGAGTTGGAGGACTGGTCTATTGCGCCTGAGCGTGATTTGGTTGTGTTTGCGTGTACTGTAGTGGCATCACGCCATCACTGTTTTGAATCAACCCTGTGACAATCAAGTGCCCCACCCTCTTCCTAATGAAGTCTCAGAAGCTGTTAAAGAGGACCCTCAAGGTTCTGAAATATCACAACTGTGCCGGTAGAAGAGAAGCCTGCCGTTTCTGAGAGGGAAGAGATAAGGCGAGTCTAGATCTTCAATCATGATATGGGCAGCTGTCACGGTGACTGTGGACACTGGTTTGGAGAACGATCGCCCGGCGGGGAAGGTGTGGTGAGGATCTCTAAAGCTACACTCGACACACTGAGATTGCTGTGTTTTAGAGGTTTGCTTTATATACTTCGTGCATGGCATTGCATGCTTAGGCATCGATCATCAATTTTGTCCACCTTGTTTGAACTTTGAACCCTCATATTGTCGCACCGATTCTGTTTCCCCCTCAACATGACTGACTGGAAAAGCCCCGCTGTCGTCAAGGCGGAATTCGGTGCGTTACTTGGGCTTCCGACATTTTTACTATTTATATTTGTACAGCCGCGCTCGTCAAGTTTTTCCACGCCATGGGGGGAGTTCTCATGTGAGCAGCGTCGTTCTCGGCCTCGTCTAATTTAAATTATTAAATTTCTTCTCACGCAAGCTGGGAGTTTCTCGTGAACCTCGGATTCGACTATTCTTTCTTCACTGGGAAGCGGAAGTTTCGCTCATCGTTTTTGGTACGCTGCATACGGCCCTGACAAGAATGCGTGATGACCAACTCAGGCTGGCACATACAGCTTTACTTGGGGGCTCGGTGGTTCCCCTTGTTCGCCGTTGCTGGTATACTCGTGGGATTCGACTCAGCAAACCGAATCGACTGCCAGGTACAGATCCACTTTACTTCTCGCCCTGTTCGACTCAGGTGATGGGACTGAACTTGGACTTCTACCCAGACCTATGTCATCTTTGTCTTTGTGAGATTATGGACCATTTCCTCGACGACATGCTAATATTTAGAGCCGTGTAGACATTTTCACATCTCTCATTCGCTTTTGCTTCGGCTCTAATCGTCCTGCGCATGTGAGTAGAGACAGGCCACTAAATTCGCACCGTCCCTCACCGACGAGTCACCATCAGCGCAGCGATATGGGGGCTAAACAAGATCGCCATATCAATCGCTTCCGCTGCATGGCTCGCCAATACTGGTTCCCAGATCCGTAGTGTGTTCATTTCTTCAAGCTGGCTTTCTGGATATTTCAAACATGTGACCCGGGATCAGGTATAGCCGTTGTTCATGCAACTTGGAGTGGAAGCATTTGCGACATCACGAATACACATGAAACCAAAACCAACATTCTAGTCACTTTCATCACTGACCTTGTGCTTCTTGCACTCATGCTCACCGGGCTCTTGCGCTGGAAGAACACCCATCAGAGAGGTGACGTCTGGTGGATACTGTATACCCAGGTTGATATTTTCTCATCTCACATACCACGTATGAACCACGGCGATCTTCTAGGCTGACCATGACAACAGGGCTTGGCGTGGATGATAATCGTCGTTGTAGCCGAAGTGCCTGCTACAGTACGTTTTCCTAAAAACGAATACGATGAGGTGACTGAGACGAGCTCCCCAGGTTTTTATTCTGTTGAATCGGAATGGTACGCATTTCTTTCACATGACGAGATTTAGTATTCACCGAAGAGTGTTTTCACAGACCCCATGAACCTCGTACGTCATCACAAAATATTGCAAACAAAGAGCTGACGGACCCGATATCGTAGATGTTTCAAGTCCCTGCACGTTAGGTGTCTCTTCGCGAGAGGCTACATGACTTCGCTGATTGTTTTTCCTTTCTTCAGTGATCATTATGGCAATCGGTGCTTCACGCGTGTACCGTGGATTGGCGGACTATTTCCTCCACAATGAAGCCAACGTACATATAAGTGGAAGGCTGCCGGTGAGACAGCCGCCAATTGGCTGCTTAGTACCCTGCCTGGACCAACGTTCCCTCGCACTGGGGACAAGCGGTATGCCAGACGGGCCTATGTTCAGAATGGATCCTCTGGCATCCCCAAAACACCGTTTCCGGCCGGGGGAAAATGACGAAGCGTGGTGAAGATTGAGTTGTGTAGGTTAAACTATTCTCACAGCAATGTCTTACGCGCAATATCCCGAAAATTCTCTTTCTATTTACTTTTGTAGGACTCGGAAGGCCAATCAACCTCAAAGGGATAGCTGTATATGAAATACATGTGATGTTTGTATTCTGTACTCGAATGTGTACTATATATTTATGAATGCGAGAGCAAAAAGAATAAGGCTCTCGGCCCTGAGGTCAGAACGACTTTTGAGCTTGGTGTGGGCCAATCACACCTGGAAGTAGCCCAAAGTTTGCGAGAGTTGGTGCGTACGCGCGGAGCTCCGTCATTGGCCTGGTCGCACTACGTGTACAATAGGCGTCATAGGATACTAGGCTGTACGAGGAGGGCACATCCAGTGGGGCACCGTCAACGTCCGAGTCATATTTAGATTAAAGTTGACGGACGTGCTGCTATGCCGTACTTGGGCGGGTCACCATGTATATGGTGTATGCGTATGAGTTGATAGGCCGAGAAGATCCCGTAGAGGAGCCTACTGGCTTAGTCTGGCAGAGTAGGGGGAGGAAACGATGCGAGAGAGCGAGAAGGGAAGAACGAGAGAAACTGCAGAGGCGACGATCGCGAGATGGTGTCCAACGATTGGCATTAAGACCAAGAGCGAGAGGAGCAGGAGCCAACGAAGGCAGCTAGACGAGGCCAAAACTTGACGACGACAATGCTATGACTGATTGATAAAAGCCCTACAAAGAAAGCTCAACTGTCCCTGACTAGCAAGGATCGACCATGGATCATGCCCGGGCCGAGATAAACAAATGAGCGAAACAGCACAGGCGAAGATTGTGGAATAGAGGGAATGACCGGTGTTCAAAAGCGAGAGGGATCGGGCTGGCAGGTCTCGATCAGAAGCCGACAGATGCTGCGGGATGAGGCCAGAGGACGGCGATGCTTGGGCCCATTGATAGTAGTCTTGGGAGCTTAGTACTGGGGGTATCACGGACCAAACCTGGCTCGCGCTGGGATCAAGGGAGAAGGTGTAGGTGACGTGCGGATTTATTCAGCAAGAAAAGTGCGGTGTATGCATACAGAGAAACTCGGTACCTAGGATAGAAACGATACGGAGAAGGGGGAAACAAGTGAGTAGGAGTGACAAAGGAAGGGCAAGCGAGGTGGAACACGGGGAGAGCGGGATAGGCCGCGATGGCGGAGTGACAGAACAAGAGGTGGCAAGTTGGGAAGCACAAAGGGAGTCGCGAGTGAGGCCTAGTGAGGCCTAATGAAGGGAAGGCAAAAGTGATTGTATCGTATGGGGACCAGGCCGGGAGGTAAATACGGGCACACTATAAAAGAAAAGAAGCATCACGAGAATAGACCATAGCTTTGCTTTGGTCAAAGTGCGAGGTGATGCGATCGCACGGTGTAGTGCGCCGTCTGGACAAAATATAGATGATGGCGATCACTCGAACAAAGGCTGCACAAACGATGTGGGTGACTGTCGAGCTGCTTGAAGCGGGACGATGTGGACGATATGGATGGAAGAGAGTGAGGAAGAGCAGTGGAAGAGCAGTGGAAGAGCGCGTCAATTTTCCCGGATGGCGCGGGCTGGAGAGGAGTGCCAGTCGGATACGAGTCATCGTGACGCTCACTGTAGAGGCTGTTCCGTTTCAATGAGAGGAACCACCCTGGAGCGATGGGTCGTCATGCATCACCATGGCGCGTGATTGTACCGGTGACTCGCCAGAGAGTTAGAATGTGTAACACAGATTACGCTGGGACTAGGCGTATCAGTTTTGCGTGGCGTGCGGTCCCGGAAGTGGTGCGTTGATGGTCCCCATAGCACGTCTTGACTGTTGTTAAATGGGCATGCGGAATCCCCTGGGACTAGCTGGGGTATATATGTAGGATGGGGGATAAACGAGGGGTTGGAAAAGGTGAATGGACATACTAGTTACTAGTGTAAACACCGAATCCTGCGACGTGTCCAGTCACGAAGCTGCGAAGGACGGGCGTCACGAGTATGGGGCAGTGGATGAAGATGTCGAGATGGTGATCAAGCGATGTTGTGTCGGCGAGGCCTCTGATCACCTTGCTTGGCAAGGTCCTCTGGCAAGTGGGAATTAAGTAAGCAACCTGCAGATCGTAAATATGAACAAACATTCATTCGAGTACCCCTGAATGTGAAAATCGTACACATGAACAAACATCTTCCTAAAAATCTGTGAGTTAGGCCCTGTTCGGCGCACACTTTGTTGCGCGTGGCATCAGCCAAAATAAATAAATAGATTTATTTTGCTGTGTTAGGAAAAGTGGCTGTTCGGGAACACTTCCAAAAAAGAAACATGTAAAAAAATAATGCAACAGCCCTGCCAAATAAATAAAGAGGTCGGACCTCTTTTTCACTTCGCTTTCTCTTTGACAGATGTGGCTGAGGCGTGTTATTCGGGTAATTGTCACTTACGTAATACCTGTACTCATCGTGCATAACTGTGCAATGGAGTTTCTCTATTTCTTCGTGATTAATCACCACACTGAGCTCAGAACTCTGGATTATTAATGGCCAGATACACAATAGCAACTTCTGTATCTCTAATGATGCTGTTACCGTCCCTGATCGCTAGGAAACGGTCTATGGTGCGCGCAGGATTTGGGGGGTGTGAAGCGTCGCGAGGTGTCGCGCAGGCCTCCGCGGGGGATGAGCTGTCGTATGTGGGTCCGCGGCGATCGCTATCGCGTCGGTGTCGAAGGGCTAGGGCCGCGCGAGAGTGCGGCGGGGTCGGGAAAGGGAACAATGTCGGTCGATCGCAAGTGGTCGGAATCGGTCGCACACGCTTCGGCGCGGCTCGAAACATTGTATAGAGGGCCGCTGGGGTCGGGAACGCGTCGGGTTTGAGTCGCTAAGGCCGCGCGCGCGTGCGGCGCACTGGGAACGCAAGAAATGAGCTTCACTGAGCTCAAAAGTCCGAGGGGAGAAGTCTACTATTAGAAGTCTGAGGCGTAAAGTTGTAGTTACATGACCTATATACTAAGGAGAGTAGGCTAAGGAAAGAGGGTGAATTAGATAAACAGGGGAAAGGGGGAAGCTAAAACGCGATTCGCGAAGAGTCCAGGACGAAAGGAAAGCCGAGCGCACACAGAGCGCGGGAAAGCGGCGAAGCGCGGGAACAAAGCGCTTAGAAAGCGCGCAAAAGCGCGGGAGAACAACGAAGCATGCAGGAATGTGCAGGAGAGCGCGAACGAGTAGAAACTGTAAAAAGTGCGATTTCATTGGCCAGGGAGAGCGTGGCCGTATCAACACACTCAATCGTGAGAATGCGGCTGAAGCCACACTCCATTGGTCACATGGTATGACGATTTATAATACAATGTGATGATTCAAAGCAAATTATTTAATTTGTGCCCGAGGGCGTTCGGAGATCCTGACTTTAAAAAAATGTAGTTGAACGCAACCTCTTCGCCCCAGGTGGGGCGAAGAGGTTGCACACGGCAAAACCCAAAATGGAACTAGACGCCGAACAGGGCCTAAGACATCCCTTATTTACAGTTTCCGTTCAAGCAAGGTTTGAGGCGACGAAGTCGACCCCTAGTGTAACGCCACCACAGGGGCGTTAAGTACGACGTGTACTTCGGTTAAGTCACAGACGGTAACGGGACGGGAGTAAGTCAGTTACGACTCAGTTCGATGGTGAACAAGTACCACTTGGCCTCCGTGGACACAAGGGTAATAGCAAGGACAGGCTCAAGCGCAACGGCGAGCGAAATGGAGGAGTCAAGCGAAAGTGCGACTCAAAGGATCGGATCGTGAGAACAGACAGCGGTGTGGTATTACACAAGAAGTCAAGTCTACCGTACAAGCTAGGTAGCGTGAGACTTATATACTAGTACACGATGTTTGTCAGGGACAAACATATGGCGCGATCCTAGGATCCGGGTCCTAGAGAGCTAACAAAGGGAAAGTACGAAAAGGGAACAAGGGAATTCCGCGGGACGACGCGTGGGTCAGAAGTCGTCAGCGGGTTCTAGAAGTCGCGCCATGGGGCGTCGTAACGGTCATGCGCTAGGCGCGAGATAAGAGCCAGGGTTCGAATCGAAGCGGGTCGTATCGTAAAAGTACAATGGAAAGTCGGCACGGAATATGAGTCACAAGATGGGAGTAAAGGGGGAGACGAAGAGAGGGGAAAATCGTAACACCTAGTTGCCGACAAGGCCTCTGATTACCAAGCTGATAACCCACAGCTTTTATATAAGTTACTAACTTCACAAAACTTCGCTACAATACTGTTGCAGACTGTAAGTCAACAATTGCACTACAACCAGAGAAATGGGCTACAGTAGAATTTAGCTGGACGACTCGTCCGTTGTTGCGCAAGCCATTGCGTGATTCTTGCCCCGTACGCCCAAGCGTACGCCGCTTGTTGCCCGAACGTCCTCTAGTGGAGTTGTAAACCAATGATGTGATAATCAAGTACACTTCAAGTTCGTTCTTGATCCTGATGTATCATGGCGAAGGTGTGGCAAAATCTCGGAAGCCGTTAACGAGGAGCCTCAAGATGCTGAATATCACAACTAAATGGAAGAAGACTCGGCCAGGGCAAGGGAAGCTTGCCGTTTTTTAGAAGAGATCTGGATCTTCATCATGATGGTGTCACGATCACGTGACACGCCACGTAGACGACGAACGTATTCGGATAAGTGACTCGATGACCTATGACTCATGCCAGCGGTTCAACCCGCTGGCAAACCGCTGGCAAACCGCTGGCAATCCACTGGCCGTTAAGACTCGTATTCTCATAGTAAAACTGTACCGATAAACCATAGTCTTGTACGAGTATAAGTAGAGCTACCGTTCGTGTTGTAGTCGGTAGCTAGTCTTTGTCAAATACTCAGCAGTATCATCGCCTCGTCAACAAGCTCGCAAACACCCCTCGCAAAAACAGCGGAGAAACTGCCAAGTCAGTATCTCAGCGCCGCCGGCACCAGCCGAACAGACTTCGAACGAACGACCCGCTGAGGTCGTAACAAAAGACTAGCTCTCAACACACGACTCCGCGTGAAACGCACCGCGCGCGGACACCAACGAACGACGAACCCGATTGACACGACAGACACAACGGGAACACACGGACAGTGAATAACTATATTCACGCGTAGTATCAACAGTGGCGAGCCTCACATACAACATCCCCGACGACAATTCGTGGGTAACCGTAAACCGACGACCACTCGACGACCTCCCTGTGCACATACTCGGGAGAGCTTTCTGGTTTGTATCCCGACTTGACCCAACAGACATCGGATATAGGTGTCCTCTCCCCGACAACAGAGGGACTCTGACACTAGAGTTGATCAACGACGACTGGTACATCCTCGAACGACACGACAACCAGTGGCAGACAAAAACCAATTTTCGCGTCGACCCCGACGGTGCTGCAGAGCTCGGACTAGGTTACTGGAGGTTAACTGACCCCCTGCACCCAAGATTCGTTGAACCTATTCAGACCGACCCCGTGGACCCGATAGAAGAACTCACCACCGCATTTCGCCAACTGACACCTGTCCATCAAGAACAAGAAATCGTCCGACCCATCGAAGTCGACGAAGAACCACCCACTGAGCCCACCGAAACCCTCGAAGCACTTACCGCCGCAGTATTAGCCACCTATATCCCACAAACGACGACACTACCAACGATGACGACACCTCTACTCACCGGCAGTCTCAAAGGTACGGCCCCGACAATGTTCGCGGGCGATAGAAAAAGGAGTGAACAGTTCCTACGCGAGTTCCGTCAGTATCGACGGAACAATCGAACGCACGAACTCATCGTCTCGCCATACGCGCGAGTAGGCCTGGCCCTGTCCTTTATCCGCGGAAGCGCGGTAGACGACTGGGTAGACGAGCAAGAACTCGACCTTGACGGAAAAGTTAAACGCCCCACGCACCCGGTGAACGAAAATGACGAAGCACTATGGACAAGTTTCGAGACCGCGTTCAAAAATACGTGGACAGACACGATGAGCAAACAGAACGCCTACCAACAGCTGATATCACTTACCATGACAAATGTTGCGATCGGACTCATCGGTACGGACTGCAGTCTCACGGGGTTCTGACTACCCTAGTATTAGTCAGGGACAGTCGTCTCAGTCAGCTCGTTGTGGTTATCACATGTCTCGTAGTACGGACTTGACTCATACCTAGGACAGTCGTAGTAGGGTTCGAGCTATTATGGCTACTGGGTACCTTACGTTCAGGAGGAGCTTCAAAGCTCTTCGTCAACTGTATATCTAGTGGACAGTACGAAGACCGAGCTCCTTAGCTTGGTCTTCTTGAATCCTACAGCCGCTTCTGCCTTCTCCTCTCCTTGTCAGTATCCTTCTCGTCTTCTGTCAGGTCTCGCGTCTCGCCCTAGTACGGGAGATCGCTCGTCAGCACTATACGCCTGGTGGATCTCGCCCCAGTGCTCACTGCAGTCGCGTTCCTTGCAAGGACGCGTACTCACGTCCGCTTAAGTCACTCCCTTCCCTGTACATTGTGCCACTCTGTCCTCGCTCAAGTCGAGCATCGTTAGGCGGACCTAACGCAACATTAAGACCAAGCTACCCATAGAACACACACAGTGGCGTCCACGACAGGTGACCGGTGGGGTTGGAACCAAGTCCAATCATATATTATCCCAGGAAGGGGGGAACGAAACGTCCCCACGCGCTATCTGAAAGCCGCTAGGTGGAGGACACACAGAGGAGAAACCGGATACTTCGTCGACTTCCCTAACCGACCAAGTCGGTACTACCCAGTTGAGTTCAGCTTCGAGCATACCTGCTGGTGCATACTCGCAACAAACGACGCAGGAATACGAACAGTAGTCAGACCAACGACGCACGAATACCGGTGCGACATCCTAGAAAGCGAAGTAGTCCCTGCAGCAAGAGTCGGACCCATTGACGGCGCAATCACCACAAGCACCACGGAGGAAGACTCCGGATCGGACAGAAGCAGCGAAGAATCCGAGGAAGACCACCTCTCGCAGGTAAACGCAGAAGAGGAAGAAGAACTAGCGAACCTAGCCCAAGGGATTACGATTAGGGACGCACCACAAGCTGAGCAGATCACTGTCCACCCACCAGTCGAGATGACAACCACACAGTTAGAACCAACGTACCAAGTCCAAGTAGACCCCATACAACTACCACAAGACGGAGTCCCAGAAGACCTACTCCCCATCAACCCCAGCACGGGACATCGGATGACCGCGGACGATGCGGCCCTCATGAGAGCCATTGGACCCGACGAACCAGACCCTCCAGGAGAAGGAGGACCGCCAGGCGGAGGCCCCGGGAGGGGCCACCCACAGCGGGGGAGGAGGCGGAGGACCCGGAGGAGGCGGAGGACCCGGAGGAGGTGGATTCCCAGGAGCAGCTCCCATCGGTAACCCACCTCGATCGTCAGACAGACTCCTAGGCAACCCTCCCATGGTCTTCAACGGCGAGCGCACCAAAGCCTTGCAGTTCAGAGCGCAATGGAACCTCTACCAAGGAATCAATAGTACGAGCGACATCATGCGCAACTACTACCGCCGATCACTCCTCTTCCTCGGCTACATCCAGGGAGAGATGGTCAACGAATGGGTGATGTACATGACCGACTGGCTGATGCGCCAGACAGAAGCCGGATTCCCTGAACACACCCGACGCCTCTGGGAAGAGACCCTCAACGCCTTCACCCGACGATTCGCCAATACGATGGAAAAAGAACAAGCGCAGGCAGAGCTGCGCAAAGGCGTCCATATGAAGGAGGGGGACATTGACAGCTACGTGGCTACTTTTGAACGCCTAGCCCGACAAGCTGACTACAACCTCGACGCCCCTCAAACGCTGGACCTATTCACAGCAGGACTACCAAGGGCACTGTTCACTAAAGTTTACGAACAATACGAAGCCCGCAACATTCGAGGCATGGAAACAAGCAGCGCTGAAAAAGCAGCAACAGTACATGCACCTACAGGCACGTCTTAACTCGTTAAAAACGCCCGTTCCACGAACTACTGCACGCCCCAGCCCATGGGGAACTTCCCAAAGCGGGTGGACACCAAGGAACCTCCCCCATCACCAAAACCCTAATGCAATGGACACCTCCGCAGATAGAACACGGGCGCGAGGCGCAGAAGCAGAAGACGCCCAAGGGAGGCTTGCCGGAGCAGAGTTTATACTCAATCAACAGAGGCCGCCCTACCCACCCAGAGGGGGGCCGAGGGGACGAGGCAGAGGAAGGGGACCACCCCGAGACGCAAGGGAAGTAATCTGCTACACCTGTAATCAAAAGGGACACTTCAGTCGCGACTGCCCACAGCACCGCAACAACGCACAAAGCAGCAACAATAGAAGGTCAGAAACAGACTACTACGCCCAAGAACCAAGAACACAAGTACGCGCAGCCGTAACCCCGCAGCAACAAGCCCAGGAGTGGCTCCAGGGGGTGGCCGGAGCACCGGATGAAGTAAAAGATCTGGTCCTTCAAGAACTATGGGGAAAAGAGGGTTTTCCAAACGCCTGAACCCGTCGGCCTGGGTGAGGGCGCTCCGTTGTAACTCTGTAATAATCACACGCTACCGATCGTTGAGAATTCCAGTTTCCGTCCGAACAAGTTACAACATGGCCGAAGTAAGAGCACTAGTGGACTCGGGAGCCACAGGACAGTTTCATCAAACCCGCATTCGCAAAACGAATGGGAATCGGTCTCAAAGAACTAGAGACCCCCAAAAAGATATGGAACATCGATAACTCAGAAAACAAAGCAGGACTAATCACGCACTGCGCAGACCTCGATGTACAAACCAAAGGAACCCGCAAAACGATGCGGTTCCTACTTACAGATACGGGAAACGAGGACGTCGTCCTCGGCTACCCATGGCTGGCTGCCTACGAACCACAGATTAGCTGGCAGCATGCCGTCATCAAAGAAGATGCATACCCGGTGATTCTACGAACCACCCACCCCGAAGAACGAGGAGTAACCATCGCATTCGCCCCTACCGAGTTCACCGAAGATGAGAAACGCCACACCATGCAACAGCTCTATGACGAGTGGGAGGCAGTGAGAGCACGCACCACTGCCACGGAACTAGCCATCGAAGCGCAACAATTCACCGGTGCAACAGAGATCCCAGAAGAGTATGCAGACTTTGCCAAAGTGTTCAGCGAAGAAGAATCACACCGCTTCCCACCTTCGCGACCCTGGGATCACGCCATCGAATTCAAGAAGGATGCCCCATCCGCCATCGACTGCAAGATCTATCCCATGTCACGCGATGAAGACATCGCCCTCCGGAAATTCCTGGACGAGCAGTTGGAGAAAGGGTACATTCGGCCGTCAAAATCCCCTTACGCATCATCCTTCTTCTTCGTCAAGAAAAAGGATGGAAAGCTGCGACCAGTCCAAGACTATCGAAAAATCAACTCATTCACCGTACGTAACCAATACCCCCTGCCGCTCATACAAGAACTCATCACGGACCTGGGCAATGCGGATATCTACACCAAACTTGATGTCCGCTGGGGGTACAATAACGTCCGCATCAAAGAGGGAGACGAAGAAAAAGCCGCCTTCAAAACCCGCCATGGATTCTTCGAACCACGAGTCATGTATTTTGGCCTCACCAACTCGCCTGCCACCTTCCAGGAGATGATGGACTCCCTCTGCGGTCCCACCATCCTCAAACACGAATCACTGGGCACTACCATCCGCGTATACATGGACGACATCGGCATCGCCTCCCGGAATGGCCGAGCAGGCCACATTGCAGCCGTACGTGACATACTCCAGATCGCAAAAGACAATGACTTGTACTTCAAGCCAGAGAAATGCGTCTTCAGCGCACCAGCTATCGATTACCTGGGGGTAATCCTTGAAAAGGGGGTGACACGTATGGACCCCATCAAAGTAGCCGGCATCCGCAACTGGCCAACGCCAACCACAGTCAAACAGGTCCGATCTTTTCTCGGCTTCTGCAACTTCTACCGCCTCTTCATCAAAGGATTCGCCACACATGCACGCCCGCTGAACAGACTAACGCGAAAAGACACAGAGTGGCGATGGGGACAAGAAGAGGAGGACGCCTTCACAAAGCTCAAAACCTTAGTCACAAGCGAACCAGTACTCGCACACCCGGACCTCCAAGAACAGTTCGAGATGGAGGTGGACGCATCAGGCTTCGCAGTGGGCGCCGTACTCCTGCAACGCAAAGAAGACGGCAAACGACACCCCATAGGCTACTACTCGGCGACGCTTAATGAGGCGGAACGCAACTATGATATCTACGACCTGGAACTGCTAGCCATCGTCAAAGCCTTCCGCCACTGGAGACCCCTACTCGCAGGCTCGCCACACAAAACCAAGGTATTCTCCGACCACCTCAACCTGCAATACTGGAGGTCACCACAAAGAATAAGCAGACGCATTGCAAGGGAAGTACTGGAACTATCCGAATACGACTTTGAGATTCACCACATCAAAGGCACGGCTAACGGAAGAGCGGACGCACTCTCCCGAAGACCAGACTATGACCAAGGGGATGACGACAACAAAGATGTGGTGGTCCTCCCCGACGCGCTCTTCGTGCGAGCCACACAAGTCGAGGCCATCATGCCAAACGCCCTGACAATAGAACCTGGAGAGATGGAACGACCAGACGCGACGTACCACCAGGACGAGGACTACCTCCGCCCCTGGATAGACGCGCACCGACTGAAAAAGATCGAAGGCACCTGGTACAAAGACGGGAGACGAGTGGTGACGGGTGGACTGTATGACAAGAGAAGTATCATCTCCGCTCACCATACACCACCCGTTTACGGACACCCAGGTATTAACAAAACCTCACAACTGGTGGGACGCTATTACTGGTGGCCAAACCTCACCCAAGACGTCCTAGACTACGTCAAAGGATGCGCCGAATGTCAGAGGCACAAGGCCAACAACCGACCAACTCGGGCACCGCTGTCCCCGATCTACCCCGACCCCGAAGCACTCCCTTTCGAGACCATCGCCCTCGACTTCATCACCAAGTTACCCCAGTCACAGGGGTTTGACTCGATTCTCACTGTCACAGATCATGACTGTACTAAGGCGGCCATCTTTATCCCCTGTCGAGAGGAGATCACCGCTGAAGGAACCGCTGCCCTATACGCTAAGCATGTCTTCCTACGGTTCGGACTACCCTCCAAGGTCATTAGCGACAGGGACCCGCGCTTCGCATCCAGGTTCACACGAGAACTGTGTAAGATCCTAGGGATCTCACAAAACGTCTCCACTGCCTACCACCCCCGAACGGACGGACAATCGGAGCGGACTAACCAGTGGCTTGAACAATACCTTCGCTTCTGGGCCAATGAGAGGCAGGACAACTGGGCGACCTATCTCCCTATAGCGGAATTCACGCACAACAACTGGCCCCACGAGACCACCAGGAAGTCCCCTTTCTACCTCCTAATGGGGTATAACCCACGCGCTGATTGGATCGATAGGCCATCACCCATACCCCAGGTGGCACTGAGAATCGACCAGTTTCAGGAGGCTAGAACGCAAGCCAAGGCCCTCCTTATCAAGGCACAAAAATCATGGGTCAAACACAAAGATACGCCCAAGTACAAGGAAGGAGACCTCGTGTGGCTAGAAGGACGCCACCTACGAACCAACCAGCCAACCACGAAGCTTGCGCCCAAGAGGCATGGCCCCTTTAAGGTCGTACAGGTGATGTCCCCTGTCAATTATCGCCTCGAGCTTCCCACGCAGTGGAGCATCCACCCAGTGTTCCACACCGATCTTCTCACCAGATATCACGAGACCGCGACGCATGGGCCTAACTATCAACGCCCACCTCCGGATCTGGTAGGAGGCGAGGAAGAATACGAAGTCGAGAAGATTCTAGACTCGCGAAGGTTCGGGAGGACCCGGAAGCTGCAGTACCTTGTGAAATGGAAGGGGTACCCCGACTCGGAGAATCAGTGGGTCGACCGAAGCGACGTATTTGCTGACCAGGCCATTCGGGATTTCAAAGCGTTGAACCCCGCAGGGGAAACGCATATAAGAAGGGCACACTACGAGCTAAGTCCCTCAGCATTCCCCGCTACCAATTCCCAACCTGTCTACCTCCGCACCATGTCCTCCTGTTCACTCCCATCCCAGTCCACGATCGACACCGTCACCCAGGCCCTGGTCACCACCCACGGACCTGTCACCCGGGAGGACGCCATCACCATCCTCCAAGCCTTCCCCAGCCCCACCGTCGAGGGAGGCGCCGACTCCCCCGGTGCGCAGCCTGTTGCCTGCGCGGCAGTCACGGAAGAAGAAGAGCGTACCCTACTCGAGGGCCAGGCCGCAAATAGCCTCGTTCCATACCCTGACGGACACGGTGACCGTGAACCTGTCCAAGTACCACACCGAATTCGGGCCCGTGCGACCATGGAGGGAGGTGGTGAAGGGGTGGAGGGACGAGCAGCTGCGACGGGCACAGCTGAGGATGCAGGAGTTGAAGCACAGACGCCTGATGCTCCGGAATGGGGCCTGGCCGAGGATGCTCCCAACGACTACCCAGCTACGCACCCCCACATTCAATCCACCACAGACACTGACAATCCCCGAGAGACTCCCTACACGCTCAACACCGATGGATCCCCCATGTACAAGCGGGACCTCGGGGTAATGGGCCCCCTCACCCACCAACCCCTCGTCACCATCAACACGCAAATTCCCAGTGGCTTCAAAGCCAACACTGGCACCGACTACATCCCATTCCGCATCGTCTCCCCCGACGGGGTTGAGCGCGAGGCCCGCTACCATCAAGTGATCCTGGGGCCGGACCCCATGGTGATCGGTATCATCGACGAGTCAGACAAGGTCTACGCTCGCCCCCTCTACGCCGCCCCGCACTACATCTACGGCGGCAAACCCATGTACCCCGCGGCGGACATGGTCCTCTTCACCGAGGCTTTCGAGGATCGGGCGCGCGTCGACCGCTGCCTCGACTCCCTTCACGACCCCTCCCTCTCGGCGGAGGTCCATCGCTTCCGCGCCGCCGACAGGGAGCGCGTGCGCCTCAACCAGCGCATCGACGACCTCATCGCCGCCCTGGGGGAGATTCAAGGCAAGGTGACGGGCTGTCAGCGTCGGCTAGAGATGGCTAACGCGATGGAGCGCATTGAGGACGAGGCAGGCACCATGGTGGACTACGAGCTGACGAAGAAGAAGACTCGTCGGGGCAGGAGAGGCGCCCAGCAGCCGCAGCGTACGCGGATTCGTTACGAGGAGGAGGGTTTTGGAGCGTCGGGGCGTCGCACCTAGAAAGGGGGTGATGTTGCGATCGGACTCATCGGTACGGACTGCAGTCTCACGGGGTTCTGACTACCCTAGTATTAGTCAGGGACAGTCGTCTCAGTCAGCTCGTTGTGGTTATCACATGTCGCGTAGTACGGACTTGACTCATACCTAGGACAGTCGTAGTAGGGTTCGAGCTATTATGGCTACTGGGTACCTTACGTTCAGGAGGAGCTTCAAAGCTCTTCGTCAACTGTATATCTAGTGGACAGTACGAAGACCGAGCTCCTTAGCTTGGTCTTCTTGAATCCTACAGACGCTTCTGCCTTCTCCTCTCCTTGTCAGTATCCTTCTCGTCTTCTGTCAGGTCTCGCGTCTCGCCCTAGTACGGGAGATCGCTCGTCAGCACATACGCCTGGTGGATCTCGCCCCAGTGCTCACTGCAGTCGCGTTCCTTGCAAGGACGCGTACTCACGTCCGTTAAGTCACTCCTTCCCTGTACATTGTGCCACTCTGTCCTCGCTCAAGTCGAGCATCGTTAGGCGGACCTAACGCAACAACAAACGACGACATCGATAGCTACATCGCCAAGTTCCAACGTCTCGCGAGTCATGCCGGGTGGGACGCAAACGCGCAAGGTACCATCGAGTTCTTCCGAAGAGGACTGAAAAGAGGCCTTCTCATCGCCTGTCTACGGAGAAGCACCATGCCCATCAGCATGGATGAATGGAAAGAGGCGGCAAGGCAAGAAACACAGCGATACCAGACCATAGCGTCTTGCGCTGGCACGAACGGCCCACGAACGCAACGAGCAGGCCCCACGCAACCCACAAAAGTACACGTACCGCGACGTGACGAACCGGTCCCGATGGACGTGGACAGCGCCACAGTTACGACGCCCAAGACGCGGTTTCCGAACCAGCTATCTGCAGAAGACAAAGAAAAATGTCAACGCGAAGGGCGATGCTTTAGATGTCAAAAACAAGGACATCTATCGCGTTTTTGTCCGCAGAAGAAAAGCGCACCACTCAAGGCAAACGAAGTAGCCGCAAAGACACCGACTTCGCCCAAAGAGCATACCGACCCGGCACCAGCCGCGGTTAACACGATGCAAATAGCTCAAGCGTCACTGCTTGGGTTATCCAAGCGAGAACGACAAGAAATCATAGCAAATATGCTGTTAGAGGGAGAAATTGAAGAAACAAGCGACGTTGAAGAAATCAACGCCATCGAAAGCACCACCCCGTCGGCACTTACCATCGATGTGCCAGTACAAGGGGCCGATCGACAAGAACACGTATCCACGCTCCTCGACTCCGGAGCGTCCGAAAACTTCATCGATTATCGCGTGGTGGGAAAACTCAAACTCGAAACCACCAGAACGACACCTCGCGAGGTGACAAATGTAGACGGCACGGTCAACGTGGGAGGCGGATTACGAAGCCAATGCCAACTAACGTACCTTAGTGGAGATAAATGCGATAAGATTTCCTTCTATGTCACGAACCTCGGACGCGCCCGACTAATCCTCGGGTACCCGTGGTTTCAGAAGCACGCCCCTAAAATCACTTGGGCCACGGGCATGCTCGACGAACCGCCTATTAGACTCACGCAGCAAGCAAAAATCAATACAATTGCGCAGCAATGGGCGGAACAAACCCAAAGCACGAAACCGCACACGTTGCTTCCCGAAGCCTACCAAACCCATGCCACAGTCTTCTCAGAAGAAGCGGCAAAACGATTCCCCCCTAAAAGACCCGACGACCATGCCATCCTGCTGAAACCAGAGGCACCAGCCACCCTACCGTGCAAAATATACCCGCTCAATCCCACTGAATTGACCCATCTCGACGAGTTCCTCAAAGAACATCTAGAAAAAGGGTATATTCGAGAATCGAAGTCGCCCTATGCGTCTTCGTTCTTCTTCCTTAAAAAGAAAGACGGTAAACTCTGACCCGTGCAAGATTACAAAGCACTAAACGCGCTAACAATCCGAGACGAATACCCGATACCGCTTATCTCCAACATACTCGATAATCTCGCGGACAAAGCATTGTTCACGAAGTTTGATATACGATGGGGTTATAACAACATCCAGATCAAAGAAGAAGATCGGTGGAAAGCGGCGTTCAAAATGCCGCGAGGGTTATTCGAACCCCTTGTAATGTACTTCGGGTTGACTAACTCACCGGCCACCTTTATGCGCGCTATGCTCCGCATATTTCGACCCCTTCTAGACTGCTACCCAGCCGAGTTATTCATCTATATGGATGATATACTGGTCGCGACCACCCACGATC
The DNA here is from genome assembly GCA_021527775.1 of Lactarius sanguifluus. Classification (NCBI taxonomy): domain Eukaryota; kingdom Fungi; phylum Basidiomycota; class Agaricomycetes; order Russulales; family Russulaceae; genus Lactarius; species Lactarius sanguifluus. The sequence goes on along the minus strand of JAKEYF010000451.1, from coordinate 5,361 downwards.
TCACGCGACATCGGCTCATCGTCAACCAAGTTCTCGGTGTTTTAGCGGCCGAGAGCTACTTCCTCAAACTCTCCAAGTGCGAGTTCGAGCAAAACGAAGTGGATTACCTCGGTATGACGATTCGCGCGGGCTCCATACGAATGGGGGAAGATAAAGTCAACGGTCTCCGAGATTGGCCCCGCACGCTCACCTCGGTGCGACAGATCCGAAGCGTGCTCGGAGTGCTCAACTATCAACGACCATTTATTCCGGGGTTCGCCGCCCTAGCAAGACCCCTCAACGCACTGCTGAAGAAAGACGTCCCCTTTGACTGGACATCCGAATGCGCATCAGCACTCGACCGTCTACTCGCTATCGCCACCTCGCGACCGACACTTCGCCAGCCCGACCCCACGCTGCCGTATGAACTTCAAACGGACGCCTCCGGCTTTGCTGTGGGCGCAATCCTTACGCAAAATGACCCCCGCGGGAAACCCCAAGTTGTGGGGTATTTCTCACAATCCCTCTCGGCAGCAGAGCGCAATTACGACGTATATGACCGCGAGTTCCTCGGGTTGGTTCGCGGCCTCGAACACTGGCGTCATCTTCTTGTCGGCGCGCGACACCCGATCACGGTCTTCACCGACCACGCCAATCTCCTTCACTACCGTCAACCACAACGTATCAATCGACACGTCGCCCGCTTCGTCAACCTCCTCGCCGATTACGACCTTCGCCTAGTTCATCGTCCAGGCGCTCTGCTACAGGCCGACGCCATGTCCCGCCACCCCGTCCACGGAGCCGGAGAAGACGACAACGCGGACGTCCTCGTCCTGCCGGACACGCTCTTCGCGCAGGCAGCGCACACGACTACGCTGGATGACCGGTGTCGTCTCGCCCAGCTCAGCCACCAACCAGCACTCGAACGCATCGCGCAGAACAACGACATCACCCTCTCCAATGGCCTTTGGTGGAAAGGCGAGCGACTGGTGATCGTGGACGATCAGACTCTACAGGGGGGGGTAATTTCCTTATTTCACGACCTTCCCACCGCAGGCCACCCCGGAATCACGAAAACAATGACCCAAATTCAAGAACACTACTGGTGGCCGCGAATGAAGGAAGCAGTAACCGACTATGTGAACGGGTGCGCCACGTGCCAAAGCACCAAAGCGCTACCCGGCAGACCCAAACCACCGTTGGCACCAATCATACACAACGAAGAAAAGCTACCATTCACGGTGATAGCGCTCGACTTCATCACCAAGTTACCGGTGTCCCGAGGGTACGACACCATATTGACGATCACTGACCAAGCGTGTTCCAAAGCCAGCATCTTCGTGCCGTGCAGCGAAACGATCACTGCAGAAGGCGTCGCGAAGAAGTACTTGCAATATGTGCTCCCGCACTACGGGCTACCGACACGCGTCATATCCGATCGAGACCCACGATTCACCGCGAAGGTAATGAAAGAATTATGCAAAACATTACAGGTCACACAAAACATCAGCTCGGCGTACCATCCGCGAACAGATGGACAATCCGAACGTACCAATCAGCGGCTCGAACAGTACCTTCGGATCTACGTTAACTATCAGCAGAACGATTGGGCCGACTGGCTACCGATTGCCCAGTACGCCCTCAACAGTTGGAAATCAGAAACGACCAAAGAAGCGCCATTCAACCTACTAACGGGGTACATCCCCACGGTACACCAGCCACGGACAACAGACTCTAACGTGCCGACCACCACGCAACGGCTTCGCCAACTTCAAGAAGCGAGACAGCACGCCCACGAAGCGATGACAAGAGCACAAAACCTATGGGTCGACACCACGCGATTCGAGCCATACCGCATGGGTGATAAGGTCTGGCTCGACGCCACCAACTTGCGCACCACTCAGCCAACGGCCAAACTGGCGCCAAAAAGGTACGGACCTTTTATGATAACCCGCAGACTGTCCGACGTGGCATACCAATTGGCAATACCCAAAACATGGAAGATCCACAACGTGTTCCACGCGGGGTTGCTTACACCGTATCGAGAAACACCGATACATGGTCCGAACTTCGCAGAACCACCACCGGACCTAATAGAAGGCGAAGAAGAATGGGAAGTAGAAGCAATACTCGGGGAACGACGCCACGGACGTGGCAAGGCACTCCAATACCTAGTGCGCTGGCGAGGGTATTCCGCCGCGCACGACAGCTGGGAAAAGGCTGCAGACGTACACGCACCAGAGTGCATAAAACAGTACCGCGCAAAAAACAAACGAACCAGTGAAATCGCAAACCTCGAAATCCCCTCGATGCAACAACCAGGTCCACCGCCAGACTTCCCAGACGTCCGCGACGACGAGCTCACCCCAGAGCTTATCACGGCAATCGAACAACAAGTCGCCGCGTGGGCACGAGTCGGTCGCGATTACGACGCGCGCACCAACTCGCCGCGATCCCGACAAGACATGTACGGCTACTCGACGTTCCTCTCCGACGGAGAGCACATTCGCGCCTCGCAAACGAGGACGCGTAGACTCCGACGCCTTCGGTATGAAATCGCTACGCAGTTACGAGAGCGTCGTGCCGCCGCGGTGGCGGACGCTCAGCAACTCATACTCGGTCCCGCCGTGGGACCAGAACCACAGTATATCGACCCACCCCCGGCCGCAGGCGACGCACAGGCCAACGAACCCGGGTACCGTCACCCGGGATGGGGCTGGAGACTCGCGGCACCCGACGAAGACTACCCCATGAACATACCATTACAAGCGGGTGGACGCGGACAAGCGCGATACGTACGGTTCATGATCGACCAACAAGAACGCCCCACCATCCTCGGGGCAGAAAGTCGCGACGCCCCCATTTACAGTATGGGGCTTTACGCGAAAGCCCAGCCTCACGAACAGCACAGCGCAGAAGACGAAGACGTACAGATATACGACCCCGAACATCCGTCAAAACATGAGATCGACCTCGCACTGGTACGACTGGCTGACCCAGGCGTTTGCGCAGACGTACTGCGCTTCAGACAGTCGGCTAGACTCAAAAAAGAACTACTGCAAAGGGCTCGAGATCTAGAGTTGATGTGGGCCGAATGGTACGCGCGCAGCCACGATATCGACCGCAGGTTGCGAACGGCCAATGTCCCCACCCGACTTACGCCACATCTCCCACCGATCGTCATACCCCCGCTCCTAGACGCCGAGAATACCAACCCAGGGGCACACGCGGGGAGGCTCAACCTCCACATCAACGTGGGCAACGCACCACCGCCCATACCCGTACCAGCGCCCCGACGCAACGTCCCAGTCGTCAATAGCGAAGCACCCCCACGGCTCGTGATCCCCGACGCCACCGCACCAAATGAACAGGTGCGCACACCCCCGGGCGCCGTAGGCCGGCCGCGACTCCATGACGAAAGCCAGCTACGACCGCGCTGCATTTATTGCCGTAACACGACTCACCCGAACTACGACTGCGACCAGCCTCACAAGTACTGTGCCGACAGGCGCCAGTGCCGCGTTCCTCACAACCACGTCCATCGACACCAACACTGCGGGTGGCGTGATGCTGACCGCGACATCGCCCCGCGACCGATTCGTCACCAGCCTTATCCCACTCAACACCCACTCCCGGCGCGACCTGAACCGAGCGTCGACCTGCGCCCCCTCGCGCAACGCATCCAAATGGTACGCGAAGACGGAGAGGTTGCAAGCGACGACGATCAGATCGATTGGAGCCGGTACGCCGACATAGAAGTCTAGGCTCGGGACGAGCCGATCAAGAAGGGGGCGTGTGTCACGATCACGTGACACGCCACGTAGACGACGAACGTATTCGGATAAGTGACTCGATGACCTATGACTCATGCCAGCGGTTCAACCCGCTGGCAAACCGCTGGCAAACCGCTGGCAATCCGCTGGCCGTTAAGACTCGTATTCTCATAGTAAAACCGTACCGATAAACCATAGTCTTGTACGAGTATAAGTAGAGCTACCGTTCGTGTTGTAGTTGGTAGCTAGTCTTTGTCAAATACTCAGCAGTATCATCGCCTCGTCAACAAGCTCGCAAACACCCCTCGCAAAAACAGCGGAGAAACTGCCAAGTCAGTATCTCAGCGCCGCCGGCACCAGCCGAACAGACTTCGAACGAACGACCCGCTGAGGTCGTAACAGATGGTATGGCCGCGGGCATCTGTGAGTTGCCACTATTCCGCAAAGTGTTACGTCCCATAAAAGGAAGGTGCCAAGAAAGTCACGTTGTTGCATTCCAAAACGAGACCGTCACTTTTGATTAGTGTTTAAACTCAGATGGAAGGACTTTCATTTAGTCAGCATAGTAAACATTTGTTTTTCAGTTAACTTATGTTTATTTTGATTAGCTAACTACTGTACATGGATTTTTCTAAGTCGATTTATGGGCGCGGGGATGCGGAAAGGGTGCCCGCCGTCTGCGTGCAGCCCCCCGGGTTTCGCCTCGCCCCATTCACACCCTCCCTTCTGCATACACCCGAGGGTGCGCCGTCACCTCCTTTTCGCACTCCCGCTCCAATGCGCCCACCCTTCCGTTCGTGCGCAGCCTCACCCACCCAGGATGCGCGCCCGCACACCCATTGCGCGCATGCGGGGGAGGTGCGACACCCCTCCGTTCGCCGTCCACGCTCGGTTTGCACCTCCCCCCGTTCCGTGTATCCCCCTTCGCGTGCGGCCCTCCCCCTTGCGCGCATCTCCCCCTGGTGCGGCGCGTAAACCGGGGGGCTGGACCGCGTTTGGGGTGGGCGCACCGGCCCTCCTGCGTCACCGGGAATGCGCGGGAGTGGTGGGGCGCGTAAACAGGGGGGTTGGGGTAGTGTACCCGCATGGAGGGTGAGGCTGGGCGCACCGACCCTCCTCCGGGAGTGCGCGGGCGTGGCGGGGCGTGTATTCCCGGTGCCGATGGCCCAGCCCACGCGGAGGGGACTGGTGGTGGACGCGAAGCCTCCTGCACGCGGCATGCAAGGGGAGGGCAGTGCGGGGTGCATGGGGATGGGCTGGCGTGGCCCGCGCCAAGGGGACCGGGGTGGGTGTGCTGTCCCTCCTGTTGCGTGGGCAGGGGCAGGGCGGGGCGCGTGGGCTGGGCTAGCATCGCCCATGCTGAAGGGACCGGGGTGGCGCACCGTCCCTCCTGTTGCGTGCCCGGGCAGGGGCGGGGCGGGGCGCGTGGCGTCGCCCATGCTGAAGGGACTGGGGTGCGCGCCATTCCCTCCTCTTGCGCGCGTGGGCAGGGGTGGGGCGAGGTGTGTGGGCTGGAGGGCTGGCATCGCTCGCGCTGAAGGGACCGGGGTATGCGCACCGTACCTCTTGTTGCGTGCTGCGCAGGCAGGGGCGGGGCGGGGCACATGGG
>JAKEYF010000450.1:0-41470 GCA_021527775.1 Lactarius sanguifluus | reverse complement strand
GTGTTCATCTGTGAAGATGTTGATATCTTCTGGGTTACTTGCAAGTGAGGGTGATGGTGCTGGAGTTTTAGGTGTAGGGGATCGAGCTGGTTCTTCTTCTTGTCCGTCGATTAAGCCCCACTGATCCCTGGTTACTACGTTGTTGACTGTGATATCGAGGTTGAGGCTGGTAGTTGCGGGTCATATTATTTGATATTTGTTGTGAAGGTCGTCCCACTTGATCTCAGTCCAACAGGTGTTTTCGAAGTTGAACTCTACGGGTATAGATTTGTTGTTTGCCCTGTCTGTTATAGTAATAGGTCATGTAGCCTGGGTCCTCTGCGTCGTCTTTCCAAAACGCAGAGATTCCAGATATCTCTTGGGTACGTTTCTATCTCCTCTCCTGTCGATGTGGTATGGTCTGAACGGTACCCAGTAGTCTTTGGGTTGTTTTGAGATTAGCCACGAGGGATCTTGGTCTTAATGTTACGTCTACCACGGACATATGCCTGACTTAGGCTTCTCGGAATGTGGCGAATCTAAAGGGAGGATAGAAGAGATGATTGACTCTGCTTTGAGGATAGAATGCAGGATGCAGGAATAACTCTCCTGCTAATCCTCTATATCCGTGGAGATCTGGTCCTTGTTGAAGCCCTGGAGGTGGGGGTGTCGGATAGTTTGAGATTGTCCCAAGTAGGGTGGTCGATGATATAGGTTGTGCAATAGGGCGACGCTACGCGCTCGTTGAGGTACAAGAAGACTTGGTGATATATGGAGTCGAGAGGATAGTCCACTGCCCACGATGGGAACTCGGGATAAGTCACAGGGGATCCCTTGTTCTGAGGGATATGCTGGATGACTCACTTAAAGGGGGAGTTCCCTATAGAGAGCGAACAATGGTAGTGGTATTGGAAGAAGACCAAGATGCGGTACTTGGTCTTTGCAGTACTCTACTTATACAGATATGCGTGGGCTTTCAAGCGCCGCTCCAAGAAGTACTAGCCAATGGCGTAAGTAGCTTGAACCCTACTACAGCTATCCTAGTAATGAGTCACCTCGAGTCATGATCCGAACCGTTATCATACACAATCACATGTGCCAGAGCTTACCTGGCTGACTGATCCTATAAGTCCATGACGATATACTGCTGATGCGGTGCCATACCCTTGACGTCAGTGTCCACTTCCGGGTCGAACGTAACAACATAGCTATGGTGGGGATGAACAATGTCAACGACCATCTGAACAGTCTTCAAAAGTTCAGAGCCTTTGCTGAACTCATGGAATGGCTTCTCTGAGCAGAACAAAACATGATACAACGTCGGAAGGAACCATGTGGACCAGTCAGACATAACAAATGAGGGCATGTTGGAGCTATCATTGGGGCTGCTGGAGCTGTTGTTGAACGACGGTTCAGACTTTACCATTTTCCTTTTGGACATTGGTCCAACGAACGGAGCTTGCCGGGATATCTTTGTGGTTTCGACCTCAGAGTCGCTGTCTGCGATACGGATGATCTGAATTAATTAGCGTAGTGTGTGACCAGACACGAACTCGGGAACTTACCTCATTCTTTCATGTCACATCCCAACCTTTTGACATTGTTGACAATGGTCGCTCCGAATCTGCATCCTCATTGGCAAGGCCACCGAGAACATTATCTGGAAGTACAGAATCATCTTGAGGTGTGGGGGTCCCTCCAGTCAGACCACCTTGAGAGACAGCCCTTGATGACCAATTTTTCAAGAGACCAGACGGTTTTGTGGCTTGGACAGCTTGGACAGTTTCTTTGAGGCATTTGCGCAGTTCACTGAGGTTCACGTGATTCGTTGATCAAACATTGATCAAACAACAACATTGATCGTAACTCACGCTTCATGTTTCTCCCCTGTTCTCTTGAGAGATTCTTCCTGTTCTTGTCTCAAGTTCATCATCACGGCTTCAACGGCTTTCCTCGTCTCTCCTTTGGCTGGCTTTTTCTTCTTCTTCACCATGCCTGCCGCAGCTCCACTCTCCATCGCCTTTGGTCGTATGTGAGTCTGAGTCGTGAACCAAACTATGAGGCAACATCTAACTCACCGGCATGGTCTTGAGCTCCAAGAATGGGTCTTCTGGATGGAGTGCCTCGTCTTCCCCATCCTGTGATACCAAAGGCTCATCCTCATCCACTGGGAAGGCCTCGAGTGCATCGTCCTTGGGTCCGGCCAGGGATTTTTCGCTCTCGGAATCCTTGTCAACATCTGGTAAGTCTTTGAAGTGTTGGACAAAATTCCGTTCTTCCACTGCATCCTGCGCTTCTTCGTTAAGCCCCAGCTCAGCTAATGCGAGCTTTTTCTCCTTCTCCAGCTCTTCCAGCCTCTGCAGCAAGTTAACCTTCTCAGCCTCAGCAGCTGCGACTTGCGCCGACGTGCGCTTCGGCCGCGGCATGTCTGGCTTGGCTGGCTGTACCACGCGATTGGTACGTTGGGGCAGTGGAGACCGTGGGGGGATAGGTTTCTTTATTTTGACACGGGGATTTTCTGGTGCAGTGCACACCCCAACTTTCGGTTTCTTCCCAACTGGCTCGACAATTTGAGTAGCCGGATCCTTGCTGGAGTCTCGGCTTTTTGGGAGACTACGCTTGTGTGGTACGCTCCATGCAGGACTCGGGTTGTCTGGCTCAGATTCCATTTCCACATCGCTTCCTGTGGTAAGATCAGTTGACTTGGCTACCAATTTCACCTTTGGTGCACCCCGTCGGGCTTTGCTTGTCAGCTTTCCTTTAGCTGGCTGATGCCTCTCGGCTGCAGGTGTCTTGCGAGAGTCTGGTACAGACAGGGTCTCTGACTCGACTGCTTGTCTAGCCTTGTTGCATGTGGACTGGCGCTGTGCCGACATCCAATAAAGAAGGTACCAAAGAGTGTGCGGGTGGATGACGGATAGAAAGAAGAAGAAATTCAAGGGGTAGCGATGGGAGCAGTAGCAAATGACTATGCGGCGTTCAACTTTTAGTATGTTTGCTTGTGTATTCGTTCCCTTCGACTAACTTTTCATCACTCAGTATTTAATATCACTTCGTATTTTGTATTCCCGCTTCTATCCTCCTGACACAATTTGTAGAGTTTGAAAGTCCGGTTGAGTCCGGTTTTTTGCCCAATTTGGCAGCAACCGGACCGAGACCGGTTGGTCCTCCAGCCTGAATTTTGCAACTGCAACTGCAACTGCAGCCAACCGGTTTTTACCGGTTGCTTCATTATTTTCAATCCCTCTCAACCGGTTGTAACCCAACCCGGTTGCAGTTGGTTGTAGTCGGCTGGGACCGGTTGCGACTTACTAGAACTGGGGCTCGCGTGTAGTGTAGCAGACTAACTACTAAACAATGTAATTACTTCTAACTAATAATTATACAGCCCGCTGCATCCCCCCCACCGCCATCTGTGTCATCGTCGTTGCTGCCGCGGTCCGCTGTGTCGTAGTTGTTGTTGGGATGGTCGTCGTCGTCGCTGCCGTGGCCCGTTGTGTCGCGTCTGTTGCATCCAAGTTGTTGTCCTCGGCCTCCCGTCATGTATTGCGTCGTGTGTTGTGTGTGTCGCCGTCGTCACCGTCGTCGTCGTCGTCGTCGTCGTGGTTGTTGTTCGCTGTTGCCTCGGTCTTCGCCTCGCTGTCGCCGTTGTCGAGTTGGAGTCGGTGCGCCTCGCACCTCGCCTTTGCGGCCCAGGCGACGCAATCGGACTTGCGGTGCCAGTGGTGGGGCGGTGGCGGCACCGGTTGGCAGCTTGATCGGCTTGGATCGGCGAAGTCGTTGATGTTGATGATGTCGTCGTTGTTCGTTGTTCTGGGTAAGCACTCGGCCGTCACAGCTAAGTCACAGTTCCCTAAAGCATGAGTACGCGTGAGTAACAAATGGCCCGGGTACTGCCGGTTTGTTCGCTGCACGTGCGTACTGTATTACCACCTGCTATCAACATCAACAACGACCGACCACGACCACGACTCGATGCACCTCCCCGACGCAGCCCCGCTACACGCGCTACCGACTGCCACCAGCCCTGCCAATGCAGTGGCCCCAACTACGACAATGGTGGCAACAGCAGCGACGGCGATCACAACACCACGACAAGGCGACATCAACTGCCACAACACCTGGGTGATAGTCGACAGCAAGGCGAAGTGGCAGTGTCAATGGCAACGGCAACGACAACAGCAAGACCAACGATGGTGACTGACGACGACGACGACGACGACGATGATGACAGCTATGACTACGACTATGACTACGTGACACGACAATGACAGCAAGCATTCTCATAGCCATTAGCTTAGTGTAGCTAGTAGTAGTAGTGATGTTTTAGTATATTACAACCCAAATAAAAATATGTTTTGAACTATAGTACTGCACCCATAATCGGGTTGCAACCGGTTGAAGTCGGTCGCAACCGGTTGGAGAATCCAACGTACTCGCAGCGACCCAACCGCACATTTCTGTGCTGGGCCCCAACCGCGACCAAAAGTCCGGTTGTTTTCGGTTGTGGTCCGGTCTGGTTGCAGTTTTTTCCAGTTCAAGCAACTGAACTTTCAAAGACTAGACACAATGTCTCCTCCCTCTTTCGACAGTCCTTTTGACGGTCCTGATACTTCCCCACCATGCGCTCAAACCCCCACGCAGAACCCTCTGCCTGTCCTGGATGGTATGTACTTGTGTAATGCCGTCTCATCTCTATGTGACTCCCTTGTCATCCGCAGTGATGGTAGCTCAGACCCTCGACCACCCGCATGTTGCTGCACAACCTGTTAATCTCCCCACCCAAAACCAAGACAACTCCTTGGCGCACCGGGCGTATCGCCCCCTCACTCGCCAACACGCGATTTATTTTGACCCAGGCCCCCAATGTGCCGGTGTCAAGGTCAAGTTTGACGTTAAGGGGACCCTCACCAGACTTGATGCCATACACCCGGAATTGGGCTTCCTCAAGTATGACGGGAATCTTCAGGGACTCGATATCTCATACCTCAAAGCTGCCAATATGCTTGAAACTCATTTTTATGCATCAAGCCGGGTTGGGATGACAGAGGAGGCCGCACGACTCTTCAAACAATTCATCTCCATGGAGTACAACATAGCCTTCCTGGCTCATGAAGAGGCAAAGATGACGGCAAGGGCACATCACATTGCTAGCTGCATTGTCAGTGGTAGTAGTATAGGACCACATGCCCCAATGTAATGGTTCAGTACATCAATAGTTTACTTACGGTATGAATTAGAGTTTGCTGATCATATTCAAATTACAATCTCTCACAATACGGTGCCACAAACGCACAACTTGAATACAGTACAGTAGTACTAAGTCAATTTCTTCTCTACAGTATTTAGTTCACCCGAGAGTGCATACGTGTGCCTTTTCAAGTTTGTACATGGCCCTCTTACAAACGTAATGTTTCCGCTATCTCCCGTCCGCGTCCTCTGCCAAATACATTCACCACTCATTAGAGCAGCCTTCTTGGCACCCTTAATTTAAGAGTATGTTGTCAGGAGTCCGACTTGGGACAAGGGTTGGGATTTCTGGATGCGCACCAAACCCTCTTCTGATGCCATGCTTGAAATTGTGAAAGTGTGTGATCTAATTTTGGGAACCTGTATGCTGCATGGAAGCTTGTATGGGAGACCGATTGGCACAGTGCTAGCAAAGCGCAGTGACTTGAAAATATTGACATGTGTCGGCTTGTGATGTCCAAGCATGGCAACTGAGCGAAATGCCCGTTCCAAACACTCAAAATCTAGTTCTCTAAATCCTAAATTTGGAACTGTGAGAGTTTAAATACATCCGCTTTTCGCTTTTGTACAGTACAGATCTTGATAGTAGCACGTGCCAGACACGCTGGTTCTTGATTCTCTTCATGCATCAAGTCTCCAACCATGTCCTTCAATCTGCAGGAGCCTCCTGTCTCCCACATTTGTAGCATTACTAACGTATCATATATCATCTCTTGTCCACTAGATGTGTTCAATGCCTGCTCTATCCTTTTTTTTTGGGTCGCCGTTCTGACTGCCGGCAAGCACAAGCCCATTTTGACTCTGTCCCTGATATTGATCGCAGTGTGTATGGCATCCAAGCCTTAGCCCTTATCCTGTGCCTCTGCTCCATTCCGGATTATGGTGCACATTTATCTAAGGAGCAGGTTGCTGGGCTCGTCACACCACGCCAAGACACACTCGAGACTCATGCACTCCTGACTTGATGACCGTGGTGTACCGTCCTCCTCCCCTTCAAGTTCGATGTTACATGGCAGCTGCTGGCTGGCGATCACCAGCGTATCCGTGAACCAAGCTGACAAGGTTGTTGTAACAACTTTACAGGTACGCTGGGAAGAATGAGACCGAGGTGATTTTCTCTGCACTGTCGGCTATGTGCTCTCCATGGTGCTACACGGGCATATGCAAACAATTGCCAACCATGTTCTTTGTTTCCTCACACTGCCACTTCAGACACCAGGCAAGCAAAGAAGTGATAGTGAATGCGACGTCAGCGGAGCACATAAGGGTGCCGTCAAGGCATGATAATGGTCCACTTACATCGACATTCCTGGCTGTTCAAGATTCAGGCCTATATGCCTGTTGCGATGGGCCAAAAATACCCAGGCCAGGAAGACCTTACATGGTCCGTGAACAACTTTCACGCAGATGTAGAAGCCGTGACCTTTGCAGCTTAAGAACGATGCCCGCCATCCAGAATCACACACTTCACTTTGTGACCGCAAGACATATTACCAACCCAACTACTCCCATAGCTCCTCGCCATCCCATAACAGCTCGGCAACAGAGCCCGTGCTCTCCCACCTGAATATCAACCGACGGAACACCCCCAATGAGACTCATCATACTCGTGACCACCAACGAACTACCTCGATGTTGCAATAGCCACTTCACCATCTGATGCCACACAAGATGCTGCAGGCGAATTCGGTGCGACTGGGCCATTGAACGCGGGCATCGACTGCACTGTGCGGACACCTTTACACGACGCGATCTTCAACTCCATCACGAAGCGCGGGACTCGACAGAAACTGGAGGAGCAGTTTGGTATGTACATACGCTGGAGGGGATCCGTCTTTTGGTGAACAACCGAGAGAAAAAACTACTTAGACATTACTGTCACGGTACGCGAAGTGGACCCTCACTATACGGCGATGACTCCTGTAGTAAGCGGTAATATGTCATGGACTTCAGATCAGTCAGCGTAGTTGTACAGTATCACATGCCGATGTGGCATGACTCATTCCTAGGACAGTGATAGTAGGGTTCAAGCTATTATCGCTAGTCGTAGTACTGGATTCGGGAGGAGCTTGAAAGCATCCTCACACATGTATAAATAGTGGTTCGCAAAGACCAAGATATGCCATCTTGGTCTTCTTTGAATCACCACTTTCTCCTCTCATCATCTGCTGTCTAGTTCGCTTGTCTCTTAAAGAGCAAGTCATCTTCATCGATATACGCACAGTGACTCAACTTAGTCCTGGTGCCGCAAGCGTCACGTGCCTCGACAAGTGCCGTGTACCCGTGGGAATAGTCACGTGACTAGTGACTCGATATTCGCTAAGTTGTGAACGCCCTTTCGCCATCCAAGTCGGACTAACGCTCGTGGTGGCATTACATTAAGACCAAGATCCCTCACCGTGGCGTTCACTACTTGAGACCAGTGGACCAACTTTCAGACTTACTCCCTCGAACGCAGGGGAGACCACAACGTACCAGTACAATTCCTACAAGCTGCAAGGTGGAGAGAATATCGGGGAGACACTGGATACTTTGTAGATTTTGCCTCGGGACCAACCCGGTTTAGACCAGTTGAGTTCAACTTTGATCATGTCTGTTGGACAGAAGTTACGTGGAACCCAATTGACAACAGGTGGGACATAGTACGCCCAGCAGGAAGACTATACAACTGCGATATCGACGCACGCAGCGTACCAACCCGAGAGCAGTGGGGACGCATCGACGGACAACCAGAAGAGGAGCCAAGCACGTCGGAACCTAGAACCCCAGCACCTTCAGAAACTAGCGAAGAAGGTGAACACTCCGAGGAAGAAGATTCGGAAGTAGAAGAAGTGACGAGACTAGCTGAGTCCATTCCTGCATCACAACCTGAAATCATTCACATACAACCACCCGCCATGGCAACCATGACAGAAGAAGCCACTCAAACGATAGTAGAAGAAGAAATCCGAAGGACTCGGGAGGAAGCCAAAGAACTCCTCATGCCTATACACCCTGCAACAGGACATCGAATGACCGCAGACGATGCGGCCATATTTCGCGCCATAGGACCAGACCAACCTGACCCGCCAGGCAACAACCCACCCCCAGGCGGAGGAGGACGACCACCCAGACGCCCAGAAGGAGGATTCCCAGGAGGATTCGGACAAGGGCCACCAGGAGGATTTGGGGGAGGACCACCCGGAGGAGGTATACCCGGAGGAGCAGTAGCACCAGGGGCACCAACGCCCAGACTGGAGGGTGAGCCACTGACCATATTCAAAGGAGATCGGACTGACTACAAGTCCTTCCTCACGCAATGGCACGCCTACTGGGGGCTCAATTTCGACGCTCTGAGCATGCGCAACGTATACAAAAGGTGCCTCCTGTTCTTAGGGTACATCAAAGGAGCATCCGTCGCAAACTGGACGCTCGGTTTCCTTCAATGGCTCAACATTGAAGTACACCAAGGAAGGGACCAGTATGACGAATACCTATGGGACACACTAGCTGCGGGATTCGCAGACAGGTTCTCGAACACCTTGGAACAAGAACAAGCTCAGGCAGAACTGGCAAAAGGATTCCGAATGACCGGCAACGACATTGATTTGTACGTCACCAACTTCGAACAGCTGTGCCGGAAAGCTGATTACCGTCTCAATGACCAACAAACCATCTACCGCTTTACAGCCGGACTCCCAAGCAAACTGTTCACGAAGGTCTACGAACTTGATGGACCTACCACCTTCACCGAGTGGAAGGATGCGGCACTTAGACGCCAGAAGCAGTACATTCACCTTCGCGCCCACTTAGGCATGTCTACACCAGCGAGAGGGGCCTCCAAGAGGACCACCACCTCGCTTAACCCGCCTCCACGTTTTGGAGGATCCCCTTGGAACGCGCCACACAACCAGGCCCCGCAATATGATCCAAACACGATGGATACATCCGCGGACAGATCACGCGCTCGACTCGCAGAAGTGGGAGATCCCAACCGAGGGAACTACCAACTGTGCCCTCCATTCCCACCAAGGGGAGGACCGGGGCAAAGCGGAAACGCCCCTCACAGGGATAGGAGGGAAGTCGTCTGTTATAACTGTAACGGACTCGGACACATCTCACGCAACTGCACGCGTCCCAGAAAACAGAGACCGCAGCAGCAGCAGCAATGGCGCCCAGCGAGCAATTAGGGTTTGAAAGTCCGGTTGGGTCCGGTTTTTTGACCATATTTGGTCCAACTGCAACTGCAACTGGTTGCCAAAAAATGAAATTTGTTGCAACCTCAACTGCAACTGCAAAAAACTGCAAAAAAAACCAGTTGCACCAGTTGCAACTGGACCCAACTGAATGTTATTTAATCTATCTGAAACTGGTCTAAACTGAGTCAAAACCACTTATAATTAGTGTTAATAGGTACTTATAATAAATTTCTAAGTGCAACTGCCTTATAATGAAAAAAATAATTAGGTAAAACAGCCAAAAAAGCAAAAGTTATGAGTAAAATGATTGTTTTGATCATAACTTGCTCAGTTTTTGGCCGATTTGGGTGATCTTAGGCTTGTTTTGATCAGAAATTCAGCCCAATCACCTGCTGACTAAGAAATCGGTTGCAACCGGTTGCAACCGGTTGGAGGTCAGCTGCCATTTCGGGCAACTGCAACTAATACATTCTAGGATTAGGTACAACTGCAACCAAAAGTCCGGTTTTTTTCCAGTTGCAGTTCAGTTGAGTTGCAGTCTTTTTCAGTTCCTGCAACTGGACTTTCAAAGACTATCAGTGACTGAGACCCCCGATTCGCATCAAAATTCACCCGCGAACTGTGCCGTATCCTTGGAATCTACCAGAATATATCCACAGCATATCATCCAAGAACTGACGGGCAATCGGAGCGAACCAATCAATGGCTAGAGCAATATCTCAGGTTCTGGGCTAACGAGTGCCAAGATAATTGGGTGCACTTCTTGCCTATGGCAGAATTCGCACACAATAGCTGGCCGCACGAGGCAACAAGGAAGTCCCCATTTTCACTCATGATGGGATACGACCCGCGTGCTGATTGGATGGATAAGCAATCCCCTATCCCACAGGTGAACACGAGGCTTCAACAATTCTGAGAAGCACGGAAGGAAGCCCAACACCTGATCAAAAAGGCACAATCTCTGTGGGTCAAACACCGGAATACGCCCAAGTACCAAGAAGGCGACCAGGTATGGCTAGAGGGACGTCATCTCCGCACCAACCAGCCAACAGCAAAACTCGTGGCATGAAGACACGGTCCCTTCAGGATCACTAAGGTACTATCTCCAGTCAATTATCAGCTGGAACTTCCCACGCAGTGGAGTATACACCCCGTGTTTCACATTGACCTACTCACACCTTATTGCGAAACGCCCATGCATGGGGAGAATTTCACACGCCCTCCACCGGATCTTGTAGACGGAGAAGAAGAATACGAGATCAAACGCATTCTAGACACTCGGCTGTTCAGCAGAAGCAAGAAACGCCAGTACCTGGTGAAATGGAAGGGATATCCCGACTCGAACAATCAGTGAGTCAACAAAGATGACTTGTCAGCCGATGAAGCACTGGCGGAGTTCGAGCGAAGCGCAAGGGCACGGCGAATGCTTATAAGCCCACGGTTCAACACTAAGTCGACCTCATTCTCCCACTCTGTCTCTCTCTCGTATCACAACATGTCCTCCACAGCTGTTTCCCCCGTCTCCTCTTGTGCACCACTCGCTCCCCACCTCGTCGACAGCCTCACCTATGAAGAGCTCCGCGAGGCCATGGATAACCTTGCCCCCGTCCTTGACATCGACAACCCCAATGCCCCCGCCACCTATTGGCTCCTCAGCCACGATGGACAGAAGCTCAACACAGCCCCCTACACCCAGACCGAAGTTGATAGGCTTCGTGAGGCTCTCCGAGGTAGTGAAGATGCCTCACCTGGACCTCTCCCGGTACGAGTCAAGTACAGGGTCAAAACTGAGTCCGAAGACGGCGAAGTCCAGGCCATGGACGAAGATGGAGACACTAGGCGGGTGGAAGTTCGAGGCTGAAGCATGGAGAGTGGAGCAGCTCGAGCGAGCAGCGACAAGGAGAACGAGGATCCTCGCGAGGCGGGCCCAGTTCACCACAACGATGCACATGCGGTGTACGACCAGCTGGAGCAACTCGAGGAGTGGTACCCAGCTGAGCACCCGTTCATTATCAGCACCACCGATTCTGACCACCCCCGCAAAACCCCATATGCATGTGACACGCTGGGACGTCCCATCTACCGAGGCGACGTCATCATCGAAAACCAACCGCCCCACTCCACTACTGTTCTGACGCGCCGTCTCGGCAGCTCGCACATCGCACCCCCCAGTTACGTCCATAATCGTGGGGATAACTTCATACACTTCCCCATCACTGACGCCCAGGGAGTTACCACGCAGGCTCCCTATATTCAAACCATCATGAATGCCAACCCACTAGTACTGGCCCTCACTGTCGACAGTGACAAGACGTACTCCAAGCCACTGTACGCGGAGCCGCACGTAAGAGAGCGCGGCAAGCCTCACTACTCACCCATCAAGATGCACGCCTTAAGTGGCAGGCACAGCAATCAAATCCGTACCGACAAGGCAGTCAACACCTTGAAGGACCTCTCCCTTAAAGCTGAGTTGCATCGCTACCGCACCTACCAACACCAGAGATGTCAATGAGTTGTTGACAAACGAGTCAACTCGCGAGTTTGACTCGTTTGAGTCGTCACGTGACGAGTACTCACGCCTGCGAGTACTCGTGCGCGCGAGTACGAGTTCAACATTTTCTGAGCACGAGTACTCGCCGAGTACTCGCGGTACTCATAGCAATGCCATTGGTCCCACCTCTACTTAAGTTGAAATTACAGTTTTGCGTGAACTAGTTTATTTTGTATCAAGTTACAATCTATCTAAGAAATCTATGTAATCTACTACTAGTTAAGAGCCGCAGGGCTCGCCTTCCGAATCGTCGTCAGCGTTGTCGTTGCCATCGCCCATCGGCGTGCGGCGGTGTTGTCGTTGTCGTTGTCTGGCACGTTGTTGTCCCTATGGTCGTCGCCTTCTTGGTCGCCTTGGACACCTTGGATGTCGCCGGTCGTTGTGATCGAGTCGGATCGACGGGAATCTCCCCGTTGTCGTGGTTGACGGCTATCACACCGTCGTCGTCGTTGCATCGTCCAACGTGTCGATACTGCTGCCATCTTGCGTGGTGGCAAGGGTGGTGTTGCAACCCGCGGGCCGGCCCGCATGTAGCTAGGCGAAACTGGCAATCGTGTAACGCCACCAGCGGGGCGACGTCCATGGTTCAAAGTACCCGCAGCAGGTCTAGCAGAAGACACGTTCGGCATTATCGGACAACAGCGATAATGGAGACTGATATCGGTCAAAGGCACACGCTCGAAGAGGCGAGGCGAGAACGGTGATGCACAAGATAAGAGGAAGGCTTAAGGCAAGGCAGAGCAGGGTTCCCAAGATACAAAGCTGGTATTGCTAAGTAAATCAAGTCTGAGGACTCAAGTACGAAGACAAGCCTGGTATATATACATGCAGGTACATAAGGTTCGTACTCAGCTAAGTCCGCTCTATCTGGGATCTGGGTCCGTGCACAGTCATGGAACCTACCAGAAGGTCACATGCATATTGCGCCATCTATCGTCATCGTTCTAGGTCAGTCTAGACTCCGGTCACGTGATCATACCGTCATGAGTCCAGACCACGCCTGAAGATCTCCCTAGCGCTCCGTAAGGTCCCGCTAGCGACGTCTAGGCCATCGGGAGTCTCCGCCCGGCTAGGCGGTTCCTCCGGCCCACGGTCCGTAGCGTCGGCGGTTGGGATTCGTAACAAATCGCCAGGCGTGGGAAGCTCGAGCTTCATACTACACATCGTTATCTTACACCACGTGAGTTGCTTATCATCAACCACGCCATGACCACGACATACGCCTGGACGACGACGGCGGCAGTGGACACGACAACAACCCCCCGCCGGTTGACCCATCATCGATGGGTCGACCACAACGATACTACGGCGACAGCAAGGCAGGTCGAACCCTGGCACGACAACAACGACGGTCCACGACGCCGACGGTCCACGACAACTCGGACAACAGTCCACGACGACTACGGCCCACGACAACGACCCATGACGACAACGACCCATGACGACAGCGGCCCACGACGACAGTGGCCCACGACGACAACGGTCCACGACGACATGGACGACCGCCGCCGCCGCTGCGACACAACGACACTAGTACGCGACTGCGGTGAGGGGGCAGTGATAGGGCAGCGGGAATTGTAGGCCTTGTAGCTACTGTTTAGAGTACATGTCTGTAGCTAGTTCTGGTAGCAAAAGTGAGAAATCTTTAGAGTACTCGTTCTAGACGAGTACTCATACTAAGTGAATGAATACGAGTACTCGCACCGACGAGTACGAGTCGAGTACGAGTCGCTCTTCGGAGATTTCCGACGAGTACTCGTACTCGTGAGTGTCACTCGTTGACATCTCTAACCAACACGAGACTGAGCAAATCGAACAGCAGCTTCATGCCCTGTCTGAGGCTCTCAGGATGGCGCAAGGTGAGCTCACGCACAGCAAGTTTCGACTGGAGATGGCGGATGTGTACAACTGCATTGAGTCGGTTCAGGAGGGGTGGTCGGGAGGCATCGGGCCTACCAGGCGCCGTGGGCGTCGCAGCTGAAATGGGGGTGATGTCACGGTACGCGAAGTGGACCCTCACTATACGGCGATGACTCCTGTAGTAAGCAGTAATATGTCATGGACTTCAGATCAGTCAGCATAGTTGTACAGTATCACATGCTGATGTGGCATGACTCATTCCTAGGACAGTGATAGTAGGGTTCGAGCTATTATCGCTAGTCGTAGTACTGGATTCGGGAGGAGCTTGAAAGTGTCCTCACACATGTATAAATAGTGGTTCGCAAAGACCAAGATACGCCATCTTGGTCTTCTTTGAATCACCACTTTCTCCTCTCATCATCTGCTGTCTAGTTCGCTTGTCTCTTAAAGAGCAAGTCGTCTTCATCGATATACGCACAGTGACTCAACTTAGTCCTGGTGCCGCAAGCGTCACGTGCCTCGACAAGCACCGTGTACCCGTGGGAATAGTCATGTGACTAGTGACTCGATATTCACTAAGTCGTGAACGCCCTTTCGCCGTCCAAGTTGGACTAACGCTCGTGGTGGCGTTACAATTACAATCTGTACAACTGAGTCAGATTTTGAGTCTCCCGTCAGTTTCCCGTCACTATGATTACAAATCAACAACCACGACGTTTAACCTTCCCACTCATGAACCATTTTCATCTGTATATGCATGTCCAGATTGTACACAAAAATGCAGCAGCAGCAGTGGACTGACAAGACATTGCAATGCATCACATCAACTGTTAACTTCTACACCAGACGACAACAGTGATGTAGAGGTTTTTTCTTACCATCGACATCACCTCTTGACAGGTAAAGTGGCACTATTACCTTGGCTGTCGCTTTCTCACCTTATCACTGAAACTTTTCTAGCATTGCCATGCGACGAGAACAGATTTTTTTTGCCCGCTCACGCTCCTCCACCATCCTCTTCAAGACCCTCTTCGCCACCGCAAGACAGCACATCTTGGGACCCTTTTCCCAGCCAAGTTGCTTTTGATTTTGCTTACTTTCATTTTGTCGAACAACAGACCTCTGAATCCGGAATTAATAAAGGATTAGACTTATGGTTGTCGTCGCTTCTCAGGCATGGTGAGAACATTCCATGGACTAATGCACGGGGCCTTTACACAACCATCGATTCTATTCAACACGGTCAAGCACCATGGAAAACGTTCAAATTATCCTATAGTGGTCCATTACCCAAAGGCACACCGCCATGGTGGATGACGGACACCTTTGAACTCTGTATGCGCAACTCACGGACCCTTCTTCATCAACAGTTGGAGACGATGGACAGTCACGGACTTCAAAGACAAGATCCACTATGCACCGTATAAGCAGTTCAGGGGGGATGGTAGTCCGAGTCGCGTTTGGTCGAATTTAATGTCAGCAGATTGGGCAGCAAAACAAGCAGTGCATTTCCGAGTCCTCTGCCAGTGTGCAAACACATTAGCTTCAGAAGTTTATTGCTATCTACAGTACAGGATCTGATAGCTGCCAACTCTTCAACTCACGGGGCAATGTTCGTGCCCATTGTTATGGGAAGTGACAAGACGACGGTCTCCATTGCAACCAGACATCAAGAATACCATCTGGTGTATATGTCCCCTGGCAACCTTTCCAACATCGCTCGCAGAGCACACGGCAACGCTTTACTTCCTGTCGCATTCCTTCCCATTCCAAAGAGTGAGCCCCTCTTGATGGTCTCTCTAGTTTCTGTGCCTCAATTTGCATCACAGCGAGCAAAAGGCAGCGGAAGAAACCTCAATATCAAAAGTTCTGCCACCAGCTCTATCATGCGTGCCTCGCTCAAATTTTTTGTCCCCTCAAGCCTGGAATGATAACCCCCAAGGTTGTTAAATGTCCTGATGGACATTTCCGTAGAGCAATATATGGGCTTGGGCCTTATATCGCAGATTATCCGGAACAAGTCTGGTTGTCGGGAATCGTTCAAGGCTGGTGCCCAAAGTATATCCTGTCTCTATCACGCATACTTTCATTGAGCATCTTGCTTTCAGATGCCTTGCCAGGCCTGACTTTCTTGACGACCCCAGTGCACACCATCGAACACATGAAAAAACAGATCTTTTGATTAACTCGTTCAATCCCAAAGTTCTGTGGGATGACTATGGGACACATAGCGATGTGATGGTGAGTCAATTGTTTTGAGCTGTTCCACTCAGTTTTGATCACCGTAACAGCCATTTACTCATGAGTTTCCACGCGCTGACATACATGAACTACTGTGTCCGGACCTGCTTCATCAAGTCATCAAAGGCACGTTCAAGGACCATCTTGTTACGTGGGTCAACCAATACCAGATTGAGGAACACGGCGAGACCCATGGTCTTGAAATTATTCAAGACATTGACCGCCGGTATGTATCAATTTCCGTAGCTCGCTGAAGCAAGCGCTGAAGTGCTGAACTTTTTTTTGTCAGTATTTCTGCAGTTCTGCCCTTTCCAGGTCTGAGACGCTTTCCGGATGGCTGTGATTTTGCCCAGTGGACAGGAGACGACTCAAAGTCGTTGATGAAGGTAATCAAATGCCACCCTTTTTTGTTGCTATTTGTTGAACCGTGTTGCCTACCTTGTTGCCTACACAGGTTTATCTTGCCACAATTGTTGGACATGTCCCCTTGGACATGGTCAAATGTGTCTCCGCATTCCTGGACTTTTGTTACATTGCCCGTCGTAATGCAATTTCCACCGAGGGCCTTGACAACCTTCAAGATGCTCTTACTCGGTTTCATCAGCACTGTGACATCTTTATTTGCACAGGAGTCCGTACTGACATCTCTCTCCCACAACAACACTCACTTGTCCATTACTTTCGCTCCATCTGCCTTTTTGGTTCGCCAAATGGCTTATGCTCGTCAATTACGGAATCCAAACATATCAAAGCTGTCAAGGAGCCCTGGCGAAGGTCAAGTCGATACCATGCCTTGGTTCAGATGCTCCGGACACTTTCACAGTTAGACAAGATGGCAGCCACTTGTCGCATTTTTACCAGTGAGGGGATGATGGAAGGGTCAACCTCTTCATACACGGCTATGGTCCTGCGAGGCGAGCAGCCTCAACGACTTGCTGATCTGACTGAAGATCACAATGACGACAACGAGGATCACGACCTTGGTCCTGTATCGGGGCCAAAGGTGCTTTCTTCAATTGAACTGGCAAAAATTCCTGGTGCGTTCTGCTGTATTTCAACCCACTTCCTAGTATTGCTTATTCTTCATGTAGCACGTGGCTACCCACACAATGCAGATGATCTTGGCCAGATTATAAACCAGCCTCAATTTCTGGAAGTCTTGCGGTGTTTTCTCTGGGACCAAGTTATCTCTGACCCCTCAAGATCCCCTGATGACGTTCCCCTTGATGAGTGCCCACATTTTGGAGGCACGTCAATGTATATCACTCTGCTGTCGCCTGCTTTTATGCCCCAAGTGTAACGCCACCACGAGCGTTAGTCCGACTTGGACGACGAAAGGGCGTTCACGACTTAGCAGATATCGAATAGTTGGTCACGTGACTACTCCATGGGTACACGGCGCTTATCGAGGCATGTGACGCGTAAGGCACCAGGACTATACTGAGTCACTGGGCATATATCGATGAAGTCGACTTGCTCCGAGCGAGACAAGCGAGCGAGGAGGCAGTTGTAAGAAGAGAAGAGAAGGTGGTGATTCAAAGAAGACCAAGATGGCGTGTCTTGGTCTTTGACTTCTACTACTTATACACATACGAGGACGCTTTGAAACTCCTCCTGAATCCGTACTACGACTAGCGATATCAGCTTGAACCCTAATACCGCTGTCCTAGGAATGAGTCATGCCACATCGGCATGTGATACTGTACAACTACGCTGACTGATAAGAAGTCCATGACTGATTACTACTTACTAAAGGCATCATCACCGTATAGTAAGTGTCCACTTCGACAGATCGTGACATCACCCCCTTTTTAGCTGCAACGACCCCAGCGCCGAGTGGGGCCAACTCCTCCCGTCCAACCTTCCTGTACCTCTCCTACCCGATTGTAAATGTCCGCCATCTCGAGTCGGAACTTGCTACGCGCGAGCTCGCCTTGCGCCGCGCCCAAGGCTTCGGACAGTGCGTGTAACCGCTGTTCGAGCCTTTCAGCCTCGTTACAGTAGTTGCGGTAGCGATGTAACTCAGCTTTTAAGCTCGTGTCCTTGAGCATGTTGACCGCTAAGTCGGTGCGGTGTTGATTGCTATGCCCACCACTTAAGGCGTGCATCTCGGCAGGGGTGTAATGAGGCTTTCCCCTCTCGCGAACGTGGGGCTCGGCATACAGGGGCTTGGAGTACGTTTTGTCGCTGTCCACCGCCAGCGCCAGTACTATAGGGTCGGGGTTCATGACGACTTGGATGTAGGGCGCTTGCGTGGTGACTCCTTGGGCATCGGTGATGGGAAAATGGACGAACTTGTCGCCCCGGTTGTGAATGTAGCCCGCAGGGGCGATGTGGGAGCTGCCGAGGCGGCGCTGGAGTATGGCGGTGGGGAGGAGCGGCTGGCGATCGATGAGGACGTCCCCTCGGTATAGGGGCTGCCCCGTAGTGTCACAGGTGTAGGGGGTCTCGCGGGGGTTATCAGAGTCGGTCGCGGTGATGATGAAGGGGTGCTCAGCTGGGTACCACTCGGCCAGCTGCTCGGGTAAGTCATACACCGCGCGCGCATCGTCGCGGTGAACTGCTCGCGCCTCTGAAGGATCGTCGTTCTCCTTATCGCTGCCTTTGCCAGCTGTTCGATCCTCCATGCCTCGGCTTCGAACCTCCAACCCCTCAACGTCCGCAGTTTCTTCCACTGCTCGTACTCCTCCTTCTTCGGACTCGGACTCACTTTTAACCCGGTACTCCACTCGTACTGGGAGAGGTCCAGGTGAGGCATCCGTACTGCGTGGGAGAGCTGCACGAATCCGGTCAACCTCGGCCTGAGTGTAGGGGCTTCAGTTGAGCTTCTGTCCGTCAGGACTGAGGATCCAGTAGGTGATGGGGGCTTCGGGATCGTCGATGTCGGTGACGGGGGCGAGGTTGCGCATGGCGGCGCAGAATTCTTCGTAGGACAGGTTGTCGACGAGGTTGGGAGCGAGTGGGGCGCAAGAGGATACTGGGGAAATAGCAGAGGAGGACATTGTGTGATGTGAGAGGGATCCAGGTTGGGAAGATGGGGTTGACTTAGCGTAACTTGGCTGGTTTATAACCATCCTTCGGGCATTCGAGTTCCGCTCAAACTCCGCCAGTGCTTCATCAGCGGATAAGTCATCCTTGTTGACCCACTGATTGTCCGAGTCCGGGTAGCCCTTCCATTTCACAAGGTATTGCCATTTCCTGCTTCTGCCGAAGAGCCGCGTGTCCAGAATACTTTCAATTTCGTATTCTTCTTCGCCTTCCATGAGATCCAGAGGCGGGCGCGTGAAGTTTTCACCATGCATGGGGGTTTCGCGATAAGGTGTGAGTAAATCGATGTGAAACACGGGGTGAATGCTCCACTGCGTGGGAAGTTCTAGTTGATAACTGACCGGCGATAGTACCTTAGTGATTCTGAAGGGTCCATGCCGTCGTGCCGCGAGTTTCGCCGTTGGTTGATTCGTGCGCAGGTGGCGGCCTTCTAACCATACTTGGTCTCCTTCATGGTATCTGGGCGTATCTTGGTGTTTAACCCACAAGGATTGGGCCTTTTTGATCAGGAACTGGGCCTCTCTCCGTGCTTCTCGGAATTGCTGCAGCCTCATGGTCACCTGTGGGATAGGTGAAGGCTTATCCATCCAATCAGCGCGTGGGTCATATCCCATCATGAGCGAAAATGGAGACTTCCTTGTTGCTTCGTGTGGCCAGCTGTTGTGCGCGAATTCTGCCAATGGTAGGAAATGCGCCCAGTTATCTTGACGCTCGTTGGCCCAGAACCTAAGATATTGTTCCAGCCATTGATTGGTCCGTTCCGATTGTCCATCGGTCCAAGGATGATACGCCGTTGATATGTTCTGGTAGATTCCAAGGATGCGGCATAGTTCGCGGGTGAACTTTGACGCGAACCGCGGGTCCCAGTCGCTGATAATCTTCGCCGGTAATCCGAATCTTTTGAACACGTGGATTACGTACAAAGCTGCAGTTTCTTCCGCCGTGATTTCTTTGACACAGGGTATGAAGATTGACGCCTTGGTGCAGTTGTGGTCTGTGACGGTTAATATGGAGTCGTGTCCTTGGGAAATCGGGAGTTTAGTGATGAAGTCGAGAGCAATGACTTCGAAGGGTTTAGCGTCGGGAATTGGCGTGATCGGTACTAGAGGTGCCCGTGTGGGTCGGTTGTTGACCTTGTGTCGTTGATATTCCGCGCATCCTTTTACGTATTCCGTAATGTGCTGCAACATGTGTGGCCACCAGTAGTGTCGTTCGATGATTCGGAACGTCCTTTTGATTCCTGGATGACCATAGACGGGGGGATCGTGATGGTTGCCGATGATGTTGCGCAGCAGTAGTGGCATTCCTGTAATTACTCATGCTCCTTGTTTGTACCATACCCCGTCGAACTTCTTAAGTTGGTGGGCGTCAACCCAGGGGATTATTTGACTTTCGTCTTGTGCGTGATCTTCTGGTACTTGTGTGACTGCTGCTCTTGCGAATACTTTGTCTGGGAGTACTACGACTCCATCATTGTCTTGTTCCCCTCGATCATAGTCTGGTCTTCGAGATAAGGTGTCGGCTCGGCCGTTGTTTGTCCCTTTGATGTGATGGATCTTGAAGTCGTATTCCATCAGTTCCAGTACTTCTCGAGCTACGCGTCGACTTATCTTTTGTGCGGATCTCCAGTGTGTTAGGTTGAGGTGGTCCGAAAAGATCTTGATCTTGTGCGGGGATCCCGCCAGCAGTGGTCGCCAGTGTCGGAGAGCTTTGACGATGGCTAGAAGCTCCAGGTCGTATATGTCGTAGTTGCGTTCTGCCTCGTTAAGGGTGGCCGAGTAGTAGCCAACGGGATGTCGTTTTCCATCGGGCTTCTTCTGTAGCAGTACGGCTCCTACGGCGAATCCAGACGCGTCGACTTCGAGTTCGAATTGATCCATGAGGGATGGGTGTGCTAGTACTGGTTCTTGCGTTACAAGCGTCTTGAGTTTTTGAAAGGCTTTCTCTTCTTCCGTGCCCCATTGCCAATCCGCGTCCTTCCGCGTGAGTTTGTTGAGGGCTCGTGCGTGTGTGGCGAAGCCGCGAATGAAGAGGCGGTAAAAATTACAGAAGCCCAAAAAGGATCAGACGTCTCTGACCTTCGTTGGGCGTGGCCAGTCCTTGATGCCCGCAATTTTTACCGGGTCCATGCGAGTTACCCCCTTTTCAAGGATTACCCCCAGGTAATCCATTCGTGGCGAGTGGAAGAGACACTTTTCCGGTTTGAAGTAGAGATCGTGATCCATAGCCACCTGGAGTACGTCGCAAACCGCGTTGACATGTGCTTGAAGGCCTGCATTCTCGTGGGTGGCTATTCCTATGTCGTCCATATATACCCATATGATGGTGCCCAAGAGCTCATGTTTCGCGATGGTAGGTCCCAGGATTTCATTCATCATAGTTTGGAATGTGGCCGGCGAGTTTGTGAGTCCGAAATACATCACCAGAGGTTCGAAGAGCCCGTACCGTGTTTTAAAGGCTGCTTTCGGTTCGTCACCTGGTTTAATCCGTATGTTGTTGTATCCCCATCGTACGTCCAATTTGGTGTAGATGTGGCCATTTCCCAGATCGTTGATGAGTTCTGACATGAGCGGTAGCGGATATTGGTTGCGGATGGTGCACGCGTTGATTTTCCGGTAATCTTGTACCGGTCGTAGCTTTCCATCTTTCTTTTTGATGAAGAAGAAGGACGATGCATAAGGGGATTTGGATGGGCGGATGTACCCCATCTTCAGCTGTTCCTCGAGCCATTTTTTGAGCTGGGCGTCTTCGTCTTGGGTCATGGGGTAGACTTTGCAGTCAATGGTTGCTGGAGTGCCAGGTTTGAATTCGATCGCGTGATCCCATGGTCTTGATGGTGGGAATCGGTGAGATGCTTCCTCACTAAATATTTTGGCGAAGCGTCGGTACGGTTCCGGAATTACGGCGGCCCTTGTGTGTTGTTTAGCTGCGATTGCCAGTTCGGTAGCGGTGGTACGTAGCTGGCATTCTCCTTCTAATTCCCGGACTATGTCCTCCTTTTCATTGTCTGTAATTATCCGCGCGATCACGGTCTCATCGTCGGTCGTTGCTCCTGCGATGACTGTGGCTGGTTCGGCGGGGTTAATAGATCGTATGATGATGGGGAGCGCGTCTTCGTGAATGGTAGCGTGAGTCCAGCTGATGGTAGGTTCGTAAGTGGCCAGCCAGGGGTATCCTAGTACCAAATCTTCGTTTCCTATGTCGGTAACGAGGAATCGAATGACCCTGCGGATTCCTTTGGTTTGTACTTCTAAATCCACGAAATGAGTGATGGACCCAGCTTTGTTTTCCGTATTATCTATATTCCATATTTTCTTCGGGCATTCCAGTGGCTGGAGCCCTAGTCCCATCCGTTTGGCGAACGCGGGTCTTATAAAATTGTCAGTGGCTCCGGAATCTACGAGTCCTTTAATATCGGCCATTGAGTAACTGGTGCGAATCGAGACTGGAATTCTGAGAGATCGAAAGCGAGTCATGATTACAGAGTTACAATTAGTTGCCCTCACCCAGGCCGATGGGTTCAGGCGTCCCGAAAATCCCCCTTCTCCCATAAATCTTGGAGAATTAGGTCCTTGACCTCGTCGCTTGCTCCTCTAACCCCTTCAAGCCAACTACTCGCCGTTTGTTGTGGTTCCGCCGTGTGGGCCACTTGGGCTCGTGGTTCTTGACTGTAGTAGTCCGTCTCTATGCTTCGGCTGTTGCTCGCGGGGCGCCACTGTTGTTGCGGCTGTCTTTGCTTCCTGGGGCACGTGCAGTTGCGTGAGATGTGTCCTAGTCCGTTGCAGTTATAACAGACTACTTCCCTCATGTCCCTGCGAGGGGCATTTCCGCCCTGTCCTGGTCCTCCTCTTGGTGGAAATGGAGGGCGCGGTTGGTAGTTCCCTCGGTTGGGGTCTCCTACTTCTGCGAGTCGTGCGCGTGATCTATCCGCGGACGTGTCCATTGCGTTTGGATCGTATCGCGTGGCCTGGTTGCGTGGCGCGTTCCATGGAGATCCTCCGAAGTGTGGGGGTGGGTTGAAGTGAGGTGGTGGTCCTCTCGGAGGTCCCCTTGCTGGTACGGACATTCCCAACCGGGCGCGGAGGTGGATGTACTGCTTCTGGCGTCTCAGCGCCGCGTCCTTCCATTCGGTGAAGGTGGTAGGTCCATCGAGTTCATAGACCTTCGTGAACAGTTTACTCGGGAGTCCAGCCGTGAAGCGGTCGATGGTTTGTTGATCGTTGAGGCGATAATCAGCTTTCCTGCACAGCTGTTCGAAGTTGGTGATGTACGAGTCAATATCATCACCCGTCATTCTAAATCCTTTTGCCAGTTCTGCCTGGGCTTGTTCTTGCTCCAGGGTGTTCAAGAATCTGTCCGCGAATCCTGCCGCCAGTGTGTCCCAGAGGTATTCATCGTACCGGTCCCTTCCTTGACGTACTTCGGTGTTGAGCCATTGAAGGAATCCAAGCGTCCAGTTTGCGACTGATGCCCCTTTGATGTATCCCAAGAATAGGAGGCATCTTTTGTATACGTTGCGCATGCTTGGCGCGTCGAAATTGAGCCCCCAGTATGCGTGCCATTGCGTGAGGAAAGACTCGTAGTCAGTCTGATCTCCCTTGAATATAGTCGGCGGCTCACCCTCAAGTCGAGGTGTTGGCGCTCCTGGCGCTACTGCTCCGCCCGGTATTCCTCCTCCGGGTGGTCCTCCTCCTCCTGGTGGTCCTTCTCCGAACCCCCCTGGGAATCCTCCGCGCGGGCATCTTGGCGGTCATCCTCCTCCACCTGGTGGTGGGTTTTCGCCTGGTGGGTCAGGCTGATCTGGTCCTATGGCTCGAAATATGGCTGCATCGTCGGCCGTCATGCGATGTCCCGTTGCCGGGTGTATGGGGAGTAGGAGTTGCTCGGCTTCTTCTCGATTCCTGCGGATTTCTTCTTCTACTGCTTCATTGGTGATGGTTTCGGTGATGGTTGCCATTGCGGCTGGTGGGTTGACTCGGATAATTTCTGGCTGTGATGCGGGGATGGACTCAGCTAGTCTTGTTACTTCCTCTACTTCGGAATCTTCTTCTTCGTCTGTGTCCCCGCCTTCTTCGCTAGTTTCGGATGGAGCGGGTGTTCTCGGTTCTGAAGTACTTGGTTCTTCCTCTGGTTGTCTGTCTATCCGTCCCCACTGTTCTCTTGTGGGTAAATTGCGCACGTCGATGTCGCAATTGTAGAGCCTTCCTGCTGGGCGTACTATGTCCCACCTATTGTCGATTGGGTTCCACGTAACCTCGGTCCAGCAGATGTGCTCGAAATTGAACTCAACTGGTCTATACCGGGTTGGCCCTGACGCAAAGTCCACAAAGTATCCGGTGTCTCCTCGATATTCCCTCCAACGTGCGGCTTGTAGGAATTGTACTGGTACGTTGCGATCTCCCCTGCGTTCAAGGGAGTAGGTCTGAAAGTTGGTCCACTGATCTCGAGTAGTGAACGCCACGGTGAAAGGATCTTGGTCTTAATGTAACGCCACCACGAGCGTTAGTCCGACTTGGACGACGAAAGGGCGTTCACGACTTAGCGGATATCGAATAGTTGGTCACGTGACTACTCCACGGGTACACGGCGCTTATCGAGGCACGTGACGCGTAAGGCACCAGGACTATACTGAGTCACTGGGCGTATATCGATGAAGTCAACTTGCTCCGAGCGAGACAAGCGAGCGAGGAGGCAGTCGTAAGAAGAGAAGAGAAGGTGGTGATTCAAAGAAGACCAAGATGGCGTGTCTTGGTCTTTGACTTCTACTATATACACATACGAGGACGCTTTGAAGCTCCTCCTGAATCCGTACTACGACTAGCGATATCAGCTCGAACCCTAATACCGCTGTCCTA
This sequence comes from Lactarius sanguifluus, assembly GCA_021527775.1. NCBI lineage: Eukaryota > Fungi > Basidiomycota > Agaricomycetes > Russulales > Russulaceae > Lactarius > Lactarius sanguifluus. Next base: position 16,508 of record JAKEYF010000450.1, on the reverse strand, counting down.
GGAATGAGTCATGCCACATCGGCATGTGATACTGTACAACTACGCTGACTGATAAGAAGTCCATGACTGATTACTACTTACTAAAGGCGTCATCACCGTATAGTAAGTGTCCACTTCGACAGATCGTGACACCAAGTGACCTCTGTGGCACTGGGGGGATGTATCGTGAGCAGATCAGATCCACCCCAAATTGATGTGGGGAGTACCCACGGCACGACACTGTATTTGTTGAGCATGGTGTGGGGCTCCCTGGGATGCATGGGATGCTTGTGGCAAGGGTCTTGTTGTTCTTTTCATTTTCTTTCCATGACCAGCACTACCCATGTGCCCTCGTACATTGGTTTATTCCAGTTGGGGATGAACCAGACCATGAAACTGGTATGTGGGTCGTACGTCCTGAATTTAAGGGTAACCATCGCAGTCTTTCTATAATTCATCTTGATTGCATCGTTTGAGGTGCCCACCTCCTTCCTGTTTTTGGGTCTTCATTCCTCCCCGAAGAGTTTCATTTTTCCGATTCGCTACATGCTTTTCAGGCATATTTTGTCAGTAGATACACAGATCATCACATGTACAAGTTTTTAGGTACTTCATAACTGACAAAAACACCAGCACTGGTACTGTAGACTTGTAATTCTAAGAACTGTGATCTTGACCAACCCAACATTGACCGACACGGCATGATTTCTTACCAAGTGGACTTTCGTCCTGTCCCTCAACATGCCTCATCCAGCAAGGCTGCATAGACTCTCGTCTCGGGCTTGCCCTTCACCTTCTTCCTCTTCTCTCGCTCTTACATCAGCAAACCTTGGGTCTCTGCAGGTCACTGTGGCGTGCTGCAGTAGTGCTACAGGACACTGTGGGTCACTGTGGCCACTATGGCAGAGACCCAGGGTTTGCTGATGTATCGTTCTCTGTCAACCACTCCCAATGGTGCCAAATGGGAAGACCTGATGTCGGTGATGCTGATGATGCTATGATGGTCAGTCAGGGTGCGCACTCTTTTTCTATCATCCTCACTTGACGAAGTGCCTGCATTGAATAGCAAACTACTCTCCCAACCCGAACTATATGGACAGCCAAAATGACGTTGTGTGGTTGGTACGAGCCCACATGTACTTCTGCTTCCCCAGGACTCCACCTCGCTGTTGTGAGCATCATCGACCGCTTCCTCTCTGCACATGTCATATCTCCCGCTAACCTGCAGTCTATTGATATTAGGTGCATGTTTCTTGGGTCTATTACTGTCTGCAGTCAACTTCCTCTATTGGGTTGACTTATCGTGTTCAACGGAGACGCTTCAGGTGGACATGCGCTCCTGTCACTTCTTTACCTTTGCAGTGAACATCTTCGACTGCTTTCTCTCTGTACATGTCGTGTTTCTTTCTAAGTTACAGTTGGTCAGCATTAGGTGCGTGTTTCTTGGGCCATGATGCCATCAACTCGTCACCATCGATTCTCTCGCGATTTCCCCCATCCCATCCCCATCCGGCCTCCATCCACGCACAATGTTTGCAATTTCTCATTATCTTGCTCACTCACCCTCACGACATCTTTTCAGATATGCATCAACTCAAATGAAGTGACCACCCGCCTTCATCTAAATTGCCTCTACGGCACTGGCACTCATGGATCGGCCACGCATTCCTGCGCTCGACTCTCATGCTGTCTCCATTCGGCGTCAGTGCCAGGGCTGAACACGAGTCAGACCTGTGGCACCCATGGCCCTCTCTAACAAGCCCAAAAATGTCTTAATCGGCCCAAAAATGACTGAGATATGAATGAAATAATGTTTTGACCATATCTCCTTCAATTCTTGGCCGATTTTGATGAACTTTGGCTCGTTAGAGAGGGCCACGGGTGCCACGGATCGGACTCATGTTCAGCCCTGGGCGTCACTGACTCACAGTGCCCACAACCGCAACAACGACACGTCTACAGGTGCGCTGCTCTCCCTTGCCTCGCCTCTGTTTACTTATCAATGTTGGTCTTGGCATTCTCACGTATACGCCACATCCCCACATCGCACCTTAGCTACACCTTCGCCTGTGACAAATGCATCTACCCGACTTCTTGCTTCAAGTCCCCAACACTGGAACCCCCACAATGCCACCGCAACACGCCACGCAAGACCCCACCACGATGCGACCCGACCGGCCACTCCATCACCACGCCGGCCCGCTGTGCACAAGCCCCCACTGCGATGCGACCCCAACACAGCATGACCCCAACACAGCGTGACCCCAACACAACGTGCAAGACACCAGCACTGCCAGCAACAGCGACAACGGTGGGCAGCAGAGGACAATCAGGGAGGACAGCAGGGCATTTTTACACCATACATATTTAATTATGCAATAAACAAATTTCTTTCTATACTTTTGTATTTTGTGTGACATTGAGCAATAATAATAATAATAATAATAATAATAATAATAAATGTTTAATCATTTAAGTCAAATAAAAAATATTATCTATATGAATATTAAATGTTAAATAATAGCCCTATGTTTAACTTGTGAACTTGCACAACTTGCACTGGCTTTCTGCTGGCTCACCAGCTAAAAAGTTGGAAGTTGCCTGCGTTCTTACTGATGCAGCACCAACAAAAGAACCATGATCACTTGCAAGAGCTGTACGAGAGATTCCCAAAGCTGAAGGTGGTATCGACGATGAAGGTCCACTCTCAATGCCAGAGTATGTCCGCCTAGGAGCAGTGCACATGGGTCTTGAAGTTGCTGAAGCCAGAATATCTAGAGACGAGCGAGGCAGCATGACTCGGATGGTGTTCGCAGGAGTTCAGAGTTTTCAGACGACAGTACAGTACTTTAGGGCAGGTCGAAATCGTGGGAAAACCAATGCTATAGTAATTCAAACCCAGCTGTACCGGTCTGTATATTGCAGGTTTACCTTCATATACAGACGGTCACTGGTCTACGTCGATTTCTCCATCTTAATGGTGTTTCTTTGTTTATTTCTCGCTTGTCATCGGCCATCTGTGCTGTACTATATCATATCTGGTGACTGGTTTCGTGCACATCATTCTCAGAACGCATAACAGCTTCTCCTGTTGCATCCTGGACAAATTCATTTTCGTTTCCAAACGTGGTGCAAAAATCCCAAAATGGTCATTCCTCTTTCCCTCACTTCCTTCATGCATGGATGTCTTCCCTTTCTGTTTCCTTTCTTTGCTTCGCTCATACTTGCATTGGTACATCTGTGCATTACTGAAATGTTGCTGGTGAATGTTTTCACGCACACAACTTGCAAGACGCTCTACATCCCCTTCGTGAGTCACAATAAGGCTCCATTTGGCCACAATTGAGATTCGAAAATTTGAGAAATTTGAGAATTGATGACAAATGTGGCAGTCAAGGTCTGGTGTCTGTCTCTCGTTTTCGTTGTGGACGATTTCATGTTAAATGCCTTTTCTCTCTTCGTTTTTTCTTATTTATGGTCCAGAAGTCAGATAAGGGACAGGGCATATGCTGCAAGCCCTTTCCAAGTCTTCCAAGTGTTCTGATCTGGTATTAGCTGCTCTCCATCTCCCAGGCTGTTGAATAGGGCATCGGGACATGGGTAGACACCCACGAAAATCGTCAAAGAGCTGCAGAGGCAAACTTGCGACCACACATTCATGAAACAGCCAACACACGGAGGAGACCGACACATCATGGAGAAACCAGCTCATGGCTGCATGGCGTGCACTGGCACACAAAGAGCAGCAGACACCACTACCAGCCCCCACATCCCTGTTCATTTTAGGGATGCCAGGGTCCGGTCCAAAATGGGGTTCGGACCCAAACCGCACCGGACCGCACCCCGGGTTCGGTTCGGTCCGGGGTGCGGTTCCGAGCCCAGCCAGGGGGTGCGGTTCAGGGTTCGCCATTGACCAAGGTTGATCTGAACCCGGTCTGGACCGGACTGCACCTCGGACCGCTGGGGAGGGTAGTCAAACGTGCAACGACGGTCAAGACGACAGTACCTCAGGGTACTACACGAAAATATATATTCATTACATGGAATGAAATATCTACAGGTAGCTACTGCATGTCCACCCTGCCTGCTGCTGCACGGCCCACCCCTTCATCATCGTCGTTGCTATCGCCGTGCTGCACCGTCTCGTCGTCGTCGTCGTCACTGTTACCGTCATTGCTGTTGCTGCACCGTCGTTACTGTCGTCATCATTGTCACCGCATGGTCATCGCTGTCGTCGTCGTTGTTGCCGCACGGTGGTCAGCGTCATCGTTGCTATCACTGTCACTGCACCGCCATCGACGTCGACATCGCCATCTCAGCACCATCTTGTTGTTGTCGTTGCCATTATCGCTGTGGCTATCGTCATCGGTATCACCGTGCCAGTTTGTCGTCGTTGCGTTGTCGTGATTGCTTTGACGTCGCCGCCTTCACCTCACCATTGTGGCCGTCACCATCATCGCCTCGTCATCATCGCTTGCGGTTGCGTTGTTAGGTGCAGGGCGTGGAGGGACAGTGGCATGGTTGGGGCCACACGGGGCAGCAGTTTCCCTGTTGACGATAGCGGGTGTTTTGCCAGGGTAGCTGTGTAGGTTTGCAATAAATATTAGCGCGGCATGACTTGAATGAACTAATACTCACCTATTTGGGCGGTTGACGTCTCCTCCTCGTCGTTCATGTCTTTCTCATCATCGGAGTCTGTACAGGTTGCGGGGCACCCCAGTGGTGGTGGCATAGTGGTGGTAGTTGAGGTTGGAGTGGTATGTGGCGTCGTTGTCGTCATCGTGGTTGAGGTCGACGCGGCATGCGTTGGAGGGGTCGCCAGCGGCATCGAGATCCCATCCAGAGTGCCTCTGAGTGGCGGTATCAGGGTTGGGGTTCCGTGCGACGAGCCATCGTCACGGTTAGGAGCCCACGCTAAAGCCGCATGCTCCATGTCAGGGAGAAGACGGCAAGCACGACAGCGCCAAAGAAGGCGCCTGGCGTAGCTCGTCGGCTTCAGCCCTGCATGTGGATGTGGCACTAGCGAATACCGATGCCGTACAGATTTGGACTTCACAAGTTTGTTGCAGCAGTAAGTTAGTAGGGGGGCAGCATATAACTTACTGTAGTGGGGGTAGTCGCAGTGCACATTCAAAAAAAAAATAACAGATGTCGCGCAAGAAGTCGCGTGATTTGTTGATTAATCTGATCATGGGAAGGTTCGTTCGCGTTCTCTCTGAGTCTCTCGCCCTGCCTTCGTCAGTTCATCTCCATCACCGCTCCTTGAGACTTGTACATCAAAGGTAGCAATGTCAACATCCTTACAATTTCACCACGTGTCTAGTCTCTCTGTAACGCCACCACAGGGGCGTTAAGTACGACGTGTACTTCGGTTAAGTCACGGACGGTAACGGGAAAGGAGTAAGTCAGTTACGACTTAGTTCGATGGTGAACAAGTACCACTTGGCCTCCGTGGACTCAAGGGTAATAGCGAAGACAGGCTCAAGCGCAACGGCGAGCAAAGAGGGGAGTCAAGCGAAAGTGCGACTCAAGGGATCAGTTCGTGAGAGAAGACAGCGGTGTGGTATTACACAAGAAGTCAAGTCTACCGTACAAGCTAGGTAGCGTGGGACTTATATACTAGTACACGATGTTTGTCAGGGACAAACACATGGCGCGATCCTAGGATCCGGGTCCTAGAGAGCTAACAAAGGGAAGGTATGAAAAGGGAACAAGGGGATTCCGCGGGACGACGCGTGGATCAGAAGTCGTCAGCGGATTCTGGAAGTCGCGCCACGGGGCGTTGTAACGGTCATGCGCTAGGCGCGAGATAAGGGCCGAGACGCGAATCGAAGCGGATCGTATCGTAAAAGTACAACAGAACTCTGACACCGAACGCGAGTCACGAGACATGATGTAGGGAAAGGGAAGGAAGAGAGGGAAAAATCGTAACATTACCCCCCCGTCAGACTCGAAGTCGCCACGACTTCGACTAATCGCTGGTATAGTAGCAGTCTTCCTCGGGGATAACGGTAGCCGGATCAGGGGAAGGGGAACGGGGACAGGTATGGGAGCGTAGGAACATGTGGCGCCCCCTGCGGCCACACTTACGACATCCCTCGTACTGAGGGCAGTCGATCTCGTCATGCGTCGCCTTCCAGTCGAGACACTTCCCACACCAGCGGGTACGCGGCGTGGGATTCTCGTACCGAGCCGACATCGGGGACAGTCGCCTTATGAGGCAGACGTCCACGCGATGGGCGAGACTGCCACACCACTGGCACGCGTCCCGCCGTCCTCGCTCGGGGCAGTCTCGGACGAGGTGGTCCTTAGACCGACACTCGTAACACCGGCGGCGACGCGTGCTGCCTTCCCCTTGAAGGCGCGGCATCTCGCTGGGCCCTCCAGTACGCGGTGGTAGGGGCATCTCGTCCGCACTATCGGCGCGGAGCTCAGATGAATGCCGGGGGCGAGTGGGTTTCGTCATCAGCTCCACGTATCGGTCACTGATGAGGGGGATGATCCGGGCGTACTGTAACCTCTTCCGTACGCTCGACATGTTCATGTCGAGGTGGAATTGGTCCCTCGTTGCTTCCGCCTCTAGTCTGCGGAGGTCATCCCGGCGCACCTTGAGCGCGTCTCGCGCCTCGAGACAGGTACGTAGGCGGGAGACGTCTGCGTGGAGGGCGGGGTAGTGGAGAGAAGAAATCACCTCATCGATTACGATGCGGCGAGGGTCGTGAGGGTGGAATAGGTCCACCTGCTGATCCGTGACGTGTTGCGGGAGTTGGTTAGCTTGGACAGTACGCAGGTAGACGGATGTGACGTAGCAAGGCTCCCCCTTGCCCATAGTTCCTACAACTTCCTGGTAATCTTTCCGGTAATAAATATACCGTGCGACCTCCTTCCTGCCCGGCTCTCCAATCATCAACGGATGGTAACGTGGAGAGGTGGGGTCATTAAGGAAGTACGGGATGCCGGGCTCTCCCGACTCGTCCTTATCCTCGTCGTCGAGGAGGGCGTAGCGAGGTTCGGGGATCGCGAGCTCAATAGTGGGGAGAGGGGTGAATACGTGGTCTATACCAGGTGGAAATGGGGGAAGTGGGAGATCGGGTTGGTGGAGCGTGCTGAGCGTGGGTTGTGAAGCGAGTGGGGGTGGTGACGTTGGCTCAGGGGATTCCGGCGACTCAGCCGGTTCAGCAACAGTGGGGAGCGAGGTGTCTGGGTCAAGCATGAACTCCGGCAGAGGGTCGGGAGTGACGATGCGGGAGTAGGGGGTATAGGCGTCGTATCCCATAACCGGGATGCCAGCCTCTTGAGATGGTACGGTCAAGTTTTCGAGGATGATCTGAGACGGGGGGCGGACGGGCACAGTGGTGATGATGGGTGTATCGGACATGAGGTTTTCAGGGATGATCATAGGTGATGGGAGTGGGCGAAGGGGCGCGTTCTTTTATATCTTTCGTCCAGCCCCTTCGGCGGTAGGGTTTTGCCGATAGAATTCGGCGATTAAGTCAGGTGCGTGGCGGACGTTATCAAGTGGTTCCCACGAGCTGTCACTCATGGGAAATCCCTTCCACTGGATCAGGAATTGGAGTTTGCGCCCTCGGCCGTGAAGGCGAGATTGTAACACGCGCTCCACTTCGAACTCTTCTTCTCCTTCGATAAGGTCAGGTGGAGGTCGCGTGAAGTTAGCTCCATGGAGTTCCGTCTCCTTATATGGCGTGAGGAGGTTTGCATGGAACACGGGGTGTATCTTCCACGTCTTCGGAAGATCTAGTTCGTATGAGACTGCCGATAAGACTTTCTTGATTCGGAACGGTCCGTGGCGTTTTGGTGCGAGCTTTGCGGTGGGGTAGAAGGTCCGGAGGTTCGTCCCCTCCAACCATACTTGAGCGCCTTCCAGGTAAGGTATGAAGCGCGTCTTCCCCCTCTTTGCCATAAGCTCTTGCGCGTGCTTGATACAGTCTTGCGCGTGTTGGCGTCTGTCGCCCATCTCTTCTAATCGTTGATCAACGGACGGAGTCGACGTGGGTTTCGATGTCCACGTGGTGCGTGGTTCCCATCCCATGATCAACGAGAATGGGGAATGCTTGGTTGTGGCGTTTGGCCACGAGTTGTGCGTGAATTGTGCCACTGGGAGTGCCTCCGCCCAGTTATCCTGTTGTACGTTACTCCAGTGGCGAAGATACTGTTCCAACCACTGGTTGGTCCGTTCCGACTGCCCATCCGTCTGCGGATGATATGCGGAGGAGATGTTCTGACGGATCCCCAGCGTCTTACACAAGTCCTTCATGAAGGCGGATGTGAAGCGCGGATCTCGATCCGTGATCATCTTTCGGGGGATGCCGTAGTGCGGATAAACGTGGTGGAGGTAGAGCCGCGCCACTCCTTCCGCAGTAATCGTCTCATTACACGGGATGAAGATGGCTGCTTTCGAACAATCGTGGTCGGTAATGGTGAGGATAGAGTCGTATCCATTCGATGGGGGTAACTTCGTAATGAAGTCCATCGTCACGACTTCAAATGGTTCGGCATCGGGGTCTGTGGTGATAGGGAAGAGGTGTGGCTTTTGTCGGTGGGGGTTGATTTTATTGGCTTGGCACGTCGCAGCAGCCCTTGACGTAGTCTTCTACGTCCTTTCGTATGTTCGGCCACCAGTAGTCGCGTCGCACCAACTCTAGCGTGTTTGCGATTCCTGGGTGGCCCATGCTTGGCGTGTCGTGGAAAAAGGTAATTACCCCCCGTTTAAGATCGTTGTCTCCCACGACAACGAGAGCGTCTCCTTTCCACCAGAGACCTTGGTGCTTTTTCAGGTTGTGGGGTTCAACCCACGCGAGGACGGCTTTCTCATCCATGTTTTGCGCTATTTGCGTCCAGATGTCCATGTCGTGCATTGACATCTGGGTTGCGCGTATAAATCGGTCAGCGGGGAGGACGATTACATCGTTGTTGTCTTCCTCGTTGGGCTCATAGTCAGCTCGTCGTGAGAGGGCGTCCGCGCGACCATTCTTTATACCAGGTACGTGCTTCAGTGCGAAGTCGTACTCCGATAACTCCAAAAACTCGCGTGCCACTCTCCGGCTGATCTTTCGGGGGTCTTTCCAATACTGCAGATTGGCGTGGTCGGTGTGGATGATGATCTTGTGAGGGGAGCCGACCAGGTAGGTACGCCAGGCTCGTAGCGCTTTGACTACGGCCAGTAGCTCCCTATCGTAGATGTCGTAGTTGCGTTCCGCTTCCGTTAGTGACTCAGAGTGGAACGCGACTGGATGCATGCGTTGATCAGGTCCTAATTGATTAAGCACTGCCCCAAGGGCTACGTTGGACGCGTCTACTTCGAGCTCAAATGGTTTCGTGAGGTCGGGGAAAAGGAGTGTAGGTTCTCGTCCAATGCTTCGTCTGATATTATCGAACTGCATCCTGTTGGTCCTGGTCCCAACGCCAGGGGGTGTTTTTCTTTGTGAGGTCGTGCAGCGGGCGGGCAAGGGTGGAGAATCCTCGGATGAACCGCCTGTAGAAGTTGCAGAAGCCGATGAAGGCGCGCACTTCCCTGAGGTTCTTCGGAGCTGGCCATTCCAGGACTCCCCGTACTTTAACGGGATCCATCCGGACATTCCCATGCCCAATGATGAGTCCGAGGTATTCGATTTCCAATACTTCGAACTCGCACTTCTCCGGTTTGACATATAGGTCGTGCTCTTCGCAGAGGCGCAGTACCTCATGCAGCACGTTTCGGTGTTGGGCGTGGTCGAGGGCGGTGGCGATCAGGATGTCGTCCATATAGACGATCACAAGGCCGAGCAGGATAAGGTCCCGGAAAATGTAATCCATCATCGCTTGGAAGGTCGACGGGGAGTTGCAAAGGCCGAAATACATGACCAGGGGCTCGAATAGCCCTCGATTCGTTTTAAATGCTGCCTTATGCTCATCTCCCGGTTTGACCCGTACATTGTTGTAGCCCCATCTCACGTCGAGCTTGGAGAACAACCGGGCTCCTCGTATGCGATCGATGAGTTCGGGGATTAGGGGAAGGGGGTAGTGGTTTCGGACGGTGATCTCATTCAACCGCCTATAGTCTTGGACGGGTCTCAGCTTCCCATCTTTCTTTTTGATAAAGAAGAACGGCGATGCATAAGCGGACTTAGAGGGTCTGATATACCCTTTATCCAGCTGTTCAGTGAGGAACGTAGTGAGCGCCTCCTCTTCGTTTGGTGCCAGTGGATACACTTTACAGTCTAACGCTAGCGGAGCGTTTGGGAGAAGGTCGATGGCGTGGTCCCACACCCGCGAGGGGGGGAAATCGATGGGATGCTTCTTCACTGAACACTTTATGATGTCGCCGGTACTCCGCAGGTACTAGTTCTTCGAAGGTGCGTTCGGGTCTCTTTGCCGCCTCGCGCTGGGCTAGCTCCGAGGCGGTCGTTGTCTTTCGTAAGAATGTGATGCAGGGATCTCGCTCGTCATCTACGAGCTGTTCCCACGCCTCCTCGTCAAGTTCATACGTCTCCAACGCTCTTATGGATGCTTCCATAGGCGTGGCTTCGTCTGACAGATGAAGGCTGGAAATAACGACCGGTTGAAAATCCTCGTTCAACGTCGCTTCTCCCCATCGTATCTGTGGCTCGAAGGCCGTGAACCAGGGGTATCCGAGGATTACTTCGTCTCTTCCTAAGTTCGTAATTAGGAAACGAAGCGTCTTGGTCTCCTTCCCCGTTCTTACGGTGAGATCAGTGTACTGCGTGATCTCTCCGTCTTGATTGTTTGTCCCATCCACGTTCCAGATGCGGATGGGGTGCGTGACGTTTCTGGTAGATATTTGTAATCGTTTGAGGCAGCGTCGAACAAATGAAGTTGTCGGTTGCTCCTGAGTCCACTAGGACTTGTCGTTCGGCCGTCGTGTGTGCAGATTTAAACAGAACTGGGATTCGCATGGATCGATATCTGCTAGTGTACACGTTTAGATTTAACGCTCTAGCCCAGGCCGCCGGGTTCAAGCGTCGGGAAAACCCTCCTTCCCGAATAGTTTGTCCACCATGAGGTCCCTGACCTCCTGGGTCTGCGCTTTCATCGCAGCGATCTGCGCATCCGCCTGTTCTTCATTCGAAAGTACGCGATTAGAAGATACGGCGACAGTAGTGATGGTGGGAGTTGATACGTCTGGAGTCGGGGTAAAGGAGGAGGATCCGGAGGAGGAGGTAGTAGCCGCGCGCGTTCCCTTTTGTGGGCAGTTACGCGACATGTGCCCTTGAGCACGACATCTAAAACATCGTCCCTCCTTCTGAAGCTGGGCCCGGTCTCCGTCGGTAAGCTGCCACGGAGGCTCGGGTGCGTCCAATCTCCATGGCGTTAGGGTTTCGGTTCTGTTTGAGAGCCTGGACCCACTGCTCTCGGCTGTGTCCGCTCTTCTTTCCGCGCTGGGATCTGTTCTTTCCCAGGCGATCCTTTAAAACCAAGTATTCAGCCTGCTGTAGACGAGCGGCCGCTTTCCAATCATCCCATGTGATCGGGTGTTGGAAGCGTGTGGCGTTGATTACTAACTGGTCTGGGAGTCCATCCTGGAACATGTCCAGCGTCGTGGCTTCATCGGGGTTATACCCGGCTTTGTGGACTAGGTTGGAGAACGTAGCCACATAGGTGTCGATATCTTCGCCCTTCATAGTCAGAGTTTGTAAACTCTTCCGGGCCTTTGTTCGTTCCGCCGTATCGGTGTACGATTGCATGAACCGATCGCGGACGGTGTTCCACAGGTTCATTTCCGTCATCAGGACGCCTGTGTTTCGCTGGTCCTCAAGCCAAGCGAACTGCTCTGTGACCCAATCGTCGACTAGGGGTCCGCGGATGTACGAGAGAAAGGTCATCGCGCGGGGGTAGGGGATAGCGAGCTGGTCGACGGTGGGGTTCATTTCTCGGTATAGGTTGAACGCAAGCATGAACTGCTTGCTTTTCTCTCGGTCTCCGTTGAACTCAGGGGGTGGGTTCCCTCCTAAGCGTCCGTGTCCTCCAGGTGCGGGCGGGATTGCGGCTGGTGCGGCTCCGGCGGGGGGAATAGGAGCGCCACCTGCTCCACCGCCCCCGCCTCCTCCGCCACCTGCGCCGCTTCCTCCACCGCCTGGCGCACTTCCTCCACTAGCGCCGCCACCCGGGAGACCTCCTCCAGGAAGCTGCGCTTCCGCCTCCAGGAGCCGCTGCTCCACCTGACGGGCCGCCGCTAGGAGCGCCTCCACTACCAGAAGGAGCTGGTCCTCCGCTGGTAAGGGTTGTGCTGGCCGAGGCATGAGTTTGTGACATGGACTGGGGTGTAGGTTGGGAACCAGGTAGGTCTGGGGGGTTTACTGAATAGGGAGGGGGTGAACGTGGTCGTTGGTACGGAGACACTAGGTGAATTATCAGGGTCGGAGTCAACGTCAATCCCTTTCGGGTTATGACTCTTTAGTGGTCCGACGTTCAGCTCAAGCGGTACTGGTCCAATAGTATACCAGCTTCGTTCGTTCGGCGAGTAATCAATATAAGCCCAGAGACGTTTATCCTCTAGGTAATGGATCTGGTGATACTCTTTCTTTTTCGGGTTGAAGATGTAATATCCTTCAACGTTGTTGATTTCTGCCCAGACAGCTGCTCCTTTGATACGGTCAGAGAGCTCGTCGGTTGTGAGCCGAGTGATGTACTCTGGCTGGAATCTGGATCTAGCGCGACTAGACGTCGCCACAATGGGAGACTTGACTTAATGTAACGCCACCACAGGGGCGTTAAGTACGACGTGTACTTCGGTTAAGTCACGGACGGTAACGGGAAAGGAGTAAGTCAGTTACGACTTAGTTCGATGGTGAACAAGTACCACTTGGCCTCCGTGGACTCAAGGGTAATAGCGAAGACAGGCTCAAGCGCAACGGCGAGCAAAGAGGGGAGTCAAGCGAAAGTGCGACTCAAGGGATCAGTTCGTGAGAGAAGACAGCGGTGTGGTATTACACAAGAAGTCAAGTCTACCGTACAAGCTAGGTAGCGTGGGACTTATATACTAGTACACGATGTTTGTCAGGGACAAACACATGGCGCGATCCTAGGATCCGGGTCCTAGAGAGCTAACAAAGGGAAGGTATGAAAAGGGAACAAGGGGATTCCGCGGGACGACGCGTGGATCAGAAGTCGTCAGCGGATTCTGGAAGTCGCGCCACGGGGCGTTGTAACGGTCATGCGCTAGGCGCGAGATAAGGGCCGAGACGCGAATCGAAGCGGATCGTATCGTAAAAGTACAACAGAACTCTGACACCGAACGCGAGTCACGAGACATGATGTAGGGAAAGGGAAGGAAGAGAGGGAAAAATCGTAACACTCTCCCATAAAGGAAGCCAGGACGCTACTGCCTGACATGCAAGCCCTGCCTCAGGGAAAAAACATGAGTTTTAATCTTTGTAGCGCTACGACGTACTGACTTCAATTGTAGGCCTTTCCACTGTTACACAGCTCCCATGGCACCACACCCCACGGCCGCAGCCATCCTCTGATGTCATGTCCTTTGATGCTGCCACCCGAGTCATCGCCACATTGTTGTGCAGTGCGGTTTCTTGAGCATGTCCACAGGACACACCAACAGTGCCATCCCCAAACGTCTGTTCGAGTTAATAATATGCTGATATTCTGACATGGATCGTATGATAGGTCCACACGACTGCCCTGGCACAACCCCCTGCCATTGTCGACATCACTCAAATCGTTCGCGCGGACTCCCAACCACGCGACTGCCACCTCCAACCCGTGCGCCCATAACAACAACGCAGCCACAGCAGGCCTTGCCCAATGCAGGTGACGGTGATGACTGAGGCAACGGCAACGAGATGGCAGTGGTGAGTGATGTTGGTGATGCAATGGTGACGTTGGCAGCAAGGCGATACTGATAATGATGGCACGGCGGCACTGACAACGACAGCAAGGTGACATCGACGACGATATCACAGTGTTGATGACAGGACGGTGACAGCGATGGCGACGCAACGGCGTAAGGGGGTTAGGTGGCAGCAGCGACAATGACGATAGGATGATGTGGCAACAGTGACGGGACGGTGCGGTGTGATGGCGATGGGATGGTGCGGTGGCAGCAACGCGACAGTGGGGTGGCAGGCGGGGCACTCGTGTGGCTAGCTATGCGGTACCTGTGATATTTTATTCCACGCAGGGCTGGCAGTACATCGGTACAGGTGTGGGTAGAGTAGATATAGATTTTCAGTAATTTATTGAGATTTTTGAGGTTTTTTGCTTGGGTTCGGGGTTCAGTTCGGGGTTCGGCCCCCTCTGGGCCTTGAACCGGACCCGGACCGCACCGGACCTCTTAGAGGTTCAAGGTTCGGCCTGAGAGCCCGAACCGGACCCGGGTCCGGTTCGGGGTTCGGAAAAAAAGGTCTCTGAACCAGACCGCACCGGACCGCGGCAACCCTAGTTCATTTACACACCTATACACAGACTTCTGGGTGTAATATCATGATACCAGAGCCAAGTTGGATGACCCCAGATGAGCTCCCAGCTTGGCTCCCAGACCCATTCTTCACCAGAGCTTTGAGGTGCGATAAAGTTGCATCCAGTATTCAGAGGTGGTGTAGAGAGCTATGTTTGAATAAGGTGAACGACAGTGGCAGCAGTGCTGCTGTATGATTTTTTTTAATTGTACCCAACGGTAAGGGCATGTTCAAGTAGTTGTTGGCAGACCGGACCGACTGCCACGTTTGTCATCAATTTCTCAAATTTCTCAAATTATCGAATCTCAATTGTGGCCGAACGGAGCCTAAGAGAAGGGGAAACCGAGTCGGGTGGTTCGGCCGTAGGCGGACCGTATCCCGGCTTAGAAAGCGCGCGTGTCGTGTCGACCCACGCCGTGCAACCCAGCTCGACTACCGTCGCCGCAGCTGAGACAGTCAACATCGGTGCGCCCAAGATGTGGCGGCGGCATGAGCTGCTTGCTGACCCCGGCTCGGGAGATGATACAGGAGAGGTCGACTCGGCCGGGTCGGATTTCGTCGCGAGCGGTGGGAAGCGCATTGCCATTCGGGCGGTGCGGTTTGCGTCGCCAATGGTGCGACATCGTATGCGGCGGGTGGGACTCCCGTGCCTTCCGCAGCCGCGGCTGTGTCACGGACGGGGCTGGACCAGAGCTATCCGGGTACCCCCCGTAGTTCATAATCGCGAAGCCCTTTGCGCCGACGAAGCAGAGTCGCCTGCTGTCGCTCCTATCGCTTGTAGCTCACTCTCATCGCGTACGTAGTTCGGAGAAGCTCGCGGAACAGGCCCAACGATCCGTCACGCTCGTACCGATTCGCGTCGAGTTCGAGACAGACACGCACCGCATCCGTGACTGCTTCGTGGCGAGTTGTTCGTCACGCCAGAGCAGTTCGCGCGCACCTTCTGCGCCGATCCCGATCTACCACCGGCGCCGTGGGCCGACACCATGGCAGCGCAGATCCGCACCCAGTTGGAGGATCAGGACGGCGTGGGCAACATGGAGCTCGCAGTGGGCGGGAGCGGAGACGAGACTCCAGAATTCAAGCTATTTGTGGAGCGATTCTGCTCCGACTTTTCGCTCTGAATGCATCCGAAACGCGATAGAGCCCGTCATCTGGACGTTTCCCCTTTGTTGCTCTCCCGCTGGTGATTCCCTTGATCCTCGCCTTCAGTCGACCAGGTCAACCTTACTCTCGGGCTCACTACCGAAATGTATTTAAAAACGAAATTGCAGTTTCAGACCACACATGATGGGTACCCTGCATCCTCTTGGTTTTATTTCGACGCCCGGGGTTTGCGGTGACCACACAACTCACCTCGTTGCTGCCTCCCTCGTCGGCCTCATCCTCTGGCTCATAGCCAGACTCGCTTAGAGAGCCTTCCGTACTCCTCTGTACCAGGTCCCAAAGGGCTTCCTATAGTTGGCGACGTTATTCACATTGCAGATGTGGATTGGTTGGCGTCACCCCAACGCAGGGATGAATACGGTGATGTTGTTTTGCACTCCTAATCCCTCCAGAAACCTGCTCGCTGGCACGTTCCCTTCGAGATGATGTACATAAGCGCCCTTGGGCAGGGGGTCCTCGTCATCAATAGCCAACGCGTCGCCGTCGATTTTCTGGAGAAGCGATCCAACACATACTCGGATAGACAGCGCTACATATCTGCAGGAGATTTCTCAACGAAGCACCCGGACCCCTTCATGACGTCATATGGCGACCTGTATGCTACTGGCACTCTGTCTTTCATATGCTCTGACTTTCCATAGATGGCGCCGCCTCCGTCGTGTCGCCGTGGAAGGTTTCTCCAAATTGGTCGTACAACACTTCCACCCTATCCAGGTCGCGAAGCCAATCATGTTGGCGTTTGCGCTGATATAGGTCATCTAATGTGGAGCACCTCCAGCGACACTGGCACGCATCGTCCAATATGTTGTCCATCAATTACCATTTTCCGCCTGTATACAGAAGGTGACTCTGTTGTCTTCGGAGTCGCAAAACCTGTGGAGCGTTTGTCGTACCAGACACGAAATACGGTCCGGGACGCGCTGGTTCAGTTTT
>JAKEYF010000045.1:0-361045 GCA_021527775.1 Lactarius sanguifluus | reverse complement strand
CTAAACCCTAACCCTAAACCCTAAACCCTAAACCCTAAACCCTAAACCCTAAACCCTAAACCCTAAACCCTAAACCCTAAACCCTAAACCCTAAACCCTAAACCCTAAACCCTAAACCCTAAAGTTAGGGAGCGAACCCTCAACCCCTAAACCCTGTGAGTAGATGAACGGTTAATCCCTAGTAGTCGCAACTGTTAAACAACTTTGGTTGCGTTAGAACCCTAACCCTAGACCTAACCCTAGCAAACCCTAAACCTTAACACCTAACCCTAACAGATATGGCTCTAGTTTCATCAAGTGCAGCGCACGTGATATGACGTAGATCCGGAGAAGTCCGTAGTATGACCCGTGGCACGTGCCGCGCGTGGCAGAACCGGCCCGGAAATCGCGATCTATCCGAGGTGGCGGCTTATTCCCGATGGATCTATCCTATCTGGGGATTCCCCCTAGGGGGTTTCCCAAGGCACGCATGTGACAAGGCACAAGGTTATGTTATTTAGGATCTACGGATCTTGGCTTTCCCCTGGGAATCCCCAAGATGCAGGTACGAGATTAGCGCTGTCGATAGGACTTCTTACCCCTCTCGCAGTTTCGACCTGTCCACGCGTTCTTACCCCAAGGTAGGCATACTTGTGCTGTCCACTGTTACAAAGCTTGATGCATGGCTAACACGACTTCACTCTGCCAGGCAAGGAGAGTCCCCGTTACAGGGTTCTTGCGTAGTTTCCCTTGTCTTTCAGTTGACCCCCACAGTTTCCCCTCATTCGTAAGTCCCCCGGGCGGAGCGAGGATGGTTTAAACTCCTCTTGAAAATGGTACCCTGATGAGCATATAAGCGAAAGGGTTAGTGCTGGGTAGCCCCCACCACTCTTGGTACCTTTTCGCCTAGCAACAGCTCGTCAGCTCAAATCCTCGCTCCGCTCGGATTTTCGCAGACTCCCCTCCCTAAACCCTAACCTTAAACCCTAAACCCTTAACAAAAGGCCAAACGGGAATGGGCGCTTAGGGGTTACGTCACCGGTCTAGACCGCGATTACGTAACGTCACAACACTCTTAGATCAATGACGCACTGATTACATAAGCACGTCACGTGATAGAAGGTTCTGGAAGGTTCTGTGTAAGTCACTCATAATGCTATAAGAGGGCGGGCTGTGTCCCGACCCATATTGATAAGACGCTAATTGGAGCTTTGTCTGGCTTTGCGTATTCTTTATAGCACGTGACTGATCACGCCATTCTCTTGGCATGGTCTGTGCGCAGGCACCGGCAAGTATTAGTACCCCGACCCAATCAGGGCGCGGGAAAAGGTAACCAAAAGCGGACTTTCAAAGAGACCTGAAGAGCATATAAGCGAAAGGTTTGGGATTGGGATACTCCATCCCCCTTGTCTCGTACCGTTCGCCACCTTCGGCGGCTCACTGTTGATAATAACTCTACCCTAAGCATATAAAGCGAAAGGTTTGGGATTGGGATACTCCATCCCCCTTGTCTCGTACCGTTCGCCACCTTCGGCGGCTCACTGTTGATAATAACTCTACCCTAAGTGGATATATCATGTATATTTATTTCTCATATATGTGAAATATTAGGGAAATTTTAACCCTGAACCTTAGGGTGAACCCCTAACCAAATTAAATTAGCCCCCTATGAATGAATCGCCTCATTTACATCTCCTGGGTCACTACTTTTATCATTGCCATTCATGAACCTCAGTCCCCTCTCAGCTGCAAACTTGTTGAATCCAAGAGCCTTGGCAGCCCTTGGGCAGCCAAACATAGTGCCTTCCTTTCCTTTTTTTCCTCTTTTTCCTTCTCACCTTTCTTTTCTTTCTAGCTGTCAAGGGCATCTCTTATATTAACCTCATTCATCTTGGCATTGTATGGGGTTCTCATGACAGCTATAAGAATAAAGGTGGCTTTGGTACTCACTGGGGCCTCTTTGATGAATCTCACATCCATGGCCATTATGTCGAGCTCTCAAGGAGACTTTGCTCTGCTGACGTCTTTGCTTCTTTCAATGCTGTTTCATATCTTGTAGGCAATGCTAATGCCCGCTTTTTATGTTGATTCATCATCAGCCTTTCTGTTAGGCCTCCTCTTTAGCCATCTTCCTTTCCACTTTACCCATTTCCATCTTTATTCCTCATCCTACCTTCCATTTTTTGCCTTTTCCTTCCCTTCACCCCCTTTTCTTCCTTCTCCTTATTCTCTCATTTTCTTTTCATTTTTCTCATCTTCCTGGATTTGGACTGAGTTAGATTGTGCCTTTCATGTGCTTTTAGTCATAGTCTCACTGTATAACATAGGTGTATGTTGAGACTCTCTTTCCAACTCCTTGCCATCCTTGCCTGCATGTTTTTGAGTTCTTGATTGGCTTTTGCCATATCATCTGCTCTGTAGAGGACATTGTTCATTCTATTGAGTGGCAACATTTGGGTTATAAGTATGTGTAATCGAAGGGACCAAAGGTGAGTACATTTTATTTAGTTGTGACTCATCTAACCTTTATCAGGTTTCCAGTGCAAATAGGCTTGTAATGTAGTCACAACTATATCACAACTGATGGATCATCTGGGCCATCCATGATCTGTATTTTGTTGGAAGGGTTGGAAATCCCTCTTTTAGCACCTGATTTGACTAAGCATTCCCTCACCATACTGGTGATGATGGAGTGACAGTGTGCGAGGTACCAATTTCAATGGTTGCATTGGTTTTGACAGCTGAGAGTACTCAAATTCTCTTCATGTGTGAACATGCTGACACAAATTACCAGCTATATGCATCTATACATAATATCAGCTAATGAGTTGCATATGGTAGCAGCACAGTCAGCAATGGCTTCCCCTCAAGCTCAAGTTCTCATGTCACAGAACTTGACCTGGATTTACTTGAATGATAAGCTGTCATCAAGCCTCAATGCACAACTTATTAGCCAACTGTAAGTCCTTTTTAATGTCCTAAATATTCCAACTGACATATTGACAGTCAACAGTTGGCTTGCATACCCAATGCATCAATTTCTTTGACTTTAATGTTTTTTTACCATACTTTGTAGGCCAATACTGGGTTCTAAAAAAAAAAGATAAAAAAAGATCATGTTCTAATCTAATTAGCATCTAATTTTGTGGTAGCATAGCAAAATTATCACTTGTTGTTTGTGAATATTGTGGATTATCTTCCATTATTGATAATTTATCAATAATTTATCACTAATTATCATAATTATTGACAAATTATCAAAGTAGGTTTTTCTTGATGGAAGTTATACTGCTACAGTCACCCCCTTCCAAGTCATACTGAGTCACATACCAAATCTGAAAGTTGACATACATCATGTCACATGATCATGACAGCACTGCTACTGAGAGGTGGAAGTTGTAAAGTCAGAAAATGAGCTTGAATAGCCCTAGTCTCTGAGAAAGGTCATGAGGCAGCTCTGAATATTCATCATGATCAGACTCATCTGGACTTACTTTTTCTCCCTTTCCTACTATCTCGTTCTATTCCATTCTGTACCTTTTCACTATACTCCACTTTACTCAACTCCATTCCACTTTGTTCCATATCATTCCATAACATTCCATGCTACTCCACTTGGTTCTACTCTGTTCTAGACCACCTAACTTATACACCATAGTGATGATTCACTTAGTACCAATACTGCTTACTATAGATGCCTCTAGAGACATATATAAACCCCCAGCAGTAGCAGTAGTACCTTAGACTTGTCCTCATTTGTATCTGGCAAATAACTAGTCATCTCTGCTCATTCCTGTGTGATCCTTATCTCTATCATATACATTGACTTCTCTTGACTGGGTTGTCACCTCAGAGCCTTTGAAGATTAAGCTATATCAATTCTTCACACACCCCATATACCTTGCCCATCAAGTCACATGACTTGACAGTCTTACTCATACATCCCTTTATGCAAGTCATGTGATATGCCTCCACTGGAGCATAACATGTGGTGTCAGAATGCCTTACCATGCAACAGTAATAGAGATTTCAGGTCCAGTCGGGTCCGGTCTTTAGCCCAATTCGGCCACAACCGAAACTGCAACCGGTTGGCCTTTTTACCGACACTGCCCAACTGACAACTGGACCACGACCGACCAATTGTCATCGGTTGTGTGACCAGTTATAGTCGGTTGGAACTGGTTCCAACCAACATCTGCTGTGATTTTTCGTACCAAGGGAAGCAAGTGTTCTATTAAATTTTGTATAGAAAGTCTACTGTACTGTACACTAGCTACTAATGATAATGCCTCCTGCTCGCCGTCCGAGTTGTTGGTGGACTTGTTGTTGTTGCCACTGACATCGTCTTCAAGTTGTTGTCTGTTGTTGTTGTCGCCTCGCCATTGTCTTTTTGCTGCTGTTGTCGCCTTGCCCGCTGTCGTAGCAATTGACCTCGCCTTTCCCGCTGTTGTGGCAGTTGACCTCTTGCCCACTGTCGTGGTGGTCGACCTCGCCTTTCCCGCTATCATGGTGGTCGACCTCGCCTTGCCTGCTGTCGTGGTGGTTGACCTCACCTTGTATTCACCTGTTCCGAGGTGTTGTGGTCTTGGTTGTGAACTTGTGTTGCTGCCGCTGCTGGTGTTCTTGAGGCTTGTTGTTGTTGTTGCTGTGTAGCGTAGTTGTCGCCGTTATTGAGTAAGCAAGGGATTCAGCAAACAAACTGAACAAAACCGGCAAATTGCAGTAGTGATGGTAAAGTTCAGTCCAAACTTTGGTGCGAACCTGAACCCTGAACTGAACCCCGGTTCAGGTGGGTTCGGGTTCGGCCATTGACCCGAACCGAACTGACGGTTCTGTTCGGGGTTCGGCAAAACCCCGATATTTGCGAACTGCGTTTGAACAGGGTTCGAACCGAACCGTTGATATTGTAGCTGGCAAATTTACAAATTTATAAATTTCGGAATCTCTGATATGAAGTATATGACAGTTCGGCTCATTCCAAAAGTGCAAAAGTGTGCTTGAAAGTGTGCGAGGTGTCGGATTCCACAAATGGGACCTTGTGTGTGGCGTCATGTGGCAGCGCTGGCACGTGGCGGCTGCATTGTGGCTTGTTACAGTATCATCCCCCATTCCCTCTCTTATCGCCTCCTCATCGTCAACATCATGCTCTCCAATTCATGCAGGAAGATGCCCTCCTCAATTCTTCCTTTTTTTGTCTGTGCGATGGCAAAATTGCGGCCATCCCCCCACCCCTCAATGTCGGGACTTCCCCCCCTCCGACGATTTTACCGCCATCACCCTCAGTGCTAGGTCGATATTGCTGTCATCACCTGTGGGCCTGTGGTGAGTTATCCGCCGCTTCCAATAACTTTCTATTGATTCCAATCCCCTGCATTCAAGTTCACAAGTGCATTCAAAGAGGAGCGATTCGAAATCGGCTTCCTTCCTGGTGTCCGGCCCAAAAAAAAACACATAAAATCGTGGTATGTCCTCGCTATAACGAAAACTCACACCCCACTAAGCTTCAATAGTCACACCATGTCTTCTACCACGTCTGATCTTGGGCAAGCTGTCCGACCTGATGGCACCTTGAAGGATGCGTCAGAGATCGTCTGGTCTTACGATGTGGACGAGTCGACCCCTTTCCCTTTGGACAACGTCCCTGACACGCATCCATTTTTCTCTGGTGGGTGTGCACCAGCCACGATGGTCGCCGGTGCACGCCGGACTGCTCGTGTTCCTCGCCCATCGCAACGTGCCTGCGATGCAGCCGAAGCAACTGCCGAAGCAACCACTTCAAGCAGCTTGGCCAGCGCTGGTCCGACTGCTCGTGTTCCTCGCCCATTGCAACATGCCCGCGATGCAGCCGAAGCGACCACCGAAGCGACCACTTCAAGCAGCTTGGCCAGCGCTGGTCCGGGTGCCAAGCGCAAGGCCCTGACTGCCGCAGTCCCCAATCATCGTGTCATGCGCAAGGTCGATCTCGACGATGATCTCGCCGATCACAGCGACGATGGCGCCACCACGGAGCCCAACACAGAGCCTGCGTCCGACGACTATGAGTCCATCAAGGCCATGGCTGACGCTGACAACGAGGTATGTTCTTCGCCCTCACTCTCGGATGTCGTTCTTACCCTACTTCTTAGGCTACATCCTTCAGGTCGGATAAGACACGGGGCAGTGTCGACATCCTCCTCATCTTCAGATATCAGGACGATTACGTCCATCCCGTCACGGCGAAGGTTCTGAAGGGCTATTGGTGCAAGCTTTGTCTGTAAGTACTTTTGTTTTGCCTGACTACGTAAGCGAAATCCTCGGTTTCTGTTATTTGGGTTCAGTTCAGGTTCAGACCCTCCCTGAACCGAACTGAACTGATGTGAACCCGAACCAAGGGTTCAGTTCAAGGATCAGCCAAACACCCGAACCGAACCCTTGGTTCAGTTCACGGTTCAGCCAAAAGGGTGCCAAACCGAACTGAACCGAACTTTACCATCACTAAATTGCGGCAATCACCCAGGCTGGGCATAAACTGGGACGGGATCCCATGATGCATGTGACTTGCGTCATTCCACCTTGGCGTACACCCGACAGCACCAATGACAACCCCTGCCAATGCCACGCTAACCACGACACCAGTGGCAGGAACGATGGCAAGGCAACAACAGCTCATCCACGACGACAACAGGGTGAAGCACAACAGCAATGGCACCCACTGGCACAAGGCAGCAATGCCGCAGCATCGAACGCCATCACCCACAAGCCCACAAGTTGGCCTGCAACAGCAACAACAACAGACAATAACAACACAGCGGATGACGCAGCAGACGACGGTGGCGACGCGACGACGCAGCAGATGGCAGCAGCAAACATGACGATGCAGCAGGCAGTGGCAGCGGCGATGCGACGACACAGCAGACAACGGCGCCAATGTGATGATGCAGCAGACGATGGTGGGGGGCAGTGACGATGGGCTTTACTGTACTAATAGATAGTTGTGTTACAATACTTGTTGTATTCTACTGTTCCTTACTCCATAAATACAGTACCATGGTGATAGCCTAGTAATAACCCGGGCCCTCAGTGTCGATAAAAGAGCAGTTGCGACCAGTTGTAGTCAGTCACAACCAGTTGGAGAACGCGGTGGAATCTCAGCGACCGCAACCGCACCTTGCTGGCTGGGCCCCAACCACAACCAAAAGTCCAGTTGTTTCCGGTTGTGGTCCGGTTGGGTTGCGGTTTTTTTCTGGTTTGGGCAACTGGACCTGATATCACTAAACAGTAAGCAAAAGGTGCACCTTGCTATCTGGCTTGGTTCCTCTCTGATAAAGCATGTATCTGAATGCTTGAAAGTCATCATCAAAGTAGATAGCCTTAATAAACATGAAAGGCTTTCCAAGCAGAGAGTTGTCTAATTGAATGAGGCAAGAGGCCTGTAAAAGCATTTGGTTTTTGTCCCTTCTACCATTCTTATTGGAAATGACCTCAATGAGCAGGTGCAGAAAAGATTTGATGCTCATAGCAAAGTCACTTCGAGGGGTATACTGGAACTGATTCTGTTGAACCTTTATGACCAGTCTAAAGGACCACACAGTGCCACTACGAAACAAATCAGAGCTGCTGGTTGTTACAAGAATTGTGACTTACCACTAGAGCTGTATCAGGTTGGTAGGGGAAGGGGCTCAGTAAATCTCCCTAGGAGGCTGTATATATGTAACTTAGCTTTAGCTACATATGCAGCTTTGTTGCCAGGTGACTGTCAAAAAGTGCCATGTTGTATTGTAGGAGCTCAAGGCTAGACATGCAGCACATATCAGATGTGTCACTTAGGTCTGTGAAATATCTGCTAAAAGACTCTTCAAGGAGAGCCCTCAAGCTATCTAATATGTGGGCTGTGGCCCCCTAGAACAACCATGGTCTGCAGGGTAGCATTGAATCATACCATGAGACTTATATGGAAGCCAATGGGGGAGTGTGGGTACCACAGTTCTTTCTCAAGCAGCTCAACAAAATTTGATCTATGCTGTGATCTGATGAGGCCATTCATGTCAAGCAGGTCTTCTGAGGGGAGCTGAAGTTCTGCTTGATCTCTCAATTAAAATGTGACACATGTGAGGAGGTTGTTTTTTAATTGCCCAGGCAATGGTTGCAAGATGGAGCCACTGGTGCCATCTGGAGGGTATAAGGTAGAAGGCAATCCTTTTTCTTTTATGAAGTTTAGCAGCTTGCCTGTCTTTTGACTAAGCCTTCAAAATAAACAGCTATATTATTGCAAATACCATCTATAATCAACTGTTTTATATCCTCAAAAAGGCCAATCTAATATATGGTTATGCAGAAGAAAGCCTTTTCAACCATTTGTCAATAGGGCACAGTACTACAAGTATTGAAAATGCCTTATTATGGTAAAAAGGCTTGTTGTCAGATTTGTTTATAACATAGCTTTCAGTGCCTCAGATGCAACTCTCATTCAGCTCTTCAATGAAGCTGCTCAGGCTGGTCTGACCCTTTTCAAGCACCACTTAGAGCCTAAAGAAAGGATATGAAAGTGTAGAAAGAGAGGCAGCACCTTTGATACTCAAATGGGCCCAAAAGTCAAAGATAG
The DNA here is from genome assembly GCA_021527775.1 of Lactarius sanguifluus. Taxonomy (NCBI): domain Eukaryota; kingdom Fungi; phylum Basidiomycota; class Agaricomycetes; order Russulales; family Russulaceae; genus Lactarius; species Lactarius sanguifluus. Next base: position 352,485 of record JAKEYF010000045.1, on the reverse strand, counting down.
GTTTTTTGAGGGGAAAATCTACAATAGCTGACCTAGCCCTATGTGAAGAGATAAAGGAATTTTGTAGATAATGGATTTTACAAAGAAAATGACTATGAATAAAGGAATGGCATGCATTGTTGTGGCTTCTTGACATAGCTCAAGAAGGCTGTGATGTGCTCCAACAAAAGATGAAAAAAATGAGTCATTTGATAGAACAGGAGCAGCAGCAATAGAAGGGGATTCAAGAAAAGACATTGCAAGTATATGATCCATAAAGGCAATAACAGTCATTGTATGATCCTTCTAGTGTTTGGAAGTCCAGTCTCAAGACTGGAAAAAGACTGAGACTGAACCAGACCAGGACCAATCAGGACCAGAAATTAGTAAGACCAGTGAAGACCGCTAACCACGGTCCAGTCTCAGTCTTGTCACATTTTTGAAATCCGTTGGACCAATGAAAGACCAGTCTTGACCAGGCTCAACCAGTCTTTTTGGTTCTCACTCATTCTGACTTCTTCTTTTCTCTCCCCATCATCTCATCAGTATCTCATCTCACTTCTCATTGCTTTTTTTTTATGTCAGCAGCCACTTTCAATCAACCACGACCACTAGTGCTGACACATGCTGACATAGTGCTGACACATGACCTCAACCAACATGGCATGCTTGCCGACTGTGTTGTACTGGCCTCAAACAAGCTAAGTTATTTGTTTCCTTCTCCTTTTACTAACTAACTATAGTATTTTTTCCTCTAGGTTTTTAAATAGGTTCTCACCACCTCACCAGGTGCAAGCCTGTGTGCAAGCCCATGGTGCCACAACACTATGACAGCAACATGGCACTGTGACACTACGACAGCAATACAGCGCCGTCACGCTATGACAGCGATGCGATGCCACAGCAACATGGCACCCTGGCGCTGTGACACCAACACATCGCCCTGGTGCTTTGACACCAACGCAGCGCCATCACACTACAATACCAACACAGTGCTGTAGCAACACAAGGCCATTGTGCTGCAACGCCGACACAGTGCCATCACCCTACGACACCAACGCAGCACCGCAGCAACATGGCGCCATCACACTATGATGCTGACACGGCGCTGCAGCAACATGTCACCCTGGTGCTGCAACACTGACACAGCACACACTACAACACCGCTGCAGCAACACGCTACAACACTGCTGCAGTAACATGGTGCCATCACGCTATGACACCAAAGCGGCACCGAGGTTCCACAACACCAACTCGGCACCGCAGCAACATGACACTGGTGCTGCGACACCGACACCGATGCAACATGGCACTGCAACACTGACATGGCACTGAGATGCCACGACAATGTGGCGCCGCAGCAACACAGCACCCTGGCACTTCAACACCAACACAATGACACTGACGCAACATGGCGCTGCGACACCAACACGGCACTGAGATGCCATGACGACACAGCACCACAGCAACATGGCACCCCGGCGCTTCAACACTGACACAATGCCCCCACGCTACAACAGTGCCACAGTGCCAAGATACCACAATACCAACGCAGCGGTGTGGCACAGTGACAGATATATTAGATTTGGTAGTGTACTACAGTAATAATCCCATGTAACTATTTAGAAAAGAACTATAATGACTTGTAGAGAGCTAAAGACCAGTTGTAAACCGGCTGTAGACCAGTTAGTGAAGGGACCGGTTAAGACCAGTCCAAAGACCGCAACTCAACCAACAGAGACCAGTCTCACATGGTCTGATCCAGTTTTTGTGCTGGGCTGAGAAATTGCAGTCCAGTTGTGGTCCTGGTCTTATGCAATTAGGTAAAAAGACTGGACTGGACTGGACTTTCAAACACTAGATCCTTCAAATTAGGAAGACCAGAAGAAATATTCCTGGGGTCAGCAACAACAGCCTGAAAAAGTAGCTCATATGTTTCACTATGATCATTTAGACCATAGATGAGAGGTTTCTCTAAGCCAAGCCATTTCTTCGAATCTATGATCAACTATTGTATGTCCTTAAAAAGTAGTGATATCAGGTCCAGTTGCCCAAACCAGAAAAAAACCGCAACCCAACCGGACCACAACCAGAAACAACCAGACTTTCGGTTGCGGTTGGGGCCCAGCACAGCGAGGTGCGGTTGCGGTCGCTGAGATTCCACCACGTTCTCCAACTGGTTGCGACCGACTACAACCAGTCGCAACCGCTCTTGTATTGACACTGAGGGCCCAGGTTATTACTAGGCTATCATCGTGGTACTGTATTTATGGAGTAAGGAACAGTGGAATACAACAAGTATTATAACACAACTATCTATTAGTACAATAAAGCCCGTCGTCACTGCCCCCCGCCGTCGTCTGCTGCATCGTCGCATCAGCGCCATTGTCTGCTGCGTCGTCGCGTCGCCGCTGCCGCCTGCTGCATTGTCGTGTTGCCGCCGCGGTCTGCTGCGTCGTCGCATCGCCGCCGTCGTCTGCTGCGTCGTCGTGTCACCGCCGTCGTCTGCTGCGTCGTCTGCTGTGTTGTTATTGTCTGTTGTCATTGCCGTTGTGGGCCAACTTGTGGGCTTGCGGGCGATGGCATTCGATGCTGCCTTGTGCCAGTGGGTGCCATTGCCGTTGTGCTTCACCCTGTTGTCGTTGTGGACGAGCTGTCGTTGCCTTGCCTTCGTTCCTGCCGCTGGTGTCATGGTTATCGTGGCATTGGCGGGGGGTTGTCGTTGGTGCTGTCGTTGCCAGGTGTACGCCAAGGTGGAATGATGCAAGTCACATGCATCATGGGATCTCATCCCAGTTTGTGCCCAGCCCGGATGATTGCCGCAATTTGCCGGTTTTGTTCAGTTTGTTCACCTTGCTTACTCAATAACGACGCAGCAACGGCGACAACAAGCCTCAAGAACACCAGCAGCGGCAGCAACACAAGTTCACGACCAAGACCCACAACACCTCAGAACAGGCGAATACGAGGTGAGGTCAACCGCCACGACAGCAGGCAAGGCGACCACCACGATAGCAGGCAAGGCGAGGTCGACCACCACGATAGTGGGCAAGACGAGGTCGACCACCACGACAGCGGGCAAGAGGTCAACCGCCACGACAGCGGGAAAGGCGAGGTCGACCACTACGACAGCGGGCAAGGCGACAACAGCAGCAAAAGGACGATGACGAGGCGACGACAACGACGGACGGCAACTTGAAGACAATGTCGGCAGCAACAACAATGAGTCCACCGACAACTCAGACGGAGAGCAGCGGGCATTATCATTAGTAGCTAGTGTACAGTACAGTAGACTTTCTATACAACATTTAATAGAACACCTGCTTCCCTTGGTACGAAAAATCACAGCAGATGTTGGTTGGAACCGGTTCCAACCGACTATAACTGGTCACACAACCAATGACAATCGGTCGGTTGCGGTCCAGTTGTCGGTTGGGCAGTGTCGGTAAAAAGGCCAACTGGTCGCGGTTTCGGTTGTGGCCGAATCGGGCTAAAGACCGGACCCGACCGGACCTGAAATCTCTATTAAAAAGGCCCTTTTATGTGATCTCAGCAATCTGCATTGCCTTATTGAAAATAGATGACTCAAGCCTTTAGTAGTATTTGAATGGATTTATATGAAAGGAGTGCTGAATGTAAACCTTTCAAGTTGCTTGATAGGTGAGTCACTAAGACTAGAAACAAACATAGCTATTCATTCCTTTATCACCAGTCCTTCACTCACCTGAGATAGCAAAGCACCTCCTCAATAACCTTGTTCACATTCAACCACTGAAGATCCTTTTGATAGAAATAGTCTATGGCATTCAAGAAAAATACAATATCAAGAATTTCTTTATGTTCAGATGAGTAAGTGTATTACTGACCAATTCTTTAACAATGTCCAAGGAGATGAGAATATACTGTGATGTTTCACTGAAACTTTCAGGGTAAAGACATATAGCAATTGCCTTGAAGCATGCTTTTATCCATCCATTAGTTATAGATCCCTTCATACTCATTAAGATGTTGAAGATACAGTAGCATTACATATCACCCATATAGCAATATCTACATATGCAGTGGATGAAGCCAACTTACCCTTACTCAGCACTGATGCAATGATAGAGCATGAGGCATTTTGCAAGCATTGAAATGCAGTACTATACTTTAAAATTTTCCCACACCCTAGGCCTTTGAGGCAACAACACTCAAGTTTTTCAGTTCAAGCTATGACACAACATCTATGAGTGCTAATCAAACTTCTATCTCTCACTAAAGCCTTTAACTTTAGCATAAAAACAGTTCTCACAAAACTGACATCAATAAACAAGAGGACAGTATTTTAAAGATACTTATAACAGAGTTTATAATGAATTACTGCTTACTCTTATGATCATATCTGATAAATAAAAGTTTCAAGACTGACTATGACAGACTAAGACTAAGATGGAAAAGCAGCTATCTTGCATGAAAAAGCCATTTGAAGGTGAGTAGATGTAAGTATGTAGGGAAAGGAGCTCCTAGATACAATTGATCAATACTTCATGAAAAATTACAAAGATAACACAAAGGAGAATGAGAAAGACTTAGAAACCATATCTGACTCACTATTTTTCCAGTACAATAAGAACATTAACAAATTTATCCTGTACTATGTATATGCTGACCATATGTGACAGATTGTTACAATCACCTGGATTGTTCAGCTACATACTGGCTCATCTGTGGTTAAAGTTGCTGCTTGTCAGGTCATTGGGGCTTAGTGGGCTGGTCTGGGCACTGCTGGTGCTTAGCTAAGTGGAGGGTTGGACTTGAAGGTTTGACCTTTCACTAGAGAACAAGCTAGTGGGCTATATTTTTAAGAAGACTCAGATACTGAATACAATCTAAACTACCACTCTTTATATACTGTACTGTCTATGATTTTCTGTACTATTTTCTGGCGCTGTGTAAGTGTCAGTACTATGCCAGTGAGTGGTGATAATCATGTCACCACCAACTACAGGCTCCCATGGCACAAGGCACTTGGGATGGATAGACAATTGTTTCAGAGAGTGAATGACCATGGACATTATGACCTCCTCCTCTGGAGCAACTGTGCCACACTGAGAAAGAGGCACTGTCCTGGCAACACTCCTTGTCCTTCTCCCTTTATGGGTGCCCAACAAACTGTCACCTTCAGGAAGTAGAATGGGATGGGCCTCAAATTGGTAACCTGCTGAACCTGGCTTGAAACAGCCAGTGATCTATTTGCTTTCATTAGAAACACTGTTGGGATTTAGTGCCATACCTTGCCCACTAATTTGGTCAGAAGGACCTGCATCAAGTTCTGGTGTCAGATTTCGCAATAGAAAGTCAGGTGGTGGTGACAGTGTACATGTTTGAGCATGGTTGCTCAGCTCAGCCTTGGGCATGGGAGTTCTGAATATATCACATGAGTTAGGCATTTGGTCTGAACATGTACATGCATTCAGTGGGATAGCAACCAAGTGCAATAGATTGGGTGAGCTGAGTAATGACAGAAATTTTGTAGAAGCAGAAAATGGTTCCATTCAAAACAATTCCAAGGATAATCACCTGAATAATGGGGTCTTAACCATGGATCTCCTGCATGTGGTTATTTTTCTGAAACAAGGCGATTACCTTAGCTATTAGCTGTAGCTCTAGATTCTTTATCTCCTTGTAGTGTTTGTCCTCCTAACAAGGAGCAGAATATTCTTTGTTGCACTTCAACTATTTATGTTTTCAAAAAAAATTAAATAAACAGTATATAAGTTTATACACAGTTTATAAACATAGGAAGTGCCAAATATATTTAAAATCCTAAAAGCTATGATGACACTCAAAGAACACACTGTCTCCCACCTCACACTAGATGAAAAGAAATCTCCCCTTTCCCACTGTTAAAATACTAACATCTCTGTAATAAAAGGTAATTCATTTTCATTTATCCTAATAATATAAAATCTAAATATGATGGTAATGTATCACCATTTTAAATTCATATTAAAGATGATGTCAAGATATTTTCTTGATATATACTTTTGTTACAATATCTAGAAAATGTAATTATTCTTCTAAGATGTTTTACTTAGGAAATAAGTTAGAAAAATAAGTAAATTATATACTATTAGGCTAAATTCATGTTAAAACATGATGTCAAAATGATGTTTTCTTAATGTTTATAGAGTAGAAAAATATATCATTCTTTAAGGATTTTTCATCTAAACATAGTTTTAAAAAGTAAGTCAAACCAGTGGCCAATGCCATTCATATTGAAATAAGTATATATAATTCATTTCCTACCCAAAGATATTGTGACAAAGCATATCAAGAAACCATCATTTTGACATCATCCTTCATATAAATTTAAAATAGTAATACATTACCATCAATTTGGATTTCAAATACATTTGGCATTTCCTGTGTTTATAACCCATTTATATATTTACATTTATTATGTTTATTTACAATATTTCTGTACACATAAACTAAATAGTTGAAGTAGGCACTCATTGAGCTTAACTACAACAAGGTTAATCAGTTTCTGATACAAGACAAGCTGAAGACCAAAAGTTAAACAGTTCTTAGAATTACTCAAGTCTACAGTACCATGACCATGCCAGTGTTTTTGTTAGTTATGAAGTATCTAAAAACATATACATGTGATGATCTGCATATCTACTGACAAAATACTTATGAAAGGCATGTAGCAAATCAGAAAAATGAAACTCTTTGAAGAGGAACAAAGACTCAAAAATAGGAAGGAGCTCAAGAGGCCTGCAAAAGCATCTGGTTCTTGTCTCTTCCACTATTCTTATTGAAAATAACCTTGACAAGCAGGTGCAAAAAAGATTTGATGCTCATAGCAAAGTCACTTCAGGGGGTATACTGGAATTGATTCTGTTGGATCTCTATGATCAGTGTAAAAGACTATGTGGTGCCATTGTGGCTTACCACTGGAGCACCATATTGGGTTGGTAGGGAGGGCTCAGTAAATCACCCTAGGAGGCCATATATATATATTAGGCCTTCATCTTTCTTTTTTCAAACATTTAATAAAGTGCCTAATGAGATTTCACTTGATGTTTTAACAACAGTTTTTTGTCTGTCTGCCTAGCCTAAGCCAGGATGTGCTTTATTCTTCATTAATATAGCTGTCATTATTTATTATCCTTTTCACTACCTTGATAGATTTATACAAAAACATCTTCATCACCCTTACAAGCTGGTGTCATTGTAGTGGAAACCCCTTATTTATCATTATACTATCATCTGATTCATTGGCTGTAGTATTTACTATGATCTTCTCTTTAAAAAATGAGACACTTTCCTTACCTGAGCCAAGCAGCTTATACAGTTCTGCCTGAAAAATAATGAATCTGATTTGCATCTCATTTTGACCTCCAAGCTCCTTCACTATGTTAATATCCTTGGTGACAACCACCTCTCTGATAAAGACATGTATAGAGGAAATAAAGAACAGCACATCTACTAGTACAGTATCGAGTAGATGTACCAAGCTCTCCCTTCCTCTAACTAATACAACATTCTAATTGTGAGTCCTCATTCTGAGGCTAATCAGCAGCTCTGATTCACTTTTAGTGGCACTTTGTGGGCCTTTGGTCAAGGTCCTTTATAAAAGCAGTCACCTCTTTCAATACACTCCTTGTAGCAATTTCTTCAGCCTCAGTGACCTTTCATACCTGTTGCTGTAACCTTCTGATATTGAAAAGAAAAGGGACATGAACTGGATGCTTCTACAAGTGTTCTACCATATTCAGCTAAGCAACATACTGCTCACTAATAGCCAAACCTCATTTTTCAATAAAGCTATTTATGTTAATGGCAACAGGAAGACAAAGCCCTACAGCAATATGGTATTAGCTCTACCTACTATCACATGGCAAAAGGGGCTGATGCTTATGGCAAGTTAAATATTTGCAGGTGATCTGTGACTTATTCATCAGAGTGAAGCTGTTTAAGTTCATTTTCTGCCTATACAACCTCTATAGTTTGATTAGAGCTTCACATCAACATTATTAGCTAAGCATCCTATATATAAGGACTGCTATTTATCCCTTGAGTCATCAGTAAAAACACATGTTACTGCCAGAGATTTCCCAACTTTCTGCTGGTGCACTAGCAGGAAAGTGGTGCCAGTTGGACAAGTTGGCAAGTTAAACTAACATTTCTATAATAAAAGCAATTCATTTTAATGATGTCAAAATGAGTTATTCATTAAGAATTTTTCATCTATATTTTAAAAAGTGAGTCAAATCAATGAATGTTATTCATACTGTATAATGTATATTTTTAAACCTACTTTTGAGCAATACATCTTAAAAGAATACATTCCCTACCAAAGATATTGTAACAAAAGTATATCAAGTAAATTTTGAAGTAAATATCATTTTAACATCTAGAGGGTGCTGAGTGGGTCTGAATGGTAGAGGGGTTATGTACATAGCAAGCACTAAGCTGACTTAAAATCAATTGTATATCTTTGATAAGAACTGTTGCATGAACATCGCCTCAGCATGAGATGTTGACATTTATACCAACCTCACCTTATACACTGGGATGTGGTGGGTGAAGTGATTGAACAAAACCTTCAAGCCATTGAAGTTGCACCCCACACTCACTGCAAGCAATCCTGAGTATTAGCTGTCTGTGCTTTTACAGCAGCCACACTGACAGCACCTTGTGCACTTGGATGAGTGGTGAAGCAACAAGGAAAACCTCCAACTAATTGAAATAAAGCATTATATTCCAACCTTTATTGGATTTTGTTGTGCAGTGCTGTGAGGTCTTGAGTCAATGTTCATTGTAGCAGCTGGATGTTGTTGTGTAGTGTGGAGAGCTCTTGGTGCCATTCCCCTCACCCATTCATATCCTTAAGGTGCTTTTCAAGTGTTCTGCAGGTGCACCTCACATGCGTAAAGTAGTGTCTTCCCTATTGATTACAAATTATGCAGTTATCAGCATCATGGAGGATGAGGGCTCATCCCCAGTGGGAAATCTGTAGTTTCGGGTAGGTTTTCTTCGACCGTTGTAGATACTGTCACTTGTTAACTAAGATCGATATTCCGTTCATAATACTATACCAAAATGCGATAAAAAAAGATTATTTACAACTGCCAGCGTTATTCTCTCCGCAAGTCGAAAAAAAAACGAACTGAAACGATTTGACCAGACTCGAAACCAGCCAGATTATAATCTATATAAATCGACTGTTATTGATCTGTTCGTTTTTTTATGTTTCTGTTCGATAAACTTCAATCGACTGTTATCGAATCATTCAAACTTTTTAAATCGACTTTTATTGAACCGTTCGTTTTATTTAGTTTCCGTTTGATAATTTTAAACGACACATCAATTTTCATTGTTATTCTTAATTACAGGGTTTTAAAAAACAGCGGCAGCACTCATTGTATGGATACAGGCATTACACAAATCGGCGGGCGGGCATTGTGGGGACAACTTGACGAGCAGAAAACAGAGAGATCCAACATCCGGGTTGGGCTGACAATGGGTTAGGTAGAAGTACAATAGTCCAGGAAACTTGAAGCCGAGCATGCGAAAGCGGGTATGCAGTCGAGAGGGAATGGGGGGGAGACCGGTGGTCTGTCACTTAGTTTGCGCCGGGCACATCATTGGCCCTCTTTTTGGCCTTCCTCTGCGGAGATGTGAGCGCCAGTGGGTCTGGTGAGGTTGAAACGAGAACCTACCGCCGTGGCCTGAGCGACGCGCTGTTCCTTCTTGAAGGGCTTAAGGAGCATCAGGGTGCTATATTCCGTTGAGAATTTGTCTGAGTGAACGTACCTCTTTGTCCGCGTCAGTAAGGGACTTGAAGTAGACGTCAAACTCCGAAAGGGAGCCCTGTCCCCCAGGTTGTTCTTCGTTCCAGTGACGCATACAAATATTTCTGGGATGGAAATCAGCCACGGCGTTGTACTGTATCCGAAGCGACTGGTATGAGACATACCTGATAGAGTTCCCCTCTGTGGGTATGGCCAATTCGTTTGACACTTTCTGCCGCTTGTTCTTCGTCGTCGATGTGTTACTACCTTCAGGCTTTCTCTTCTTGCCTATTTTGGCCGCGACGTGCGAGTTGGGGGTGTCAGGAGGAGGTCCGGTGTTGTGACTGACGCGGCTGGGATCAGTGCCATTTGACGTTGTGGTTCCATATGTTGCTGGGGCCGGAATAGGAGTGTCCTTGTCTGTCACGGCGCAGCCGGGACGGAGCCTATACGAAGACCCAAAGTACATGCGAGACGATCCCCGATGGGACCAAGAAGTCCGCGGAGCTACAGCAGTGCTCGAACGCCTGCTCGAAAGCTGGGAGAAAGCACCACGCGCAGAAGATCACGTGCGAGTTGGACGCGCGGTGAGCACACGTGACCCTTACCCGCCATCACGTGACTATCAGGAGGCGTGGGATTAGGTCCGAGTTATTGGCCGTCACGTGACCCCGGCACGTGACCTGCCTAGAACGGTCCGGAAGAGCCTAGATGAGCTTATGCCTAGGCTGAGACTAGAATGTGAGTCCGGATGAGCTTGAGCCTGGACGCGGTCTAGATTGGTGACTCGTGTTGTGTTATCTCTGACTCATGCCATGAGGGCCTTACGCCATTGGTGGATTTCGATGTGGATGACTGATGCGAATCGAGGGCCTTGTGCTATTGGATAGGTATATTAGGGTTTCGGATTCGGGCTGAGCTTGAAAGCTCCCCTTTGTAGTATAAGTAGAGAGCTTTGGACGCCTTGTAGTCCTTAGCTTTGATATCTTGTGTCAATCCTTCCCTGTGTGGAGATTGTATAAAGCTAGATTGCCTCATTGACCATCCCTTCCTTTGTCCTCTCTACTAGTGTGCTGGAGTTCTCGCCACTACGTGTTCCGCTATAAGTCGTGCTTAGTCATCGCCGACTTCCTCATCTTATCATTATCGACGTTATCTTGGTCCTTGTGCACGACGAGCCACTTGGACACAGCGAACCGGCAACGGCCACGTGTTAGGCAGCAGACGTCCGGAAGGAACGTAACATTGTCCACCGCATCAGACGATGGTTTTCTGGGTGCACCCATTTTGAGCTTGAGTCAGAATCCAGTTGTCGTAGCTGGGGCCGTATTGTTTGTGGACCTTACTGCGTCTCCTGCGTTGCTGGTCCCCACAGAAGGGACGACTGAGTTGGATGGCGCAAGAGCACTGTGATCAGTCTCGTGTGAGCTATGACCAGTTTCGTAGAGAAAAAAACGTTACAATGGATCAACGAGGGCTGATGTTGTTGAAGTGCGTATACCTATGGACTGGGAAGGGATCCGTATAATCAAACTGGATGACGAACTAAGTGGGTGAGACTTACTGGAACCATCGGCGGCGCGGGGGTACTCTGCATCCCCCCCGTGGTGGGGCCATCTTCCTTGGCGCCAGCGTCGTTATCGCCATTCTGGACATGCTGATCTGAGTCTCCTGCTTCGGGATCGTTACTGCCACCCTCAGCGTCTGAATCAGGATCGTCGACACTCTTGGTATGTTCATCGAGATCATCGTTGTCACTGTCTTCGCTGTGGCGTTCTCCTGTGCTGGGATTGTCGTCATCTTCGTCTTGTGAATTGTCAGGCGAGTTCATGCATATAAGCTTGGGGTCATCAAGAGCTTGTTTGTCATTCTCGACTTCGTCTGAGCGTGGGTCTAAGTCCTTGACTGAAAATGACTCACCGAATTGGCAGAATCCGTCGATGCCTCCGTCTTGGGTGGTAGGTGTCGGTTGCGATACCAAGAAGGGTAGGACTTCGTTGACCACTCTCGGAGCTTCCATTCTCCGTCGTCACATAGAAGCAGGAACTCGTGGGCCTTGTCAGCGAGGATCATCCGGGAGAAGTAATCCCAGGCCCTGTTCTCTATCTTGCCGAACGTCTCTGGCGCCAGTCCATTTTTGTCCAGGGTGCGCCACAGCATTCGTGCCTTCCTACTCATCTCTGCGATCACAGATTTGTCAATAGGGATGCCGTCCCAGTTCTCCAGGTAAAAGTGCGTCGAGTGGTCTTCCTCGTCATCACTGTCTCGGGATGGACGCCCTCGCTTCCGCTTGACTTGCACGATTGTCGCATTGCCATCAGTCTCTCCTCGGTTTTTTTTTCGTGCTGCGCGGGTGTATTCTTTCTTCACCCAATAAACGACTGTTGGGTTGTCTGCTCGGATTCTAAGCGCTTGTTTTGCTGGGAGGTCCAGGATCTCCGGTGTGATGCTCACGAATCCACCAACAGCGCCTCCTTGTTTGTTGTGATAGTCCTTGGCGAAGAGCCCAAGTGCTTCCCTGGATGGCACATGTCACGCATATACGTCGACATTGCACGTGAATACACTTACTTGAGAGTCTTGACTTCCACATTCAAGTGGTCGTTCTCTTTAGTCAACTGGTCGTTCTCTTTGGTCTTGCTAGCGAGAGTTTCTTGGAGTTTCTCGATCTCCGTGGCTCTCTGGTCGGCGATCATCTTAACACGAATAAAATGACCGTTCGCTTCAAGTGCCTTCGCTGATGCATTTGAGATTACTTCTGAGAGATCAGGAGACTAACGATCCATTAGTAAGGTGTGTAGGACGCCCGGGGGAGGACGCAGGCGTTGCCATGGTGGGTGTAAAAGAAAAAGAGGGGACGGATTCCAATATGCGCAAGGACGGTGAGTTTGGCCATTTTGGTCTTTCTCGAATAAATATTCCAAGTCGGGACATCGCAGCTCTTATCACAATTCCCCTTCACTAGCTCCACTTCCCACTTGTATGATGTCCTCACAGACAGACGCACCGACCAAGCCTGTGACTCGTTTTCCAACCCTCGAAGAAGGTCTAGCCATCCGGACTCTGCATGAGGCCACACTACAAGAACTCATAGAAGCGAGGAACTACCCGCTTTTGCACATTATATGAGAGCGCAATGAACTCATGCGCGAAAGGTATTTCTTTTGTCAGTCTTGGACTTCACGATCTTCTGACTTTGGCCAACTGGAGAAACGTACTGCGTGGCACTGACATTGAGTTCCCCGAGTATGACTACCTTACCCCGCTTGGCGAAGAGTGTACACTTCCCTATATGGCCATGTGGGCTGATAACGAATGCCACGTCCTCCCATTCCGTGGGGTTAAGCCTTGGAATCCGTGGGCAGTGTATCCTGTTGACGTGAGTACTTTGTTCTGTAAATATTGCTTGACTCAATATGCCATACAGAGACGTCGGTTTGATGCCAGCACCCAAACCGACGACGCTGATGCCGACACTACTCTCGCGGAGATCGACACACCTGACTCCAAGTCACGCTCAGAGGCTCAGGTTGTTTTGGATGATCCTCAGGCCATCGACGTGAGTACTTTGTTCTGAGTCTGTGAATCTTTCTTGGCTTAATATGCTATACAGAGACGTCAGTTTGGTCTCAGTACCCAAACTAAGGATGCCAATATGGCCCTGGTGGAGGGTGACCCATCTGACTCCAAGTTGTGCTCTGAGGCTCAGGTTGCCTTGGACGACGACAAGAAACCTTGCGAGGAACACAAGGATGCCAAGAAAAGGAAGGTTTCGAATTAGGCACACACATGCCTAGACGCGCCTGTATTACTTATTGTCGTCATCAAATGTACTAGCACGAAGAGCGTGCAAGCTCAATACAAGTGCGTCACGAATGGGAACTTCATCCAAGCCAAGACTCTGGTGGGCGGATGCAAACTATTGCAGTCGACACATACGGACAGTCATGTGAACGATAATCGCTGGAAGCCCGATCAATCATTCGAGTCACTGTTGTTGGGAGCTCTCAGCTAGTCCTCTTGGCCGTGTGATTTTGAGTCTACCCTAACGTTCGCTGCCAATATCGTCCCACTGAATCCGCCGCAGTCATCCTTGTCGTCGCCCTGTGAATCTACCCTCCTTCCCGCGCCACTCAGAGTCTCGCGAAACTTGTCGATGTCATGTTCGTTGCACCACTCACCCCTATTGCTACTGTCTAGTTTTGGCTTTGCTCAGTTCATCTTCACGCTCAGTCTCGTCGCAATCATGGCCCATGTTTCGGCACCCTTTACCGTTTCGGGCAGTACACGCCCATCGTCACACGGTTCGTATTCGACTCGGAGGGTAAGCTCTAGCGTTAGAACCAGCACATGGAGACTCTGCGGCGATGCTTGCCAGCGAAAGCCGATAACACGTAACGGCTTCATCACACATTTCACACTAGATCCGACTTGGGACGTTTGCAAGCGCAAGTCAACGACACACGGCGACTCCACCTCCACGCATGACGGCATCCTCCTCTCCCGTCACGACGGGCGGGGACACAGCCCCCGATACCCCTACTACAGCCTATCACCAACAACCCCGCACCACCATCAGGCGATACTTTCTTGATCTGCGGCGACACACGTCTTTCCGACCCTATGGCGCGGAGCCTTGTTTCGTGACACCGGGGTGGGGGTGAATTAGGTGATGTCAGTGCAGTGCAGCTGCTTCGCCGCAGTACGTCGGCGTATTCACCAGTGCGAAACGACCAGTCACATTATCCTAGAGTCGAGAACGTCCCACGGCATTTGTGTATTCCAAACTCTATTTAGAACCACGTTATTATTTATTTTCCTTTGATGTTGACCAGGAATTACATTTGCGTGCGACGTATACAAAGAGTATCAGAGGAAGAACAAAGAAAACAGAAATGGCATGGATTACACAGTATCGTCATCATCATCAAATAGACCACCATCGGAGAGGGGTGCGAGCCCAATATAAGCATGCCGCACGAGTGAGAACTTTCCGGTCTCCGAAATATGACCATCTTGAGTGATGTGCATGTCCGGGAACATAGAAACGACGGATTGGATGGATGTGACTGGAACGACGAGAAGCCCCTCGGGACCTGTCATCGGATCGCAGAGATACACTGTCCTGCTGGAATCTGAAAGGATATCGGCGTCTGGAGGAGAAAATAAGGAGATCATGGCCAAGGGGTGCCGAGTATCACCAAAGCGAATGCAGAAATAAAACCGAACATTCCCTATGCGTGTCCTATTATTGTGAATGATCTGCATTGTATTTATTAGCACCGGAAATCGAATTTGGCTGGAAAGTAGACCCACCTCGACACAAGAGGTCTGGCGAAGCTTGACAGTGATATTGGATTCATGCCAAATTGACCGCGCCATCTGCCCGTTGGGAAGATGGAGTTTTGCCCATTGACAGATAGCATTTGGCCAGCCCTGTTCGTTCCAGTACATCTTAAGGGCAGTGAACTCGTCTTCTGTGAGTGGGGAGGGATATTCTTCACAACGTGGCTTGAAGACATATCCAATGGCTTCTTCAAATCCACGTGTGTTGTTTGATTGAGAAGACATCCCACCAACTTCGAATTTGATACGCGGAAATCGAGCACACAGTGCATTGACCTGTGCACGTATGATAGCACGCTGGGTCAGATTCGCAAAGATGTCGCGATCCTGCCGTATTTCTCGCCCAAGGTTCCCAATCGCAGTCTCCAATGTCCACTGTGCGTAACATGCCAGGGGCCCAGCTCTGAAAGTCTCTGGTCCAATGTGAGTCAAGAGGTGCACACTTTGCCGTACGAAGTGTATACGCAACTCCATGCGTTGGTAGTAGAGCTCTTCAAATTCATAGGCAAAGTCCGTGAGTAATTGGTGACCGCGAAGAAGGTCTTGATAACCGATGGAATGACGCTGAAGAATACGAACACCAGCAACAAGCTTACAGAAGTTGAGCCAGTATTTGCGAGGGAGAAGATGTCGGAAAAGTGTAGGACCCAGACCGTAAAGATACTGTTGGAACTCCCACGCCTTATAGCCAGTATTTAGCTTCTTAGCGGGGTCTCGAGGAGCTCTTCCAAATGACGAGGGGAGGAAGGGCACCGCTCTCACAACAGTTTCCCCGTGCGCATTCCATAGGGCGTTATTCTTGTAGAATATGGCCCAATCCCATGTCGATTTATCGTCTGGCACGAAGACATTGAGTTTACCAGTGAAGAGCTTCAAGAATAGGTCGGAGTCGTTCAGCGTAGTCAGGTGCATAATATCCATAGGAAATATGCTCGGAACAGGGAGCGGCTGGTGGGGGAGACCACTAAACAGGGTCTGTTTGCAAAGACCAACTTCAAGGCGACGAGCCTGGTGGTCCAGTCGAGTAGTGGCAGAAAGCAGGTACCGTAGATTTCTGGTGTACTTTTGAGGGAGTTCGCTGCGATAGAGCCCCAGATCTTCGACGCACACATCAGAATGGGTGCACCCAGCAACGTCATAGTCATCTGGTTGGCTAACTTGGGTCATAACGGGATAATAATGGCCATCACGTCTGCGGCGCCGACCGGGCATATTGCAATATAGACGACAACCATATTTCCCGCTATGCCCAACCATTCCAGTCATAGCAGCACTGCCAACACTGTCAGCCGTCCCAAAGATAACACTAGGTACAGAGCGAGTAACGTGAGTGCCTAGGAAAGCGTCATAGACCTTGAGACCCTCGCGCAGAAGGGCTGCCACATGGAAGAGAGACGGGAACAGAAAGGAGTCGATATCCCCTGGCTTGTTTGGACCAGGGACAATGGCACCGGGAATGACAAACTTTTTCTTGTAACGAATCTCGGGTGGAAGGTTGTGGACTATCCAGACAAATACCCATGCCTCAGAGGGCTGGTCAGGACGAAGCTGCACACCATCTATAGAGAGTTGCAGAGCTACATCAGACTTTTGAAAAGACCCAGACTTCCAGGCGTCGAGTAGGTCCTTGCCACAGGAAGTGTCGTCATATCTGTCCAGTCGGCCTCCGTTGCGCTGGGCATAGTCTATATTTGCGGCAAGACGCCCCTCCAGGTAGTGCATCTTCTCAGCTATGTCGGGAGAGCCATAAAAGGCCTGTATCACCAGCCCAATAGGTATCGTCGCAAATCGTTTACATGGGGTTGTGGTACCTGGGACATAGCGAGAAGTACCACAACGCGGACATGCGTCAAGTTCATCGTAAGGCCCAGTATACGCAATACACGATTTGATACACATATCGTGTTCCAGTGGCACAACCCCAGATAGCCAGCGGAGACGGCGCTTTGCTTGATCAAATGACAGAAATACTCCTGCCGGGTTATCGAGCAGCTCAATTTCTCGAATGTTGTCATAATGAGCCCGAGATGAGTTGGCGTTGTTAATAAAATGCCGCAAACTCCTCAAGAGAGGGGATGACTCCTCGAGATCGACTGGACCAGGATTCCGCAAGCTTTCAATATCATCGGGTTGCATAGCAGAGTTCTCCAGAGTAGCAGCTCCGAGCCGTTGAATAAAACACTGCGTCGTCTGCAGGTCTGGAAGGTGTATGACATTTGTATGGCCTTCATCTTCGTCCTCTTCGCCAAGGGGTTCTGGTTGTATACGATCCTGATGCTCGCCAGCCTGAGCCCCATCGGTGTCCAAGTTAGCACCAGCGAACTCCCCAGTATCCAGATCAGTTTGTGGCCCGGGCCCGGGGTCGCCATGGGTTTCCGCTGGACCATTGCCAGCAGTGGATGTGCTGCCAGTAGGATCTCCGTGCGAATTCAGAGCTAACTACAGGGCCGAAATCTGGTCAGTCCATGAGAAATACAACACACGGAGGTATAAGACCTGTCTGCGAGCCAATCCCCGAGAAACTTGACACTCGCACACAGGTGGTTCCCTAGCCCGGGAAGAGTCTGGATCATCCCCAATAGCACGCAGGTAGTTTGCGAGCCGATACCCTTCGTCTCGCTCAAGTACTGAAGTGCGTCTCGGCATTTGATGGAAGCAGTTCTGTGCACCAGCGACAAAGAGTCAAGCCAAAACGCATATACATTGAAGGAAAATAGTATAGATTGTGTCGATACAATTCGATTTCGAATCTTAACGAGACGCTCCGAGTCGAAGACATATTATGTAAACTATACAAACCGAGAATAAACAAAATTATCTACGGACTTCCCACTGGGGCTCATCATCCTTGTTGTAACTTCATTCTATGTCTATATCATTCATATGAATTTAGAATAGTAATTCATACCTATCATATTTGAATTTGTAATATCAAATAAAGGAATTATCATTGCCTTTTATTAAAGAGAAGTTAGAATTTTAACAGTGGAAAAGCATTTCCTGTGTTTATAAACTACTTATGCAACTTATTTACTATTTATATTTTCTTACAATTTTTCTGTAAACATAAGTAGTTGGTACCCTCTGCTATAGCAAGCTCAAGTGGATCCACCAAGGCAAAAGGTATTTTTTATTTCACAATTTTCTTGTATAAAATGTTGATAAGATAACTAAATATTGTCAATGCAATTTCAAAGCACAATATGTAGACAATATAATTTTCTTTCTCCTTAAATATTGTCAGAATATTTTACATCAGAAAAACCTTCCATGCTAGCAAGAGGTAATTTGACTAAATTAGTACAGCTTAGTGAAATTAGTTACATCATCTTTATTATTTTTCCACAAGTAAAATAGATAAGACCTCCCCCTTTCAAAAGCAAACTTTGATTTGTTTTTGTTTATTACTTTTATCTTTTTTTTTGTTACTATCTCATTTGTTAACTGAACTAGCTTTTTCTAAGATATGACAGAAGTAACCCCTGAGTTTTTTCAGCCATGCCCATACTTATACCTGTGAACACTAGATGGTAGAGGTACAAAAACATATGAGGATCTAAGAAAGTGCTTTCATATTATTAAATCAGTACTAAGTACTTGTAACTGAGCTTGCTTTTCTAAAAGTAAGCCTTATTGTATATCAAATGCATAAAAAATGTTTTTGACAAAATAGATCACATTATTAGTGCCTGTAAACATTACTGTCAAGCTTTTAACCAAGCAACAATATTGAAGACATGCAGCATCTGGCATCAAACATAGCTTTCAATGAATAAAAGCTTTCTAATCTCAAGTAGAGGGAGGATATAACAGGGCTTTCTTATCAAGACTAGTGCTTTGAGGTCCAGTCCTATAGACTGAAAAAAGACTGGAAACTGGACTGGACTTTGTGTCACAGTGCAGCCGGGACGAGACCAACAAGACTACTGGAGGGACACGCAAGACGACGCCGAGTGGGCATGTGAGGTGCGCGGAGCCACAGCAGTGCTTGAATGCCTGCTAGAGTTGGGAGGATGCCCCACGGATCACGTGAAAGTGGGACGATTGGTGAGCTCACATGACCCTCATCTGCCACAATGCTACCAGGAGCCTTGGAAATAGGTTTCCTATATCGGCCATCACGTGACCCTGGCACGTGGCCTTGAACGGTCCAGAAGAGCCTAGATGAGCTTGCACCTAGGCTGAGGCTGGAATGTGAGTCCGGATGAGCTTGAGCCCAGATGCGGTCTAGATGGTGACCCCATGACTGTATGGCTGACTGATGCGAATCGAGCGGGTTATGCTATTGGATAGGTGTATTAGGATTTGGTATTCGAGTGGAGCTTGAAAGCCCCTCACTGTAGTATAAGAGATGCGTTACAGTCCTTAGCTTTGATATCTTGTGTCAATCCTTCCCTGTGTGGAGATTGTATAAAGCTAGATTGCCTCATTGACCGTCCCTTCCTTTGTCATCTGTGCTAGTGTGCTGGTTATCGCCACTAAGTGTTTCGCTCACTGTCGTGCTTAGTCATCGCCGACGCCTCGTATCTTGTCATTATCGCCTTCATCATCGTCATTGCCCTTGTTGGCCACGCCCTGCGTATCACCCTAGCTGTTGCCTACGGGATACTGAAGACGTTCGAACACGTGCAGCAGCAGCAAACAGGCAATTAGGAGGACGTCCAGAAGGAATGTAACACTTTGACTGATGATGACTGGACTTCAGTCACAGTTTTCCTATTTTCAGAAGTTATCAGTCTGCAGTCTGTCTCCTTTTTGATCAGTCTTAGGACTGGAAAAGACTGGTCTGGACCAGTCAAAGACTGGACTTCAGTTCATTTTGGCCTGCAAAAAAACTTGATAATATTATTGAATTATATTTAAGATGCAACCACCAAATGGATGTTTCCAATTTTGGCCATGTTGACGCTTGGTAATGGTGGGTTTCACCAGGATGCAGGTCACCAGACCGGACAAGTCATCAACGTGTAACACACGACACTCAGCACTTGTCGCTGTCCGTGTTGCTTTTGCCCAGGGGGACCCTCAAAGAAGCTAAGTAGTTTCTCTTTCCTTATCATTTAACTAACAACTGACTTCATTGTTGTTTCTAGGTTTCAAATAACTGCCTCAGGGGTGGAGCCTCTCTGTGCGGCACCATGGCACTTCGACAACCATGCGGCACCATGGCACTACGACAGTGACATGGCATCGTGGCCCTTCGACACCGACACAGCGTCGTGGCCCATCGACACCCACGCAGCATTGTGGCCCATCAACATCGACACCGTGTTGTGGCCCTTCGACACCAACACTGCATTGTGGCCCATTGACACCGATGCCGCGTTGTGGCCCATTGACACTGATGCCACATCATGGCCCATTGACACTGATGCCACGTCGTGGCCCATTGACACCGACACGGTGTCATGGCCCTTCAACACTGACATGGCATTGTGGCCCTTCAACACCGACACTGGGTTATGTCCCTTCGACACCCATGCAGCGTTGTGGCCTGTCAACATCCACACCGCATTGTGGCCCTTCGACACCGATGCAATGCATTGACACACCAAGGCGGTGTAACAACGCCGGGGCAGTGTAACGACACGACGCTGTGGCCCATCAACACTGAGGTGGCATATCGATACCAATGCAGGGTATCAACACCAAGGCGGTGTAACGACATGGTTCCATGGCCCATCGATACCGACATTGTTACGATTTTCCCTTTCCCTTTCCCCTTTTTCCTTTCCGTCCTGTGACTCGCATTCTGTGTCGACTTTCCATTGTACTTTTACGGTACGATCTGCTTCGATCCGCACCTCGGCCCTTATCTCGCGCCTAGCGCATGACCGTTACGACGCCCCATGGTGCAACTTCCAGAATCCGCTGACGACTTCTGATCCACGCGTCGTCCCGTGGAATTCCCTTGTTCTCGTTTTATACTTTCCCCTTGTTAGCTCTCTAGGACCCGGATCCTAGGATCGCGCCATATGTTTGTCCCTGACAAACATCCTGTACTAGTATATAAGTCTCACACTACCTAGCTTGTACGGTAGACTTGACTTCTTGTGTAATACCACACCGCTGTCCATTCTCACGAACCAATCCCTTGAGTCGCACTTTCGCTTGACTCCCCCTTTCGCTCGCCGTTGCGCTTGAGCCTATCCCCGCTATTACCCTTGTGTCCATGGAGGCCAAGTGGTACTTGTTCACCACCGAACTAAGTCGTAACTGACTTGCTCCTGTCCCGTTACCGCCCGTGACTTAACTGAAGTACACGTCATACTTAACGCCCCTGTGGTGGCGTTACATTAAGTCAAGTCTCTCACAGTGGCGACATCTAGTCGCGCCAGATCCAAGTTCCAGCCTGAGTACATCACTCGGCTTACAACCGATGAGCTCTCCGACCGTATCAAAGGAGCAGCTGTCTGGGCAGAAATCAACGGCGTTGAAGGATACTACATCTTCAACCCCAGAAAGAAAGAGTATCACCAGATCCATTACCCAGAGGACAGACGTCTCTGGGCTTATATTGATTACTCGCTGAATGAACGAAGCTGGTATACTATTGGACCAGTACCGCTTGAGTTAGACGTTGGACCACTAAAGAGTCATAACCCGAAAGGGATTGACGTTGACTCCGACCCTGATAATTCACCCAGTGTCTCCGTACCAACAACCACGTTTACCCCCTCCCTATTCGTAAATCCCCCAGACCTACCTGGTTCTCAGCCCACACCCCAGTCCATGTCACAAACTCATGCCTCGGCCAGCACAACCCTTACCAGCGGAGGACCAGCTCCTTCTGGTAGTGGAGGCGCTCCTAGCGGCGGCCCGTCAGGTGGAGCAGCAGCTGCTAGCAGCGGAAGCGCAGCTCCTGGAGGAAGTCTCACGGGTGGCGGCGCTAGTGGAGGAAGTGCGCCAGGCGGTGGAGGAGGCGGCGCAGGTGGCGGAGGAGGCGGGGGCGGTGGAGCAGGTGGCGCTCCTATTCCCCCCGTCAGAGCTGCACCAGCCGCAATCCCGCCCGCACCCGGAGGACACGGACGCTTAGGAGGGAATCCACCCCCCGAGTTCAATGGAGACCGAGAGAAAAGCAAGCAATTTATGCTTGCGTTCAATCTATACCGAGAAATGAACCCCACTGTCGACCAACTCGCTATCCCCTACCCCCACGTGATGACCTTTCTCTCGTACATCCGCGGGCCCCTTGTCGACGACTGGGTCACAGAGCAGTTCGCTTGGCTTGAGGACCAGCGAAACACAGGAGTTCTAATGACCGAGATGAACCTGTGGAACACTGTCCGCGATCGGTTTATGCAATCATACACCGATACGGCGGAACGAACGAAGGCCCGGAAGAGTTTGCAAACTCTGACCATGAAGGGCGAAGACATCGACACCTACGTGGCTACGTTTTCCAACTTAGTCCACAAAGCCAGGTATAACCCCGATGAAGCCACGACCCTGGAAATGTTCCAGGATGGACTCCCAAACCAGTTAGTAATTAACGCCACGCGCTTCCAACACCCGATCACGTGGGATGATTGGAAGGCGGCCGCTTGTCTACAGCAGGCTGAATATCTGGTTTTGAAGGACCGCCTGGGAAAGAACAAACCCCAGCGTGGAAAGAAGGGCGGACACAGCCGAGAGCAGTGGGTCCAGGCCCTCAATCAGAACCGAAACCCGAATGCCATGGATGTTGGACACGCCCGAGCCTCCGTGGCACTTACTGACAGAGACCGGGCCCAGCTTCAGAAGGAGGGACAATGTTTTAGATGTCGTGCTCAGGGGCACATGTCGCGTAACTGCCCACAAAAGGGAACGCGCGCGTCTACTACCTCCTCCTTCGGACCCCCCTCCTTTGCCCCGACTCCAGACGTATCAACTCCCACCATCACTACTGTCGCCATATCTTCTAATCGCGTACTTTCGAATGAAGAACAGGCGGATGCGCAGATCGCTGCGATGAAGGCGCAGACCCAGGAGGTCAGAGACCTCATGGTGGACAAACTATTCGGGAAGGAGGGTTTTCCCGACGCTTGAACCCGGCGGCCTGGGCTAGAGCGTTAAACTTAAACGTGTACACTAGCAGATATCGATCCATGCGAATCCCAGTTCTGTTTAAATCTGCACACACGACGGCCGAACGACAAGTCCTAGTGGACTCAGGAGCAACCGACAATTTCATTTGTTCGACGCTGCTCAAACGATTACAAATATCTACCAGAAATGTCACACACCCCATCCGCATTTGGAACGTGGATGGGACGAACAACCAAGATGGAGAGATCACACAATACACCGATCTCACCGTAAGAACAGGGAAGGAGACCAAGACGCTTCGTTTCCTAATCACGAATTTAGGAAGAGACGAGGTGATCCTCAGGTACCCCTGGTTCACGGCTTTTGAGCCACAGATACGATGGGGAGAAGCGACGTTGAACGAGGAGTTTCAACCGGTCGTCATTTCCAGCCTTCATCTGTCAGACGAAGCCACGCCCATGGAAGCATCCATAAGGGCATTGGAGACATATGAACTTGACGAGGAGGTGTGGGAACAGCTCATAGACGATGAGCGGAATCCCTGCATTGCATTCTTACGAAAAACAACGACGGCCTCGGAGTTGGCCCAGCGAGAGGCAGCAAAAAGGCCCGAACGCACATTTGAGGAGCTAGTACCCGCGGAGTACTGACGCCACCAGAAAGTATTCAGTGAGAAGAGGTTGCCCGCTGTGTAGGCAGGGACAGTGGTGGTCGCGTTATGAGTGGGAGAAGACATGGTGTTTGAGAGGAATCCAGGGTGAAAGGATGATGGGGACTTAGCGTTGGTCTGAATGGCTTTTATGGCTGTGGGGTGAGCCACTTCGAACTCCGCTATGGCATCTTCTGCGAACAAGTCGGCCTTGTTGATCCACTGGTTGTCCGAGTCTGGGTATCCCTTCCATTTTACGAGGTACTGAAGCTTCCGCCCTCTTCTGAAGCGTCTGGAGTCCAGAATGCGTTTGATTTCGTATTCCTCTTGTCCATCTACCAAATCCGGTGGCGGGTGCTGGAAGTTTTCTCCATGCATGGGCGTATCTCGGTAGGGCGTGAGAAGATCCGTGTGGAACACGGGGTGAATGCTCCACTGCGTGGGAAGTTCGAGACGGTACTAATTGACAGGGGACATCACCTGAGTGATCCGGAAAGGTCCGTGTCTTCGCTAGGCAACGGCACAGGTATTCCCGCGGGTATTGAAAACATAACCCGTACCCGCCCCCGCACGGGTTACTTACCCGCAATCACGGGTGCGGGTGCAGGTGCGGGTACGGGTGTGTGGGTGCGGGTACGGGTGCCGTGTTACAGACCTGTAGTTACATTTTTAAATACAAGCCTAATCTACTACACATTATCTAGACTAGCTACAATGCCTGCACCCTTGCTGTCCGAGTTGTCACATCGTGTAGCCGTTGCGTTGCCGTCGTGTTGCCGTTGCGTTGCCGTTGCGTCGTGATGTCGTCGTGTCGTGCCGTGTGTCGTGTTGTCGTCGTGTATTGCTGTCGTCGTGTGTTGTGGTCGTGGTCGTGGTCGTGTGTTGTCGACGAGTGTTGTCGTGGGTGGTCGTGTGTTGTTGTTGTTGTCGTGTGTTGTTGTCGTCTTGCTGTTGTCGTTGTCGCGTTGTCGCAGGCCTTCGCGTTTGGTTGCTGCTGCCTTGCCGTCGTCGCTGGTTAGGAGGAGCGAACAAAACCGGCAATCACCACCAGCCGGGCATTGGAAAGGTTACTTCCCACGCTTTAGCGTGACTCAGCATTGACCGGACCGGCACTGCAAATCCCCGCCAACTCACAGCCACCACCAGCACTGGCACGCGCAACATCTCCAACGCAGCCTCAAGTCGAACAAACTTCCAACCACCACGACACGGCGCGGCGTGGTGACAACACCAGCACCAGCAAGAATGGCAACTGGCAAGGTGATGACGGCGATCAAGACGGCAATGGGTGGCGGCGTCCGAGTCGGTCCGACTCGACACCCAAGTCGACCAACCACTGGCACACACGACAACGACATAGCGGCATCGCAACATCGAACGACGACAGCGACAACGATGGACAACGACGACTGACAATACGATGACGACGGACGACGACACGACAACAACGACGGTTGGGGACGAAACGACGGCGGGGGGCAGTCACACGGCGACGCTGCGGCGGGTTTTGTAGTTTGTATCACAGTACTTGTTACAGTAGTTACTTTTTAATCTATACTATGGTAATGTAAATAGTACACTAGCAGTCTAGCACTGCGGGTAATGACACGGGTGGCGGGTTGGCCAAGGTGCCACCCGTACCCGTACCCGTCCCATCCCGTAGCCGCGACCCGTGCGGGTCACCTGAACCCGTGCCGTTGCCTAGTCTTCACGCGGCAAGCTTGGCCGTGGGTTGATTTGTGCGCAAGTGACGTCCCTCTAGCCATACCAGGTCTCCTTCCTGGTATTTGGGCGTGCTTCGATGTTTGACCCACATGGATTGGGCCTTCCGTATCAGTTCCTGAGTGTGCTGCCGTGCTTCTCGGAATTGTTGGAGCCTCGTGTTCACCATTGGGATAGGAGAAGGCTTATCCATCCAATCAGCACATGGGTCGTATCCCATCATTAGTACGAATGGAGATACTCGGGTTGCCTCGTGGGGCCAGCTGTTGTGCGCGAACTCTGCCATTGGTAGGAAGTGTGCCCAGTTGTCTTGTCGCTCGTTGGTCCAGAACCGGAGATACTGTTCCAGCCACTGATTGGTCCGTTCAGACTGTCCGTCCGTGCGTGGGTGGTAGGCCGTGGAGATGTTCTGATAGATGCCTAGGATTTTACACAATTCCTGGGTAAACTTGGACGCGAATCGGGGGTCTCGATCGCTGATGATTTTTGCCGGTAATCCGAATCTCCGAAAGACGTGAATGACGTACAATGCGGCCATTTCCTCCGCCGTTATTTCTTCAACACAAGGGATGAATATGGATGCCTTGGTGCAATCATGGTCTGTGACCGTGAGGATTGAGTCGTACCCTTGTGACAACGGCAGTTTAGTGATAAAGTCGAGCGCTATGACTTCGAAGGGCTTAGCATCAGGTATCGGGGTTATCGGGGTTAGCGGTGCTTTGGTTGGCTGATTATTGACTTTGTGGCGCTGGCATTCCGCGCATCCCTTGACATATTCGGTAACGTGTTCCAGCATCCTTGGCCACCAGTAGTGTCTTTTGATGATCCTTGCGGTCCTCTTGATACCGGGGTGTCCTACGTGGGGGTATCGTGGTGGTTTCGTATAATCGTACGGATGTCGTCGGTTCCTCCGGTGATGACCTTTGCTCCCTGTCGGTACCATACCCCATCGAATTTCTTGAGCTGGTGAGAATCTACCCATGGGCGTAGTTGTTCTTCATCTTGTACGTGGGATTCAGGGCGTTGGGCGATCATGGTTCGTGCGAATACTTTGTCGGGTAACACTACCATTCCTTCGTTATCCCGTTCTCCTTGGTCATAGTCAGGTCTTCAGGATAGGGTGTCTGTGCGTCCGTTGTTGGTTCCTTTGATGTGGTGGATCTCGATGTCATACTCCATGAGTTTAAGTACTTCTCGGGCTATGCGTCGACTTATCTTTTGTGGCGACCTCCAGTGAGTAAGGTTTAGGTGGTCCGAAAAGATCTTGATCTTGTGTGGCGATCCTGCTAGTAATGGCCTCCAGTGTCAGAGGGCTTTAACGATTGCTAGTAGTTCCAGATTGTATATGTCGTAGTTGCGTTCAGCTTTGTTGAGGGTGGCTGAATAGTAGCTGATGGGATGCCGCTTTCCATCTTTCTTCTTCTGTAGTAGAACGGCCCCTACCGCAAAGCCGGACACGTCTACTTCAAGCTCGAATTGATCCGTGAGGCTGGGGTGTGCTAGTACTGGCTCTTGGGTGACTAGTGCCTTGAGTTTCTGAAACGCTCGTTCCTCTTCCGTACCCCATTGCCATTCAGTGTCTTTTCGCGTGAGTTTGTTGAGTGCTCGTGCGTGCGTGGCAAAACCGCGAATGAAGAGGCGGTAAAAATTACAGAACCCCAGAAAAGAACGAACGTCTCTGACCTTCGTCGGGCGTGGCCAGTCTTTGATGCCCGAAATTTTTACCGGGTCCATACATGTTACCCCCTTTTCAAGGATTACCCCCAGGTAATCCATTCGCGGTGAGTGAAAGAGGCATTTCTCCAGTTTGAAGTATAGGTCGTGGTCTAGAGCTACTTGAAGCACATCGCAAACTGCGTTGATGTGTGCTTGAAGACCCGCATTTTCGTGAGTGGCTATTCCTATGTCGTCCATGTATACGCGTATGATGGTGCCCAGTAGCTCGTGTTTGGCGATAGTGGGTCCCAGTATTTCGTTCATCATAGTTTGGAATGTTGCCGGTGAGTTTGTGAGTCCGAAATACATTACGAGGGGTTCGAAGAGCCCGTACCGTGTTTTAAAGGCGGCCTTTGGCTCATCTCCCTGTTTAATACGTATGTTATTGTACCCCCAGCGGACGTCCAGCTTAGTGTAAATGTGGCCGTTTCCTAGGTCGTTGATGAGCTCCGATATGAGGGGCAAGGGGTATTGATTCCGGATGGTGCACGCGTTGATCTTTCGGTAGTCCTGGACTGGTCGTAGTTTCCCATCTTTTTTCTTGATAAAGAAGAATGATGAGGAGTAAGGTGACTTGGATGGACGAATGTATCCCATTTTGAGTTGCTCTTCAAGCCATATCTTGAGATGGCCGTCTTCCTCTTGGGTCATAGGGTAGACTTTGCAATCGATCGTCGTCAGCATGCCTTCTTTAAACTCGATCGCATGGTCCCAGGGTCGAGAAGGAGGGAACCGGTGGGATGCTTCTTCACTGAATATTTTCGCGAAGCGTTGATATGGTGCAGGAATTGCAACTGCTTTCATGCCCTGGTGAGCAGCTATCGCAAGTTCTGTGGCAGTGGTACGTAGCTGGCATTCTGCTTCTAGTTCTTGGACTATATCTTCACGTTCTTCTTCGGTGAATATCCTATTGAGGTGACCCTCGTCTGGTGTTCCTATTCTTGCTATCACGGTACGTCCTTCGTCGGGTTTGATGGATCGTATGACAATTGGGAGCGCATCTTCGTGGATCGTGGTGTGGGTCCAGCTAATGGTAGGTTCATATGTTGCTAGCCATGGGTATCCCAGTACGAGGTCTTCATTTCCTATGTCCGTGACAAGGAATCTCATGGTCCTGTGATTTCCTTTGGTCTGTACGTCCAAATCTATGAAATGTGTGATGGACCCAGCTTTATTTTCCATATTATCGATATTCCATATCTTTTTGGGGTGTTCCAAAGCTTGTAGTCCCAACCCCATGCATTTGGCGAACGCTGGTCTTATGAAATTATCGGTGGCTCCTGAGTCGATGAGCCCTTTTATGTCGGCCATTGAGTAACTTGTTCGAATCGAGACTGGAATTCTAAGCGAACGAAAGCGAGTCATGATTACAGAGTTACAGTTGATTGCCCTCACCCAGGCCGATGGGTTTAGGTGTCCAGAAAATCCTCCTGATTCCACATATCCTGGAGTATCAGGTCCTTTACTTCATCGCTTGCCCCCCTTACTCCTTCTATCCACTCCTTTGCGACTTGTTGTGGGGTGGACGTGCTTGCTACGCGGGCCGCGGGTTGTTCCTGACTGTAATAGTCCGTTTCCACCTTTTGGTTGTTTGATGGCTGCCACTGCTGCTGACGTGGCTTTCTGGGTTGGGTACAGTTTCGTGAGATGTGTCCGGGCATGTTACAGTTATAACAGATCACTTCCCGCATGTTTTGGCGTTGGCCACTTCCTCTGCCCTGTCCAGGTCCTCCCCTTGGTGGGAATGGAGGCCTGGGTTGGTATTGTCCTCTATTTGGATCCCCTACCTCCGCAAGTCGGGCACGCTAGCGGTCCACCGATGTGTCCATTGCGTTCGGGTCGTATCATGGAGGGGGGTTACGTGGTGTGTTCCAGGGGTTTCCTCCGAACCTGGGCTGGGTGGTGAACCGAGGGGGTGCATTCCTCGTGGGTGTCGTGATGTTGAGCCTCGCCTTGAGGTGAATGTATTGCTTCTGGCGGCGTAGGGCTGCGTCCTTCCATTCGTTGAAGGTTCGAGGTTCATCCATCTCGTATACCTTGGTGAACAATTTGCCCGGCAGTCCCGCTGTGAACCGATCAATCGTTTGTTGGTCGTTGAGATGGTAGTTAGCCTTCTGTGCTAACTGTTCAAATGTGGTGACATACGTGTCTATGTCATCTCCGATCATTCTAAACCCTTTGGCCAGTGTGGCTTGCGCCTGCTCTTGTTCCAAGGTGTTGGCGAATCGGTCGGTGAACCCGGCCGTGAGCGTGTCCCAGAGGTACTCGTCGTACCTATCCGTGCCTCCTTGTACCTCGTTATTCAACCATTGGAGGAATCCCAGCGTCCAGTTGCTGACCAACGGTCCTTTGATGTAGCCTAGGAACAGCAAGCATCTTTTGTAGACATTTCTCATGATAGGGGCGTCGAAGTTGAGGCCCATGTATGTGTGCCATTAGGTGAGGAAGGACTCGTAATCAGCGCGATACCCCTTTGAATATCGACGGTGGTTCACCTTCGAGTCTGGGCATTGGCCCTCCTCCTGCTCCTCCACCTGGTGGTCCTCCTCCTCCCGGTGGTCCTCCTCCGAAGATCCCTCCGAAGTTGGGCCTCAGCGGTCCTCCTCCTCCATCTCCTCCCAGCGGATCTCCTGGTCCAGATCCCGGTGGTGGGTTGCATCTTCTCCCTGTCGGCGGATCAGGAATGTCTGGTCCAACTGCCCTAAACATGGCGGCAGTCGTCGGCGGTCATTCGGTGACCTGTACTTGGGTTGATCGGTTGGAGTTGCACTTCGGCCTCCTCTGCTATCCTTCGGATTTCATCATCAATTGTCATGTGTCGGAGTTGCTCGGTGATGGTCTCGGTGGTGGTCGCCATTGGATCTAATATGGCAGGGGATAGCACTTGAATTTGTTCGGGTTCGGTTATGTGGAGAGACTCAGCTGTTCGTGCTATGGCCTCCTCTTCTTCGTCGCTCTGGCTTTCGTCCTCTCCGCTCGTCTCAGTTGGTGCGGATGTTTGGGGTTCCGATGTGCTTGGTTCTTCTTCTGGTTGTCCGTCAATTCGTCCGTATTGTTCTCTGGTTGGTAACCCTCGGGTGTCGAATGTCGCAGTTGTAGTTCCTACCTGCCGGTCGTACCGCGTCGTATCTGTTGTCGATTGGGTTCCACGTAATCTCCACCCAGCACAGATTCTCGAAATTGAACTCAACTGGTTGGTATCGCGTGGGTCCTGATGCGAAGTCTACGAAGTATCCGGTTTCTCCTCTAAACTCTCGCCACCTAGCAGCTCCTAAGAATTGGATCGGTACGTTGCAATCTCCTCATCTTTCGAGGGAGTACGGCCTGAACTGGGTCCAATGGTCTCGCGTTGTGAACGCCACGGTGAGGGATCCTGGTCTTAATGTAACGCCACCACGGACGTTTAGTCTGACTTAGACTGCGAAAGGGCATTCACGACTTAGCAGATATTCCAACATGGATCACGTGACTTGGGCACGTGACTTGGGCGTATGACTGAGGTACATGGCACTTTGCGAGGCACGTGACTTCCGTATATACCAGGACGTTTTCTGAGTCACTGGATATAATTGATAACAGACGACCTGCTCAAGGGAGACAGGCGAACTTCGGACAAGATGATGAGAAGAGCGTGGTGATTGAAGAAGACCAGGATAGCGATCCTAGGTCTTCAACGACTACTACTTATACATGTATGAGGATGCTTTAAAGCTCCTCCTGAATCGTATGTACCAATAGCCTAAGTAGCTCAAACCCTACTACAGCTATCCTAGGATTGCGTCATGCCACATTGGCATGTGATAGTCTGTCCGCTTACTGATCCCCTGTCCATGACACAGTACTACTTACTAACGCGGTCATCATCGTATAGTAAGCGTCCACTTCGATCGGAACGTAACACATGGAGAACCAAGTGACCACCAAGCTTGTGGTCATAGTTTCCCATGGATACCACAGCACACAACCCATTGGGAAGGTTAAGTTGATCCTTGTGCCTCACAGTAACCACTTTGTCACCTAGATTGACTGTGGTTGCCATAAAAACACATTTAGGATAGGCCCTGTTGAGTTTAAGGTTATATGAGGTGATGGAAGTACCAAGCTCATAATAGTGCCTGTAGAGCTTAGGAGCTGACATAGCAAAGCAAGCTATTAAATGCTTAGGGGATTTATTGTAAAAAAGAATCTAAGCACTCACTATTCACATGAGAGGCAACTCTGTTGAGATCTTGGTTTTCCATCAAGTCATCAACAATATTTGATTGATGACCCAGATTCATAGGGACCTGCAAACACTTATATAATTGTTCAAAGATAAAATATATTGATGTTTACTCACTGGTTGGCCACCCCCAAATGAGACTCCAGAACTGACACACTGATAATGTCCACGATGATGATTGATATCCTTCTCTGAAAATTTCAATGAATCTCTTGCTTAATTCATTGCACCCTTCAAAGCCTCCATAGACTCAAGCCAAGGCTTCTGACCAGGGGTGTCCAAAGGTGGTGGGCGTCGAATGACAAAGAGGTGACCTTTACTGTCAACTATCCCTGAGTTGGGACTAAATAGGTATCAGTAGTGTTTAAGTCAACCAGATAGAAAAAAACATACCTGTCATCAATAGGGAGACATTTGTATCCCTCTGCTAGGAGACCCTCTAAGCTGTCCTCTCCTTGAGCTGATGGCTCATATCTAGGGCTGGTCCATCCACCCTGATTATGGCTAAGATCCAAGGTGTTGAAACTACTTGTGTGGGTACTAATGTTGCCATGCCTCTTGAACATATTTGGACGAACTTGAGGTTTTGGGACTTGTTTAATAGAAACACCACCAGGCCCAGTTTGATGGTGCTGTTTTTGGCGACGCTTCTGCTGCCTAAGCTTATTATGCAGCTGAAGGCCAGTGGGTCCTCCCTTAGCAGAAAATAGGACCTTGAGGGGCTGTTGACTAGATGTGTGGGGAGGAGGAGAGGTATTGGAAAGAGGCTGAGGAGCAAGGGGTGGTGGTGTGGAAGTAGAGGCCTCATGAGTTAGCTGGTCCTGGTCTGAAGCCTCAGCTTCAGCCTGTAAGAAAAAGGCCAGCTCAAGGGCAGCTTGTAGGTCATAAGACTCATCAAGCAAGAAGATGCTCAATGGCTCTGAGAAGCCATTTGAGGGTGAAGAGTGTGGAAGATGATCCATGGATAATAGATGTACTAGTATTTTGCAAGCAGCAAGCAGGTGTGTGTATGAATTGAAGTGACTGTTTGAATGGATTGTGACGCCGGGTGAGCGTTACCTTACACGAAAAACCGCACCATTATTCATTGTTACTACCCTCCGGTTCCTTCTCACCTCCCCCTTACACACTTTCTCCAGACTCTCCATCCCGCCACTTGCAACATGCCTCCAGCAGCAGCAGTTTCTCGTTGGCGTTCACACGTGGCTCATTGTCTTGGACGGCACAGCAGTGGCAGACGCGAGGCCATTCCATGACACCTGATCTACGATTTGCCTACCGCCACGAAGAGGCACAACCGTCACATTGTCCCACTACTAGTAGGCAACTGCTGGCGACGTGTGCGTGATTAGCCTCCCCTGACTTGAACAACCAGACTGGACTGCGCAGTTTCCGGCCACATTTACCTACTCCTGTGAGTCAGCCTCCAACCTCTTCCTTGGCCGCTGACAAATGTGCTGCAGCTTGAGCAGATGCCGCTGTTGTCTATGTGGTTGCTGGTCTTGATACTGAAGATGGCTTGGGTTTCTTACAAGATGCGCTCACATTTGCAGTACATCATCGAATATAATCAGTTTTCTTGTCTAGTTTGATAGACCTTCCAAAAAGACCACCTGGCTCTGCTTTGTGCTCACGTTTCACCTTCCCCCACAACCCCGCGTCACTGAACAGCGACCCAGGAGCACACATGTCTCCTCGCTATTCTCTCACTTTGTATCTCAGGATTTCCTTTCGAAGCTTGCCCCATCATGGATTCTTCAGCCCCTCATCCTGCGTAGCGACTCAGGTTCGAGGCAATGACAGACAGACAGTTCTGAGCGTAACTTCCCCGCTCAACCCTAGCGGTTGACTTTGACGATTACTGGTGGTACGTTCAGACGGGAAAATTTGTCCCGAAGATGGTAGGCCTCGCACCCGGCACATCAGGACTGATCATAATTGGTGTCTCATCCACTTGTCTCTCTGCTTCCACTCCCTGACATTATTTTCCCATACCATGCTTACAGATTGTCGGGCCAATTGTGCCAGAAGAGATCACCACAGAGGATTACCTGAATTCTTCAGGACTACAAACTAGCGAAGGATGTCTCTGTGTTGAATGCTCTCGGGGGTATTGTCCCCGCTTTTGAGGGCTACGATAGGTGACCCCACGCTGAGTTTTGAAACACATAGATACTCAGTTTTCTGAAACTGTTGGTCACAGAGCAGGCCGTGGCTGACGTCGCATTGTAAGGCTAGCCTTCGGGCCGAGCCTGAAACTGCTCAATTTCAGACTCTCGATCGCCTTGGCCACGTGGCCTTTCTCAGTGCGTCCTTGTTGGGATACCTGATCCACCGTTGCTCAATGCTCGCTGTTTCCCTAGACAACTGCCATGCCATATTGGCCTCATGCTCTTCAAGCGATGATCAGCGGGTACAGGGGGGGCAACAAGAATCAAGTCGTGGCTGCACTGAGTGCAGGTCGGCCTGTTGAGAGGTTGGCGACCGAGGGGGTGGCAATCAACTCAAATAAGCCAGGTGCGTTTGTGCTGGGGTACCTGACTCGTTCACTCACTGTTTCCCTTCAGATGACCGCCAGGCCTATCCAAGCGTACGGGAGCATATACTGGAAGATCTCAAGGATGTAATAAAGATGAGCCTCAATGTTGGCCCAACCTGGTTTTGTGACACAACAAAGGCAGTCGGCATTGTGCAAATGTATGGTGAAGGAGGTACCCATCGTTCCCAGCCGGTTATTGACAAAATTACTTGTACTTCCAATGGACCTGGGGGCAGCAGAAAGCTGCTCGACTGGCATAAAACCTGGGAGGCTGATCATCCCGTCTGACCTAATATATTCGTCTTGCTACTTGTCTTGCTATCTCAAAAGCACATGAACCGATGAAGAGAGTGCACGAGAGCTATCAAAATTCCATTCAAAGAGCCTTGTGGACTCATGCCGCAGCATGCTGCGTGGGCAGGGTCGGCAGCAAACTCAGTCGGCGTCGCGTTCAACCTGCTTGCGGACTACTGCCCTGCAGGGCCTCCCATCGCTGGAGGAAAGGCTAGTGATTTGAGGTCCGGTCCGGTCCGGTCTTTTGCACCGGATGTTGTGCAACCGGACCAGGACCGGTTGCCACAAATAGGAATTTTGCAAAGACCGGACCGAGACCGCAGCCAACTGGTCTACATCGGTCCTGGTTGCGGAACAACACCCGGTCCCAACCAGTCTTTCCAGAGACCGGTCGACAACCAGTCTCAACTGGTCTTTTCGTGGTTGCAACCGGTTCTAACTAACTATAGGGTAACCCGGCGAGTGCTTTGGTGAGGCGACAAGCCACCATTGCTGATTCATCATTGGACGACAACGTCTGCCACAGCGGCCTCGACATTTCTGCGAGAATCATTTATCATCATCCAGCTATGTTCTTTTTTCTTCATCCTTTTACTAATTTTTTTGTTTCTTCTCTAGATTGTTTTTGACACTGCCTCCACCTCGCCACATGCAAGCCTGTTCGGCATGCAAGTATGGCGCCATGACACTATGACAGCAAGCACTGGCACTGTGATGCTACGACAGCGACACAGCTGCCGCTACACTATGACGGCGACACGGCACCATGGTGCTGCGACAACGACACGATGCCATTGTGGTGCTGCGAGAGCGACACGGGCCCTGTTGCGCTATGACGGCGACTCAGCCCCGTTGCACTACGACGGCCACAGGGTACCATGGCGCTACGACAGCGACACAGTGCCATTGCGCTGCGACAGCGACATGGTGCCGTTGCGCTATTACGGCGACTCGGCCCTGTTGTGCTGCGACAGCGACACGGGCCCCATTGCGCTACGACGGCGATATGGCCCTGTTGTGCTATGATGGCGACTCAGCCCCGTTGTGCTATGACTGGCAACACGGTGCCATTGTGCTGCGAACAGCGACATGGCCCCGTTGCGCTGCGGCGGCAACTCGGCCCTGTTGCGCTGTGAGAGCGACACGGGCCCTGTTGCGCTATGACAGCAACTCGGCCCCGTTGTGCTACGACGGCAACACGGTGCCATTGCGCTGCGATAGCGACATGGCCCCTGTCGCGCTACAACGGCGACACTGGCACTGTTGTGCTACAACAGCAACTCAGGCGCCGTTGCGCTACAACGGCGACTCAGCACCAGAACCTACGACTCCAACTTGGCGCTGCAGCAACACGGCGCTGTGGCGGTACGACACCAA
Source organism: Lactarius sanguifluus (assembly GCA_021527775.1). Taxonomy (NCBI): domain Eukaryota; kingdom Fungi; phylum Basidiomycota; class Agaricomycetes; order Russulales; family Russulaceae; genus Lactarius; species Lactarius sanguifluus. The sequence continues at coordinate 316,828 of JAKEYF010000045.1, read as the reverse complement.
CATGGTGCCACAGCAACACGGCGCTGTGGCGGTATGACACCGACATGGCGCCAGCCGCAGCAATACGGCGCTGCGGCGGTACGACACCTGATGCGGCGGTACGACACCGAACACGGCTGGTATGACACCGACGCGTCGGTATGACACCTACACGGCGCCGCAGCAACACGGTGCTGCGGCGATACGACACCGACGTGTTGACGCAGCAACACGGTACTGACCACGAGGGCAGCTAGGCGAGGCCGACAGTGATGACGAAAGCGCAATAGCGACTGCAACTGTAGGCATTGTTGTAGCTAGTAGTCTTACAGAGTGCATTTGTAGTAGATACATAGCTAGATAATAATATCTGGACTTTCTAAGTCGGTTGCTGTAAAGACCGGTCTCAACCGGTCTTTACTCGGTTGGAGGAATGCTCACAAAAAACAAGCAACTGCAACCGGGCCTGGTCCCAAAGTCGTGCAACCACAACCGGTGGTCCGGTTGCACATCGGTCTGGTCCGGTTGGGTCCCGGTCTTTTTCCAGTCCATAGGACTGGACCTTAAAACACTAGGAAAGGCGGTTGCTGACTGTCTCTCTGTTCACTTGCAGGATCACTATATTGTGCAGGTCAAGTGTTAGCACAAGTCACACCAGAGTGATACTCCTGCTCAACGTCACAACGTGATTACGTGAAAGATAGAGTGTTTTTACCCAAGTTGCACCGAAAGTTCTCTCGAGCTCTCATGTATTCCAACCGAAAGCTGGACACCGTAAGCTGGACAGAAAGGAACAAAGTACGTGGTAAAGGTGTTCTACTGAGTGGGAGCGTAAGCGAATGATGAGACGAATATGCGTGAGTACAGTAAACACATCAGGTGCGGAGGGGGTGAGCAAGACGATGTACTTTTGAGGGTCTAAATAGTAGGTAAAGACCGTACGAGGTCATAAAGTAAATCGATGGACAACACATCGAAAGGAAAGGGCAGCGAGCAGAACAATGGGTACATAAGAGGAAATTCTTCTCTTCCTTTTCCTCCGCAGAAGATGTTGAGCTCTCAGCGTTCTTCTCATAGACGTGTAAATTAAGATAGTGATGGCATATGGCAACCGGTTTCCCACTGTCTGGAAGAGGTTGAGAGATGCTTACTGTGTCTTGTTGATCTTCTCCCAGTTAGCATCAGCAGTGACCGTGCTGTCATCGGCCTGTCCCTTGGCAGCGACCTAACGGAGCTCGGTGAGGTGCTAAGTGACCTTATTCTTCTCCGCTGGTCCTTGAATTTGTTCATAGCTGTGGACCCCATAAATAACATGGCTCAATATAACTGCAACTGCTCATACTTTTCTCAGCGTCAGGACAAACCGACTCGGCCTTCTTCAAGACTCAATGATATCACGGCTAGGCAACAGCACGGGTATTCCCGTGGGTATTGAAAACATAACCCGTACCCGCCCCCGCATGGGTTACTTACCCGCAATCACGGGTGCGGGTGCAGGTGCGGGTACGGGTGTGTGGGTGCAGGTACGGGTGCCGTGTTACAGACCTGTAGTTACATTTTTAAATACAAGCCTAATCTACTACACATTATCTAGACTAGCTACAATGCCTGCACCCTTGCTGTCCGAGTTGTCACATCGCGTAGCCGTCGCGTTGCTGTCGTGTTGCCGTCGCGTTGCCGTCGCATCGTGATGTCATCGTGTCATGCCGTGTGTCGTGTTGTCGTCGTGTATTGCTGTCGTCGTGTGTTGTGGTCGTGGTCGTGGTCGTGTGTTGTCGACGAGTGTTGTCGTGGGTGGTCGTGTGTTGTTGTTGTTGTCGTGTGTTGTTGTCGTCTTGCTGTTGTCGTTGTCGCGTTGTCGCAGGCCTTCGCGTTTGGTTGCTGCTGCCTTGCCGTCGTCTGTCACGGCGCAGCCGGGACGGACCCTATACGAAGACCCAAAGTACATGCGAGACGATCCCCGATGGGACCAAGAAGTCCGCGGAGCCACAGCAGTGCTCGAACGCCTGCTAGAGAGCTGGGAGAAAGCACCACGCGCAGAAGATCACGTGCGAGTTGGACGCGCGGTGAGCACACGTGACCCTTACCCGCCATCACGTGACTATCAGGAGGCGTGGGATTAGGTCCGAGTTATTGGCCGTCACGTGACCCCGGCACGTGACCTGCCTAGAACGGTCCGGAAGAGCCTAGATGAGCTTATGCCTAGGCTGAGACTAGAATGTGAGTCCGGATGAGCTTGAGCCTGGACGCGGTCTAGATTGGTGACTCGTGTTGTGTTATCTCTGACTCATGCCATGAGGGCCTTACGCCATTGGTGGATTTCGATGTGGATGACTGATGCGAATCGAGGGCCTTGTGCTATTGGATAGGTATATTAGGGTTTCGGATTCGGGCTGAGCTTGAAAGCTCCCCTTTGTAGTATAAGTAGAGAGCTTTGGACGCCTTGTAGTCCTTAGCTTTGATATCTTGTGTCAATCCTTCCCTGTGTGGAGATTGTATAAAGCTAGATTGCCTCATTGACCATCCCTTCCTTTGTCCTCTCTACTAGTGTGCTGGAGTTCTCGCCACTACGTGTTCCGCTATAAGTCGTGCTTAGTCATCGCCGACTTCCTCATCTTATCATTATCGACGTTATCTTGGTCCTTGTGCACGACGAGCCACTTGGACGCAGCGAACCGGCAACGGCCACGTGTTAGGCAGCAGACGTCCGGAAGGAACGTAACACGTCGCTGGTTAGGAGGAGCGAACAAAACCGGCAATCACCACCAGCCGGGCATTGGAAAGGTTACTTCCCACGCTTTAGTGTGACTCAGCATTGACCGGACCGGCACTGCAAATCCCCGCCAACTCACAGCCACCACCAGCACTGGCACGCGCAACATCTCCAACGCAGCCTCAAGTCGAACAAACTTCCAACCACCACAACATGGCGCGGCGTGGTGACAACACCAGCACCAGCAAGAATGGCAACTGGCAAGGTGACGACGGCGATCAAGATGGCAATGGGTGGCGGCGTCCGAGTCGGTCCGACTCGACACCCAAGTCGACACCAACCACTGGCACACACGACAACGACATAGCGTGTAACGCTCACGCGGGCGTTCTTCGCACGTCATGCGGCTTCTCGACCTAATGAACACAGGGGCTGGCGAACTCCCTCGGTAACGACCGGCGATCGTCATTAACGACGATGGAAACAAGAAGTCGGCGGTCATGCACGACTTGTAGCGGAACGCCTCACTTAAGGGCAACAAGGAAAGGAAGGGAAACTGTGGCTGGACAGGCTCCGAGGCTGCACACAGTTGAGTAGAGGGGGGAAAGGACTCTATACTCCTACTTCTGGCGTGACAATCCAGAAAGTTAAGCTAACGAATACAGGCTTAACCGTCTACTACTTATACTAGGGGAAGGGGCTTTCAAGCTCCACTTCAACGACCGAAACCCTAATACAACTGATAAGCGATAGCGAATGGCATATCGCCCTCATGACACGAGTCAGAGATAAGAGAACACGCGGCAGATAAGGAACATGCGGCGTAGTTCTAGACTTCTGGGCTCATCCGGACCCTCTTACTAGACACAGCCTAGGCATCTCGCCTCTAGGCTCTTCCAGACTCTTGGCATCAGCGGGTCACGTGCTGGGATCACGTACCGGCGCCTCCTCCCTAGGCGGTGCTCGCGCGCCTCCGGGCAAAACCGTAACATAGCGGCATCGCAACATCGAACGACGACGACAACGACGATGGACAACGATGACTGACAATACGATGACAATGGACGACGACACGACAACAACGACGGTTGGGGACGCAACGACAGCGGGGGGCAGTCACACGGCGACGCTGCGGTGGGTTTTGTAGTTTGTATCACAGTACTTGTTACAGTAGTTACTTTTTAATCTATACTATGGTAATGTAAATAGTACACTAGCAGTCTAGCACTGCGGGTAATGACACGGGTGGCGGGTTGGCCAAGGTGCCACCCGTACCCGTACCCGTCCCATCCCGTAGCCGCGACCCGTGCGGGTCACCCGAACCCGTGCCGTTGCCTAATCACGGCGTGCTTTAGCCTGTTCAGCACACTGCTAGGCATCAGACATCCATTTGATCTCTTTGTCGCTGAGGCCTGAGGCCAAAGGATGAGATAATGGCCATTGATTGGTTCTTGTCCATTGCAGCTACGTTGACAATGCCGTCTATTCACATATAAGCGGAAACCTATGATACCAGAAATAATATACACACCCGAATCAATGTCGAGCGTGGTCTCGATCTAGGGTACATACACCCTTCGGGGCAGGTTGAATGCCAACAAGGTTGAAGTTACGGAATAGCTTGTTGTCACGGACAAGCTCATGCTCGCCCTGCCAGTGCCAGATTTTTACCTCGATGGCAGTCTGACATGCGGCAGTCGAAAGACTTTCGTGAAATGAGCGTGGTCATGATACCAGTGAGCGTCTCCATGCCTGTGAACTCGTCAACACACTGCCTATGCTGGAGAGACTAAGACATGTACCGAGAGATAGGGGAGTGACATCGATGAGAAGAACGTCCATGAACGTTGCCGGCACCCTGGATGGAGGCACCAATAGCCATGGCCTTGTCAGGACTAACACCGCTCACGACCGAAAATGGATTTGATCGTCTCGACGACCCGTGGTATACGGCGTGTCATACCGCCGACCAGAATAGATCTCAGATACTTTCACGCCAGTGTCATTGAGCGCTTTCTTGCAAGGGTCAACAGTACGCTGAATGAGGGGGTAGTAAGGGACTCAAATTATTATACAGCAGGTTCCATATCGATAGATTACCCGTCATTCATTTCGAATACACAAGCGGACTTCCGAAATGTAAGAGCAGGGTTCATAATCAAGAGAGGGAAAAACTTATTTGGAAATGGGTTATTTTACGAAATTGGGGTATGCATTGGTCTGGGACTACTAAGACCGTGTGCAGACTCGGACAAGGACTCAGATGCAATGAAGAAAATAATTTTGCCACTTCATGGGAAGGTTGTCGATAGTGATTTGAGGTCCGGTCCGGTCCAGTCTTTTGCACCGGATGTTGTGCAACCGGACCAGGACCGGTTGCCACAAATGGGAATTTCGCAAAGACCGGACCGAGACCGCAGCCAACTGGTCTACGTCGGTCCAGTCGCAGCAAAATACCCGGTTTCAACCAGTCTTTCTCGAGACCAGTCGACAACCAGTCTCAACTGGTTTTTTTGTGGTTGCAACCGGTTCTGAGTCTAACTATAGGTGACCTGAGTGCTTTGGTGAGGCGTGCCAGTTGCTGATTCATCATCAGACGACAACTTCTGCCACGCATGGCCTCGACATTTCTGCAATCCAGCTATGTTCTTTTTCTTCATCCTCTTACTGAATGTTTTTTTTTCTTCTCTAGATTGTTTTCGGCGTTGCCTCCACCTCACCAGTGCAAGACTGTCCGGCATGCAAGAATGATGCCATGGCACTATGACCGACCCTATGGCGACACGGCCCTGGAGCAGCTATGATGGCGACACGGCCCTGTTGCGCTGCGACAGCGGCAAGGGCCCTGTTGCGCTATGACGGCGACATGGCCCCGTTGCACTATGACAGCGACTCGGACCCATTGCCTACGATGGCGACACGGTGCCATGGCGCTGCGACAGCGACATGGTGCCATGACGCTGCGACAGCGACATGGTGCCATTGCGCTGCGACAGCGACATAGCGCCGTTGCGCTACGACGAGGACACTGGCACTGTTGCGCTGCAACAGCAGCTCAGCGCCATTGCGCGGCGATGGCGACTCTGCGCTGGAACCCTACGACTTCGACTTGTCGCTGCAGCAACACGACGCTGCGGTGCTACGACACCGATGCGGCAGCCACAACATTGACACGGCGCAGCAACACCGTGGCATCGACACCATCCAGGGACACCGTGATGTCAACACACGCAGCGACACCACGACGTCGACACAGCGCAGCGACATCATGGTGTCGACGCAGCACCAAGACACGAACACGACACGGCGCAGTGACACCACAATGTCGACGCGGCACAGCGACATCATGGTGTCAATGCAGCACCGAGACACGAACATGACGCGGTGCAGCGACACCGTGATGTCGACTGCGGCACCAAGACACGAACACGACACGGCGCAGCGACACAGCACTGATAAATTCTTAGATTAAGAGTAGTAGTAGTACAGTAACAACTAATATATTGTGCACAATAATACTGTCTGAATGTGTGAACATAATCTTGGTTGGTTGCTGTGAAGACCAGTTTCAACCGGTTTTTTTTCGGTTGCAGAATGTTCGCTGAAAATGGGCAACTGCAACCAGGCTAGTTCCAAAAAGGGTGCAACTGCAACCGATGGTCCGGTTGCACACCAGTCCAGTCCGGTTGGGTCCCAGTCTTTTTCCGGTCCTATGGACTGGACCTTAAAACACTAGTTGTCGAGAACGGGATTGATGCGACCTGTAAGTCACGTCAGTTAAAGAATCAGGAATTGATGTGCTAACCGCAAAGAAACAGACAATACCAACTCTAAGCACTTAGAGCTATATACCATCCTCGGAGAATATGACAACACAGGTTTCCCACTGTCATATTGTTTGTTAACAACGGCGTCATCACTTGAAGACCAGAAACACACCAAGGCACTAGAAGCTTGGGCAGCTCACTTGCGCGACGTATACAACATACTCCCAAGGTTCATCCACATGGACAAGGATATGGCAGAAATTGGAGCGAGTCGTCAAATTTGGCCTGAGGCAAAGCACCAGCTCTGCTGGTGGCATCAGCGCGAAGCAGTCAGGAGACGCCTCAAAGGGAATTTACCCACCTCGGTTTATAATGCTCAGTGTGCCATACATGAGCACACATTCATCAGCCCTACCTTTAAACCTTATGGCCGCACGGATCCAAACGACTGTGAGGGAAGTGCTCCTGGGGAGACCTATGAGCGAAAGAATGCGAAGATACTGCCACTGGCACCCACCAGTGAGGATCCTAATTCCCTCAAGATCCGGATTCCCGCCATCTCAAGCCAAAGCACTCAGAACCCAGACAATAGTGCAAGCGCGACATCACTCACCAATTGTGATCCGACACTCGCTGGCAGTCACCCTGATTCACCGGAGGTCCCTACTGAACACTTGGTCGCAGGTGCAAGTGGCCCTACGCACACCAGTGGTCGCCTCAGCTCAATCAGGATCCCTGCCAAGCGTTTGGTCACAGACAGAGGGGAGAGCGCAGGTGGAATAACGCTCACTGGTGCTCGTGTTCCTGTGTGGGACGGGGTTCGAGCTGCGGGACCAGGAGCACCTACCGACACTTCAAGACTCACCATCTGAATTCCCGCCCTTTTGGCGATTCATGAAACCGGCCCCATTACTGAAAATGAGCCTGAACCTGATGAAGAGACAATAACTGGACGACGTACATTTTGTCCAATTGAACACTGGGATGTTGTAGTTGAAATGATGGAGCGCCACTTCTGCGCACATCCGCTCATCCCTGGGTATTCGGCACCATCCCCCGAGGGGATTAAAGCCTGGGCTGTGAAGCAAATATATGAATTTTGCATCCTCCACAACCTGCCAAATCTGTGGGCTTACCTCTGGGAGAACTGGTATCAACGTGGGAGGTGGGAGCTGTGGGTGTGAAGTGGGGACCCAAAGGAAATACCATGCCTAAAAACGACGATGTTCGTCGAGGGACAGTGAGTAAACCTTTAGATGATGGCATGCAATTCTTACTCACGTCTCATGTAGTTGGCAGCACGTGAAGGGGGATTACCTCCATCATTTTAGTTTGCCACGTTTAGACCTGCTTGCATGGGTCTTAGTCACGAAACTCACGCCAACGTACTACTGAAAACTTGAAGTTATGATGAACGTGATTGGCCGCTATTGTGAACTCCCGAAATGGAGGAAAAACTTCAAAGCAATGTAGAAGAAAGCAATGAGAACACAAATTACAATGCCGTTGAACGAAAGATACCGACCAGATGTTAAGCAATTCGTATGCACCTGCTCGCAGTTCATCGTCAGTCAATTCTTGATATGCAAGCACCTGGTTCAACAATTCCAGCTGGTCAACCCACGGTTTTTCCTTGAAGTAACACGGAACCGGTCCATACCTTTCTGGTCTCACCCTTCCCTCAAGCCCCTTTCAATAGCCGAGGAGAGAATCGAGACGGATCCCCCAACTGGCCACAGACTGGTGATGGTGATGATACAGCAAGTGTGGAGGGGTATTCTCAACTGAACACAGCCGGAAACGAAATTTGATGACGACTCTGATGACGACAACGTGCTGATCAATACCTGGGAGAATGGAGGCGAGTATGAGAAAAAATCATGTAAAGAAGAACTGGAAAATCACATACTGCCTCATCCGAGATTTCTGCGACAGCCTCAAGTTCCAAGTCAGGTTTCAAGACCCCAGGTTTTTGAGAACGTTAGAAAGAGATGGTGCTTGGTTCTTCAGGCTCACGCGGACCCTGCATCAGTCGTGAAAGATGTCTGAATTCCAACTGAGCAGCCTCACTGCCGACGTGGGAGGGGCCAACTGCCAACGCACTCTTCTATTGACCACGTCCATGCCGTGATCGTGACACTTAATATGACACATGGCTGCATTCTTTTGGTAATCATGTACTCTTCCTGCTCACATGCCTCACATTCACACGTAATAGAAGGTAATTATATGTCACAAAATATACGAGGTAGAGAATGTAATTACAATACTATCCACGAAACGAAGGTCGACGGCAAGATTGTGCACAGCAGACAAATAAGAGCAGAGGAAAAATATGAGAGCATCGCGAGATCCACGTAAGACACAAAAGCATTAAGAAAGAAAGAAAAAGAGTATGAGATTACCCGACAGCCCATGTCGCGTACAAAATTTGACCGTAACTGGACTTTCGTTTTAAGAGCAGAGAAAAAGATGAGAGCATTGCGAGTCCGCGTAAGACACAAACCATTAAAAAAGAAAGAAAAAAAGAGTACGAGATTACCAGACAGCCTGTATCGGGTATGCAGTTTGATGGTGACCAGACTCTGGTTTTAAGAGCAGAGAAAAAGATGAGAGCATCGCACGTAAGACATTGAAAAAGAAAGAAAAAATATGATTAAAAAGTACGAGATTACCAGACAGCCTGTATCGCATACGTAGATTGACGGTGACCGGACTTTGGTTTTAAGAGCAGAGAAAAAGATGAGAGCATCGCGAGATCTGCGTAAGATATTGAAAAAGAAAGAAAAAATATAATTAAAAAGTACAAGATTACCAGACAGCCCGTATTGCGTACGCAGTTTGACGGTGACCGGACTTTGGTTTTTGAGGAGGAACGGCCGAGGAAGCGACTGCTGGGGCGACAATCTTCGGTTTCGCAGAGATGGATATTGAGGCGTGGCCGTGCCACAACCAGGCTCGATTCAGCCAAAGCGGTCTTGACGAGTCCAGACCCATACACGTCAGGAGGCATTTAAGGTGATACTAATGAAGTAGAGGCGGACTGAGCCTTAGAGGTATCATAGGGTGATGAGTCGACGGCAAGATTGTACGCAGCAGACAATTAAGAGAAAAAAAGATGAGAGCATCACGAAGATCCTGCAGAAGAGAGAATGACATTAGACATTAGACATTAGAGAAGAAAAGACAACTAAGACGTACAAGATATCCGTGAGAGATGAAGAGAAAAAAAAAAAAAAAAAGTACGACGACAAACGAGAATGATGAGAGCATCGCGAGATCCGTGGAGAGACGAAGAGAAAAAGAAAAAAGAAAATCAAAAAGTACGACGACAAATGAGAAAGATGAGAGCATCGCGAGATCCATAGGAGACGAAAGAAAAAAGAAAAAAGACAACAAATGAGAAAGATGAGAGCATCGCAAGATCCATAAGAGACGAAAAGAAAAGGAAAAAAAGAAAATTAAACAGTACGACGCCTGCATTGTACACAACTTGACCGTGAGTGAACTTTGGTTTTCGAGGGGGAAGGGCCGACCACTATCGATTCTGTCGAAGCAACCTTGACGAATCCAGGCCCTTGCGCACAACTGGCCCACCTCAACCCCACCCCTAACATGTCACGTGACTAATCACGTGCACAGTCCGAACCTTTTTGACCCAAATATACTTACTTACTCAAAAACCTAACCTTATGTTATATTATGTAACACAGTAGAGAACAACGCAGTGTACACAATGTACCCAACATTGTACCTAATATCTAAATGCAACCTACCTCTGGGGACAACTCCACCTCACCATCCAAGAACCAGTGTTCTCAGTCAAAGTGTAAGCTCTCCTCCCAGTTGGCTGCAAATACAAGACCTGTGATAAATGCCAGCAACGTCAGCAAGCTCAGCATGCAAAAAAAGCTGGAAAAGAGACAAACGTGATGAGGACCCTCACCATCGGCAAGCTCCAGCTCCAGGTAACAGTAACACAACAGAGAAGGGCCCAGTGGAATATATCTATGTCGGAAGTGAAACGGAGTCAGCGTCTGATGAAAGTAAAGTGAGTAACATTGTTGGCACTGTAGGGGATTATTACTGATAAAAAGTGTCTAGGAAAACGCACCTGTCAGGTTCAAGGACAACCACACAATCATGACACAGCTTAAAAAAGTATTTAAGGCAACGGAGCACATCTTTTTTTGTGGGAGCTATGACGCACCTGTAGATCCACTCATCTCATATAAGGATCTTGTCAGCGTGACTGCACATGATATCTGGAAAGTTACAGGTTACCGCTTCAGGTGAGTGAAGGTCCAAATAATAAAAGGAAATGAATAACATACATAAATAGGGTGAAAGATAACAAACCTCTCCAAAACGGCCACAAAACCCGATATTGGTGTTGCCAGGATGAAAGCCGAAGACAAAAGAGTCGCCCCAGCCAAAGGGAGGGTGCCAAGCACCGGGACACCCTGGGGATGTGCCGCTATGAATGTAAAAGCAAACTAAACATCTCATGTCGAGCAAGTTCTGAAAGCAGAGAGAAGACGTACACAATCACCATTTCACTTGAACACCACAAGAGACATATACCATACTATGATGTCTCTCTCCCCCCTGATGCCGCAGCTTTGATCCGAGATAGCCTAGAGTGGAGATGTCCAAGTGAAATTGCCAAGATGGTCCAGTCAACATACCCCACTATAAGCGTAAAGCAGGTTCACAAGGCCTGGACAACAATGAGCGAGACACTTTGGAAGAAGAATACCGAACAATTACCATCAGTTAGAGCCCTTTTTAGCAACCTCAAGGACGACGTGGACACTCTTGATCTTCCGGAAATGGAGGGTGTTCGAAGCAGGTAGCCTGGGTGATGAAGAAGATCATTTCCCCTTTGCAGGGAAAGATCGTCGAAGTTGGAATTGACGCAACCTGTAAGAGAATGTGAAAGCATCAGAAATTGACATGCTAACAACATATAATACAGACAACACGAATTCGATGCACCTCGAGTTGTACACCATCCTCGGAGAACATGACAATGCTGGTTTCCCCCTGTCGTACTGTCTCTTAACAACGGCATCATCTGTTGAAGAAAGAAAACACACCAGAGCTCTTGAAGCATGGGCAGCTGTCTTGCGCAATAAATATTCCCTAAACCCAAGATTCATCCACACTGACAAGGACATGGCTGAAATAGGTGCAAGTCGACGCGTTTGGTCGGAGCCTGAGGCAAAACACCAACTGTGTTGGTGGCATCAGCAGTGAAGCAGTTAGGCGACGACTGAAAGGAAATCTACCTACCTCAGTATATGACCCTCTGAGGGCCAGGCATGAGTATGGGTTTATTGACCTAACCTTCAGACCTTATGGCCACACCGATCTGAACAACAGCGAGGGAAAAGTTCCTGGGGAGGTCTGTGAGCAAGAAATACAGGAGGGGATCATACCACTCAGCGGCGGCGACCCCAACTCCCTCAAGATTCGTGTTCCTGTCCTCTCAAGTCAAAGCCGAGATAACGTGAGTATGGTGTCACTCACCGATGGTCTCCCCAATTCGATTCAGCCTCGTGTTTCTGCCCATGGTGGATTGCCACTCATCGCCGGCAGTCCCGAATCACGCCGCGCCCCTACACATCCAGGTGGGAGTGCTCAGGATGCGGAGAACGATGTGGGCCCATCGCCACCCACCGGCGGCAATCCCAATCCAGGTTGTATTCCTATGCATTCAGCCAGGGGTAGTCAGGACGCAGAGAACGACACAGGTTGATCGCCACTCACTGGCAGCAATCCCGATTCACATCGTGTTCCTATGCGTTCAGCCAGGGGTACGCAGGAGGCAGGGGTGGAGCCGACAGCGTCTTCGAAACTTACAATCCGAATTCCCACTTCTTGGAGATATCGCCGAGCTGAGTTGATCGCAGAGGATGAGCCGGATGAAGAGACGACATCAGGAAGATGTACCTTTTGTCCAATCAGATGTCGCAAGGCCATTGTTCACATGATGGAACACCATTTCTGTGCGCATCCTCTCATCCCCAGATACTGATGAACAGTACACATGTAGGACATACTCACAGTGACAAAGTAGACTGTGGTGAGATATGAGGGTGGTACTGGAAGCAGCAACAGAGTAGATCTAGCAAGTGAAGCAGATGGAAAGTCTGGCACACAACAGATGAGAACTGGTGTTATTACAAGAGAGGAGACATACCTGGCACACAACAGATGAGAACTGGTGTGGTGCCAGAGCGTACAGAGTACTCTTCTTATACTATACAGAGGCGTGACACTAGTACAACACAAGTAACATAGGGTCACAGAATACAAGGAGCGTTGTTCTACAGAGGGACACAAAGGAGTGTGTAATTGGAGAACAAGGCGCAAAGAACAAGGAAGGGCTAGACTATGATATCATAGTGACATCACAATAAAGATAGAACAAAGGGAATGAGTACAAGGACGAAATACAATAGGAGTCCAGAGGAGTCCATGATGTCATTGTACAGTGATGTCATAGATAAGAAAGTCCGAGATTGTAAAAATCATAATAATCTAATCTATATAAGTCCAATATATCTTATCTAAAGCAGTCCGTTATCTGCGTGTCCATTGAGCCGCTAAGTGCGCACAGGTCACTTATCAACAGATACTTGGCACCGACTCCGGAGGGCATTAAGGCCTGGGCTGTGAAACAAATGTATAATCTCTGTGTTCACCACGACTTGCCGAACCTGTGGGCTTACCTCTGAGAGAACTGGTTATCGATGCGGGAGGTGGGAGTTGTGGGCGCGGAGTGGGGAGCCAAGGGAAATCCCGCGTTTAAAGACAACGATGTTTGTTGAGGGGCAGTAAGTGAAACATTTTATAGAAAGTAATTGTAACTCACCGTTCTACGTAGTTGGCGGCGCGTGAAGGAGGATTACCTCCAACACTTCAGTCTACCATGTTTAGACCTGCTCGTGTGGGTCTTAGTCACAAAATTAGCGCCGACGTATTATCGGAAACTTGACATCATGTTAAACGACATTGGACACTTTCGCAAACTCCCCCAGTGGAGGAGGGACTTCAAATTTGAGTGGAATAAAGCAATGAGGACCCCGATAACGATGCCATTGAACGAGAAATACAAACCGGACATCAATCGATTCGTTTGTACCTGCCCGCAATTCGTCATCAGTCAATTCCTCCTGTGCAAGCACCTGGTTCAGCGATTTCAGCCTGTCAACCCGAGGTTCTTCCTTGAAGTAACACGAAACCGATGCCCACCTTTCTGGTCGCATCCTTCCCTCAAACCCCTTCCAAGTGAAGAAGAGAGCGAGCCAGGCCACCCAGTGGCCGGAGGGAGCAATGGCGACGATAAGGCTGATGTGGAGGTGTATTACAACCGCCAGAATATGGCGAGAAATGAGATCAACTCAAATTTCAAGTCTGACAATGACAATGACGCACTAATCGATATGGAGAATGGGAGGGAGTTTGAGGGGGAAACGTACAAGGAAGAAATGGAAAATCACATACGCCTCATCCGAGATTTCTGCGATGGCCTCGAGTTCCAAATCAAGTTTTGAGACCCCTGGTTTTTGAGAACATTGGAGAGAGAGGGTGCTGGGTTCCTCAGACTCGCGCAGAACTGCCTCAGTCGTGAGAGGAGGATGAATTTGAGTCAAGTGGCCTCCCCATCGACATGGGAAAGGTTAACAACAAACGCACTCTTCTATCGATCACGGCCATGGCCATGCCGTGATAACGGCACCTGAGACAACACATGGCGATATGTTTCAAGTAATACTTTACACTACCTTACACACTACCGCTTCTTTTTAGTCACAATATACCTGACTTGGAATTAACTGTCATAAATTGGCGCATTGCACATAACTACGGGACAAGCGATAGGAAAGGGAAGAAAAAAGCAAACAAGTGTGAGTGAAGTATGCAGTGAGCCCCTGACGCAATGGAAGTGAGCGCCGCATGGAGCATTGGTAATTAGTACTGGGAGCACTTGAATACGCCAAGTCCCATGAGCTCACAAACAATAGTCGAGAACGAGTGTGAGTGAAGTATGCAGTGAGCTCCTGATGCAATTATTACATATATACATAAGGAGTGAGGAGAATAGTACAAGGTAATTTGCTAGTTGTGTTTCCAATTCAGCATACCCAGGCTGTGGAGTTTGTGGGGGTCGAACTGCGGAAAGCGTCAATGGGAGAAAAGAAAGGAAGGTGGAATGGGGCGATATACTTCTCATAGAGTGTTCGGACACCCCAGAGCCCGTGTCGCCGCCTGTATCGTGTACGCAAATTCTGGGCTGCGAACTGTGGACAAGCGTCAATGGGAGAAAAGGAAGGTGAGAATTGGTGGCATACCTTGATATACTTCTCATAGAGTGTTTGGATGTGGTCAATTTGTCGGAGCCCATGTCACCACCTGGATCGCGTACGCAAATTCCAGGCGTCGAACTGCAGACAAGCGTCAATGGGAGAAAAGGAAGGTGAGAATGGGTGGCATACCTCAATATACTTCTCATAGAGTGTTCGGATGTAGTCAAATTGTCGTCGCCCATATCGTGTACACATATTGACCGTGAGCAGCCTTTTGGGTTTCTGAGGGGGAATGGTCGCTGGAGCGATGGTGTTCGGTTTTGCAGTGGATACCGAGAGATAGCTGGAGCCTCAACTGGGCCCGATTTGGCTGAAGCGGCCTCAAGTCCTGGCCTGAGCGCATCGGGAAGTGTTTGTGGCAATACCGACGACAGTGGTGAGAAGCCGAGTGAAGGCCTCTGCGGTATGGAGGGATGAGGAAGGATATGTGATCGGTGGGCTGGGAATGAGTCGAATGACGGGAGCGTCCTTTGGAGACGCAGGATATGAAGGACCATAGTAGCACTCAGTGTGATCAGAGCAGCGACAATCTGTGGGAGAACGACAGTAGGGTATGGCCCTGAACCAGCCGAAATCATGGTGAACACGACTCTCATGGTCACGGTAAAGTTGATGTGCGCGTTGAGAGGTCGGAGGCATACAGGCGTGACCAGAAACAGCGGTCTTACTCACCTGCTGCTTCTCTCTCTCCGCTTCTCGGCCTTGTCACTGCTTGTCTACTTGGACCACCAATGGTGAGAAAGTGAGAGGTCGGTGGTGGTCGGTGAGGGGCAAGAGAGCGAGGTAGCAGCAGGGCGAGTGTGAGTGCGATGCGCTCCCACAGTGCTCAAGGCGGCCCCACGAAATGTCACAGGAAGGCCGTGCGGCCCAGTATGAACTCGCATGCACAACTGCACGCCCACCAGCATGACACATAGGGCCAAGTCGCTGATTCTTGGATGTGAGGAAAAGTCGCATTTGGATAATTAGAATTAGGTACAATGTTGGGTACATTGTGTACACTGCGTTGTTCTCTACTGTGTTACGTAATATAACATAAGGTTAGGTTTTGAGTAAGTAAGTATATTTGGGTCAAAAAAGGTTCGGACTGTGCACGTGATTAGTCACGTTACGTGTTAGGGGTGGGGTTGAGGTACGCCAGTTGGGATTATAAGCCACCATCAAATGTACCTGTGAACCCACACATAAGTTCTCACCCATTGGTGTCACAGCTCAGCTGGGACGAGACCCACGCAACAACCAGAAGTACATGCAGGACGATCCATGATGGGACGGAGAAGTCCGCATAGCCACAGCAGTGCTTGAAGACCTGCTGGAGAAATGGAAGACGGAGCCGCGTGCGCAAGATCACGTGCGAGTTGGACGCATGGTGAGCACACGTGACCCTTACCCGCCATCACGTGACTATCAGGAGGCGTGGGATTAGGTCCGAGTTATTGGCTGTCACGTGACCCCGGCACGTGACCTGCCTTGAACAGTCTGGAAGAGCCTAGATGAGCTTGCACCTAGGCTGAGGTTGGAATGTGAGTCCGGATGAGCTTGAGCCCGGACGCGGTCTAGATGGTGACCCCATGACTGTATGGCTGACTGATGCGAATTGAGAGCGAGTTGTGCTATTGGATAGGTGTATTAGGATTCGGCATTCGAGTGGAGCTTGAAAGCCCCTCGCTGTAGTATAAGTAGAGGGCTGAGGACGCGTTATAGTCCTTAGCTTTGATATCTTGTGTAATACCTTCCCCTTCGCCAGAGTTGGTCCTAGGGCACAGAGTGTATAAAGCTTGATCCCTCATTGTCTCGTCCCCTCCTTTGTCATCTTTGCTAGTGTGCTGGAGTTATCGCCACTACACGTTCCGCTATAAGTCGTGCCTAGTCATCGCCGACTTCTTTACCTTATCATTATCAACGTTATCTTGGTCCTTGTGCACGACACGCCACTTGGACGCAGCGAACCGGCAACGGCCACATAATTGGCAGCAGACGTCCGGAAGGAACGTAACAATTGGACTGGATGTCCAAAAACGTGCATCTGAACTTGTCAACGTGCATAGTTGACTTCTTGTCTGAAACAATAAAGCCTCCCTGATATAAAAAGAATAGTCAGTACACTTTCACGCCTTAAAATCAATAAAGCGAACATCGGTCTGCATAACTTTACGGCCAAGTGACCATAGGTCATGCATGGATGGCTCATAGACTGGGGAACTGTTATTGTCAGTTAATCCAGTGAAAGTGGGAAAACTACCTGACAAGTTTGCGTCCTCCGGAAGTTGATAGAAGAACCGCTTGGGAATAAAATAGGTTACATCTTGATTTTGTAGGAGTTTGTCCACAAAGAATATATGGTTGTCGACACAGACTGTGGGTACCACAAGAGTAGACGATATGTTGAGCATTTTCGACCCATGAAATACCTGCGAAGCGCCCCCATTTCCATCAATGGGGTAATCCCAGATCGCAAATTGAGTGATAGGGTTGGCGTAGTCCTGCACAGAAGCGCTGGTTGCGTCGACCCTGAGAAGCAGTTAGGAATTGTCATCCTGCCCACCCCCTGGATGTAGGGGGTGGGGTATGAGCGCTGCTTCCCGAATTGATATAAGCCCAGGACGACACATTTACAATGACGACATTCAATATTCACCTGTTCTCAAGAGGGGCCGGGTGTGTTGCAGCGCAGCAGGTTAAGAGGGTCAGTTATTACCTGGCACACCAGACGTAGCGTAAACGAATGGGGCACCAGGCATACACTATGCAACCTTAAGTACATTGTGAAGAGGCTAACTACATGTGAAATAATATGTGTAATCCCGCAGTCTGTTGGAAACAATAACTCAGCTAAGTAGAGCTTGAGCTCTGTGATTGTCCTGATCATAACTACTGGTGATCGTGTTATGAGCCTGTTGCAGTGCAGCAGGTTAATGGGGTCAGTTACTGGCAAACTGGCACACCAAACGTAGTGTAAAATGAATTGTATTAGACAGAACAATAAACTTGCTTAGTACCTGGCACACCAAACGTAGTGTAAATGAATGGAGCACCAGGCATATACTATGCATCCTTGAGTACATGGTAGAGAAGCTAACTACACGTGAAATACATATGCAGAAGCCCACCGTCCTTTAGAAATGAATGTGAACAGTAACTCAGCTAAGTAGAGCTCTGTGATTGTCCTGATCATAACCACTGATCGTGTTACGAGCCTACGCTCGCATCTCATCTCTTCCGATCACGCATGTCCAACGCCGAGACAACTCGCACGTGGATGCTCAGCATTCCAACAGAGCCCACGCTCACATCTCATCTCTTCCGATCACACATGCCCGACACCGAGACAACTCGCACGTGGACGACACTGACACTTCAATAGGGTGTGCCTGCTTCTGTTCATACATGGGGATGAGATTCCTGATTATACTCATGGTGAAGAAGAAAAGATTTGCACGTGTTTCTAGGATGGTAGCAGTCTGACTGTGATGGATCCTGCCCCTGGCTAGAGTATGACATTGAAGAGGGGTGGAAAGCTAATGGATCGACGACATGCCACAGCCCTCCAGGTGTGGTGACTATAGGTGCCCATTCATAGCCAAAAAGGAGGTTGCTCGACTAGGGGACGAATTGTGAAGAGCCCGTAGTGGTTGTTAGTAACTTGTTACGGGCACGGTGTATTGAAGGGAGTTCCTCTTACAAGAGGTACTGTTACGATTTTTCCCTTCTCTCTGCCTATTCCTTTTCGTCTCGTGACTCGCGTTCGGTGTCGACCTTCCGTTGCCCTTTTACGATACATTCCGCTTCGATCCGCGCCTCGGCCCTTATCTCGCGCCTAGCGCATGACCGTTACGACGCCCCGTGGCGCGATTTCCAGAACCCGCTGACGACTTCTGATCCATGCGTCGTCCCGCGGGACTCCCTTGTTCTCGTTTCGTACTCTCCCTTTGTTAGCTCTCTAGGACCTGGATCCTAGGATCGCGCCATATGTTTGTCTCTGACAAACATCGTGTACTAGTATATAAGTCTCACGCTACCTAGCTTGTACGGTAGACTTGACTTCTTGTGTAATACCACACCGCCGTCTATTCTCACGAACCGATCCTTTGAGTCGCACTTTCGCTTGATTCCCCGTCTTCGCTCGCCGTTGCGCTTGAGCTTGTCCTTGCTATTACCCTTGTGTCTACGGAGGCCAAGTGGTACTTGTTCACCATCGAACTAAGTCGTAACTGACTTACTCCTGTCCCGTTACCGTCTGTGACTTAACTGAAGTACACGTCGTACTTAACGCCCCTGTGGTGGCGTTACATTAAGTCAAGTCTCTCACAGTGGCGACATCTAGTCGTGCCAGATCCCAGTTCCACCCAGAATACATCACTCGGTTCACAACCGACGAACTCTCCGATCGTATCAAAGGAGCAGCTGTCTGGGCAGAAATTAACGGCGTTGAAGGATATTATATCTTCAACCCAACAAAGAAAGAGTATCACCAGATCCATTACCTAGAGGACAAACGTCTCTGGGCTTACATCGATTACTCGCCGAACGAACGAAGCTGGTACACTATCAAACCAGTACCGCTTGAATTGAACGTTGGACCACTGAAGAGTCATAACCCGAAAGGGATTGACATTGACTCCAACCCCGATAATTCACCTAGTGTCTCGGTACCAACAACCACGTTTACCCCCTCTCTTTTCGTAAACCCCACAGCACTACCCGGTTCCCAACCTACACCCCAGTCCATGTCACAACCCCATGCCTCGGCCAGCACAACCCTTACCAGTGGAGGACCAGCTCCTTCTGGTAGTGGAGGCGCTCCTAGCGGCGGCCCGTCAGGTGGAGCAGCGGCTCCTGGAGGCGGAGGCGCAGCTCCTGGAGGAGGTCTCCCGGGTGGCGGCGCTAGTGGAGGAGGTGCGCGAGGTGGCGGAGGAGGCGGGGGCGGTGGAGCAGGCGGTGCTCCTATTCCCCCCGCCGGAGCCGCACCAGCCACGATCCCGCCCGCGCCCGGAGGACACGGACGATTAGGAGGGAACCCACCCCCCAAGTTCAACGGGGACCGAGAGAAAAGCAAGCAGTTCATGCTTGCGTTCAACTTATACCGAGAAATGAACCCCACCATCGACCAACTTGCCATCCCCTACCCCCGCGCGATGACCTTTCTGTCATACATCCGCGGACCCCTTGTCGACGATTGGGTCACAGAACAGTTCGCTTGGCTTGAGGGCCAGCGAAACACAGGCGTTCTAATGACGGAAATGAACCTGTGGGACACCGTCCGTGATCGGTTTATGCAGTCATACACCGATACGGCGGAACGAACGAAAGCCCGGAAGAGTTTGCAAACTCTAACCATGAAGGGCGAAGACATCGACACTTATGTGGCTACGTTCTCCAACCTAGTCCACAAAGCCGGGTATAACCCCGATGAAGCTACCACGCTGGACATGTTCCAGGACGGACTCCCAGACCAGTTAGTAATCAACGCCACACGCTTCCAACATCCGATCACATGGGATGATTGGAAGGCGGCCGCTCGTCTACAGCAGGCTGAATACTTGGTTTTAAAGGACCGCCTGGGAAAGAACAGATCCCAACGAAAGAAGGGCGGACACAGCCGGGAGCAGTGGGTCCAGGCTCTTAAACAGAACCGAAACCCGAACGCCATGGATATTGGACGCGCCCGAGCCTCCGTGGCACTTACCGACGGAGACCGGGCCCAGCTTCAGAAGGAGGGACGATGTTTTAGATGTCGTGCTCAAGGGCACCTGTCGCGTAACTGCCCACAAAAGGGAACGCGCGCGGCTACTACCTCCTCCTCCGGATCCCCCTCCTTTACCTCGACTCCAGACGTATCAACTCCCACCATCACTACTGTCGCCGTATCTTCTAATCGCGTACTTTCGAATGAAGAGCAGGCGGATGCGCAGATCGCTGCGATGAAAGCGCAGACCCAGGAGGTCAGGGACCTCATGGTGGACAAACTATTCGGGAAGGAGGGTTTTCCCGACGCTTGAACCCGGCGGCCTGGGCTAGAGCGTTAAATCTAAACGTGTACACTAGCAGATATCGATCCATGCGAATCCCAGTTTTGTTTAAATCTGCACACACGACGGCCGAACGACAAGTCCTAGTGGACTCAGGAGCAACCGACAACTTTATTTGTTCGACACTGCTCAAACGACTACAGATATCCACCCGAGATGTCTCGCATCCCATCCGCATTTGGAACGTGGATGGGACGAACAACCAGGACGGAGAGATCACGCAGTACACCGATCTCACCGTAAGAACAGGGAAGGAGACCAAGACGCTTCGCTTCCTAATCACGAACCTAGGAAGGGACGAAGTGATCCTCGGGTACCCCTGGTTCACGGCCTTCGAGCCACAGATACGATGGGGAGAAGCGACGTTGAACGAGGAGTTTCAACCGGTCGTCATTTCCAGCCTTCATCTGTCAGACGAAGCCACGCCTATGGAAGCATCCATAAGGGCGTTGGAGACGTATGAACTTGACGAGGAGGCGTGGGAACAGCTCATAGATGATGAGCGGAACCCCTGCATCACATTCCTGCGAAAAACGACGACCGCCTCAGAGTTAGCCCAGCGCGAGGCGGCAAAACGACCCACGCGCACATTCGAAGAACTGGTACCTGCGGAGTACCGACGGCACCGAAAAGTGTTCAGTGAGGAAGCGTCCCACCGATTCCCCCCCTCACGAGTGTGGGACCATGCCATCGACCTCCTCCCGAACGCCCCGCCAGCATTAGACTGTAAAGTATACCCGTTGGCACAAAACGAAGAGGAGGCGCTCACCACATTCCTAACGGAGCAGCTTGACAAAGGGTATATCAGACCCTCCAAATCCGCTTACGCGTCACCATTCTTCTTCATCAAAAAGAAAGACGGGAAGCTGAGACCCGTCCAAGACTACCGGCGGTTGAACGAGATCACCGTCCGAAACCATTATCCCCTTCCCCTTATCCCTGAACTCATCGACCGTATACGGGGAGCCCGATTGTTCTCTAAACTCGACATTAGATGGGGCTACAACAACGTACGGGTCAAACCGGGGGATGAGCATAAGGCAGCGTTTAAAACGAACAGGGGACTGTTCGAACCCCTGGTCATGTATTTCGGCCTTACCAACTCCCCGTCAACCTTCCAAGCGATGATGGACTACATCTTCCGGGACCTTATCCTGCTCGGACTTGTAATCGTCTATATGGACGATATCCTAATCGCTACCGCCCTCGACCACGCCCAACACAGGAACGTGCTGCATGAGGTACTGCGCCTCTGCGAAGAGCACGACCTGTATGTCAAACCAGAGAAATGCGAATTCGAGGTATTAGAAATTGAATACCTCGGACTCATCATCGGACATGGGAACGTCCGGATGGATCCCGTTAAGGTACGAGGAGTCCTGGAATGGCCAGCCCCGAGAAGCCTTAGGGAAGTACGCGCCTTCCTCGGCTTCTGTAACTTCTATAGGCGGTTTATTCGAGGATTCTCCACCCTCGCCCGCCCGCTGCACGACCTCACAAAGAAAGATACCCCCTGGCGTTGGGACCAGGACCAGCAGGATGCGTTCGACAATATCAGACGAAGCATCGGCCGAGAACCCACCCTCCTCTTCCCCGACCTCACGAAACCATTTGAACTCGAAGTAGACGCGTCCAACGTAGCCCTTGGGGCGGTACTTAATCAATTGGGACCTGACCAACGCATGCACCCGGTTGCGTTCCACTCCGAGTCGCTAACGGAAGCGGAACGCAACTACGACATCTACGACAGGGAGCTACTAGCGGTAGTCAAGGCGCTACGAGCCTGGCGTACCTACCTGGTCGGCTCCTCTCACAAAATTATCATCCACACCGACCACGCCAATCTACAGTATTGGAAAGACCCCCGAAAGATCAGCCGAAGAGTGGCACGCGAGTTTTTGGAGTTATCGGAGTACAACTTTGCACTAAAGCACGTACCCGGTATAAAAAACGGTCGCGCGGACGCCCTCTCACGACGAGCTGACTATGAACCAAGCGAGGAGGACAATAATGATGTCATCGTCCTCCCCGCTGACCGATTCATACGCGCGACCCAGATGTCAATGCACGACATGGACATCTGGACGCAGATTGCTCAAAATATGGACGAGAAAGCCGTCCTCGCGTGGGTTGAACCCCACAACCTGAAAAAGCACCAAGGTCTCTGGTGGAAAGGAGACGCTCTCGTTGTCGTGGGCGACAACGATCTTAAACGGGGGGTAATTACCTTTTTCCACGACACGCCGAGCATGGGTCATCCAGGGATCGCAAACACGCTAGAATTGGTGCGACGTGACTACTGGTGGCCGAATATGCGGAAGGACGTAGAAGACTACGTCAAGGGCTGTGCGACGTGCCAAGCCAACAAAATCAACCCCCACCGACAAAAGCCACACCTCTTCCCCATTACCACAGACCCTGACGCCGAACCATTTGAAGTCGTAACGATGGATTTCATCACAAAGCTACCTCCATCGAACGGATACGACTCTATCCTCACCATTACCGACCACGATTGTTCGAAAGCAGCCATCTTCATCCCGTGTAATGAGACGATTACCGCGGAAGGAGTGGCGCGGCTCTACCTCCACCACGTTTATCCGCACTACGGCATCCCCCGAAAGATGATCACGGATCGAGACCCTGCGTTTCACATCCGCCTTCATGAAGGACTTGTGTAAAACGCTGGGGATCCGTCAGAACATCTCCTCCGCATATCACCCGCAGACGGATGGGCAGTCGGAACGGACCAACCAGTGGTTGGAACAGTATCTTCGCCACTGGAGTAACGTACAACAGGATAACTGGGCAGAGGCACTCCCAGTGGCACAATTCGCGCACAACTCGTGGCCAAATGCCACAACCAAGCATTCCCCATTCTCGTTGATCATGGGATGGGAACCACGTACCATGTGGACGTCAAAACCCACATCCACTCCGTCCGTCGATCAACGATTGGAAGAGATGGGGGATAGACGCCAGCATGCGCAAGACTGCATCAAACACGCACAAGAGCTTATGGCGAAGAGGGGAAAGACGCGTTTCATACCCTACCTGGAAGGCGCTCAAGTATGGTTGGAGGGAACGAACCTCCGGACCTTCTACCCCACCGCAAAGCTCGCACCAAAACGCCACGGACCGTTCCGAATCAAGAAAGTCTTATCGGCGGTCTCATACGAACTAGATCTTCCGAAGACGTGGAAGATACATCCCCGTGTTCCATGCGAACCTCCTTACGCCATATAAGGAGACGGAACTCCATGGAGCTAACTTCACGCGACCCCCACCTGACCTTATCGAAGGAGAAGAAGAGTTCGAGGTGGAGCGCGTGTTACAATCTCGCCTTCATGGCCGAGGGCGTAAACTTCAGTTCCTGATTCAGTGGAGAGGATTTCCCATGAGTGACAGCTCGTGGGAACCACTTGATAACGTTCGCCACGCACCTGACCTAATCGCCGAATTCTATCGGCAGAATCCTACCGCCGAAGGGGCTGGACGAAAGATATAAAAGACGCACCCCCTTCGCCCACTCTCGTCACTCATGATCATCCCCGGAAACCTCATGTCTGATACACCTGTCATCTCCACTGTGCCCGTCCGCCCCCCATCTCAAATCATCCTCGAAAACTTGACCGTACCGTCTCAAGAGGCTGGTATCCCGGATATGGGAACGAATGCCTATACTCCCTACTCACGAATCATTACCCCTCCCCCGTTGCCTGAGTTTGCGCTCGACCCCGAGACCTCACTACCCACTATTGCCGAACCACCCGAGTCATCGGGGTCCGCTGAGTCGACGTCTCCGCCGCCTCTCGTCTCACAGCCGACACTCAGCACTCTACACCAATCCTCACTCCCGCTCCCTCCTTTCCCACCTGGGATTGACCACGTGTTTACTCCCATTGCCACTGTTGAGCTCGCCGTCCCGGACCCACGCTACGCCCTCCTTGATGATGAAGACCCAGACACATCAGGAGAGCCGGGCATTCCCTACTTCCCAAACGACCCCACCTCCCCGCGCTTCTACCCGCTCATGATTGGCGAGCCGGGAAGGAAAGAGGTAGCGCGGTATATATATTACCGCAAGGACTACCAGGAGGTGGTAGGGACGATGGGGAAAGGGGAGCCATGCTACGTCACGTCCATCTACCTACGCACCACCACGGCTAACCGACTACCCCAACACGTGACGGACCAACAGATAGACCTCTTCCATCCCCACGACCCTCGCCGACTCGTCATCGACGAAGTCATCTCCTCCCTCCACTATCCTGCCCTCCACGCCGACGTCGCCCGCCTGCGCACATGCCTGGAAGCCCGAGACACACTTAAGGTGCGACGGGACGACCTCCGCAGGCTGGAGGCGGAGGCCGTCAAAGACCAGTTTCACCTGGACATGAACATGTCCAGCGTAAGAAAGCGGTTGCAGTACGCCCGCATTATTCCCCTTATCAGCGACCGATACGTCGAGCTCATGACCAAACCCACACGACCTCGCCACTCCTCGATGCCGCTGCCTCTGCGCGCGGATGGACCTGGTGAGATGCCGCTGCCCCCGCGGGAGGGAGGACCCTGCGAGATGCCGCGCCTTCAAGGGGAAGGCAGCACGCGTCGTCGCAGGTGTTACGAGTGCAGGTCCAAGGACCACCTCGTAAGAGACTGCCCCGAGCGAGGACGGCGGGACGCGTGCCAATGGTGCGGCAGTCTCGCCCATCGAGTAGACATTTGCCTCATAAGGCGAATGTCCCCGATGTCCGCCCGCTACGAGAATCCCACGCCGCGCACCCGCTGGTGTGGGAAGTGTCTCGACTGGAAGGCCACTCACGACGAGATCGATTGCCCTCAGTACGAGGGGTGCCGGAAGTGTGGCCGTAGAGGGCGCCACATGTTTTTACGTTCGCATACCTGTCCCCGCTCCCCCTCTCCTGACCCGGCTACCGTTATCCCCGAAGAAGACTGCTACTATACTAGCGACTAGTTGAAGTCGTGGCGACTTCAAGTCTAAAGGGGGGGTAATGTTACGATTTTTCCCTTCTCTCTGCCTATTCCTTTTCGTCTCGTGACTCGCGTTCGGTGTCGACCTTCCGTTGCCCTTTTACGATACATTCCGCTTCGATCCGCGCCTCGGCCCTTATCTCGCGCCTAGCGCATGACCATTACGACGCCCCGTGGCGCGATTTCCAGAACCCGCTGACGACTTCTGATCCATGCGTCGTCCCGCGGGACTCCCTTGTTCTCGTTTCGTACTCTCCCTTTGTTAGCTCTCTAGGACCTGGATCCTAGGATCGCGCCATATGTTTGTCTCTGACAAACATCGTGTACTAGTATATAAGTCTCACGCTACCTAGCTTGTACGGTAGACTTGACTTCTTGTGTAATACCACACCGCCGTCTATTCTCACGAACCGATCCTTTGAGTCGCACTTTCGCTTGACTCCCCGTCTTCGCTCGCCGTTGCGCTTGAGCTTGTCCTTGCTATTACCCTTGTGTCTACGGAGGCCAAGTGGTACTTGTTCACCATCGAACTAAGTCGTAACTGACTTACTCCTGTCCCGTTACCGTCTGTGACTTAACTGAAGTACACGTCGTACTTAACGCCCCTGTGGTGGCGTTACAGGTACAGTGACCATGGATGGAGCACGACATCAACATGCACTGGCACTGGTTTTATCTTGCTAGAAGGCGAGTTGATGAGCCTGAGGCAGTGAATAAGAGAAAGAGAGAAAGGGAGAGGGAGAGGGAGGAGGTGAAGGAGGTATGTCCGCTGAGTTCACAACGTGATGGTGCATGCGCCGGTTTTTAGGGCACTCTGGATGCACTAGTCTGAAAAAGAACAGTGTCTTGCAGTTATTATTGAGTATTACAGTAGCAATTGATCGAGAGAAAAGCTACCAAATGGTACTAGACTACTAGTTTTGATACTTCAAATGCTTAGGCGCTCACGAGGTTACTCAATGTCTGAAATATGTTGGAGGCATTGGTCGTGGGTACCAAGATCGGGTCGCTGGCAGGTGTCGCTGTTAAAGCTTTAAGTTGGGATGCCTGCCAGAGTCTCAACAACTTGAACGGCATACTAGTTTGATTAGACTAGAAGTACAGAGAGTAGTGAAACTCAGACAGAGAATGTTGAAACTCACCACAAAGGAAACTGCACATGTGTCAGAAAAGGACAAGAGGATACAAATTGTTTGGCTCGACGACTGTGACCTACTGGATTTGACAGAAAAATGGGGCACAAGCAGCCTTCCTCAATCAGTTGATGTCAATTTACTAGCTGATTCAACGGAACTTCATTTACTCATTATCTGTCCAATTTGTTGGGTGATTTCATGCGTTCTTTGATGGGTGCAGTCACTATAGTGTATGTGAATTGGAATCAATTGTTTGAATTGGTGCAAATCAAGGTGCAAATTGGTGCGGAATTGGTGTGACCGCTGACCATTATTATCAACGCCCCATGTACACCGTGACCCAAGTGAGCCTATGGATGTGTAATAGTAATTCTTTGACATTTGCATAGAGAGTGAAACATCAAATAATAAACATGTTTTGTGGAAAGCTATGTAAAGTGAATAGTATATATTATATGTCCCTTGGGCGAGGGACGCGCAGCGTAAGATATGTGTGATGGAGTTAGGAGACACGCAGTTACTATTTGCCACATCCAACCGGTCCGTGTACACATCCGTAACAGGAAGGTAATAACACTTTCAGCTCGGATGTGGTTCCCTACCTACACAGGTGGTTCCCTACACTATGAAACCGTTGAAACGAACTTGGAAAAAAAATCACTGGCAGCCAAGCTGGCAGCCATTGCCACTGCCACTTAGCCACCGTCCTTCATCGCTTCTGGTACATTTCGGGACCCAGCCGACTTGAACCAGTGCCACTGTACAAACCTGTAGCAATGTATTAGGTTCAATCCCACCTTGACAAAGCCGATACCTAGTTATGCAGTTATGTAAGACCATGTAAGACCATCTATATCTATCTATGTGCATCTGCTGCATCTGAGTCGTATGTATGGGCATTATGCCACTGCGGCGTGTCATCATGTGGGATGCACTCCTACCCCCTTCTTATGGAGCACCCTCTTCCTACTTATGACGCGGTTATGACACATACTATATCGATTGAACAACAAAGGAGTTGTCTCCGTGAAGTTTGCAAAAGGTTTGTCTTCTATACTCTCCCTTTTGTTTCTCCCTGACCGCTGTGAAGCTTCAACTTTTGTGGTGTACAAGTGAAGCATGTTCATCTTTGGTCGAACTGAAGGTTTCGCTGCCTGTGAATGTAGGAGTACATTTTTTCCCTGCATCTGTTTGCCCCATGTCCAAGTTCTCTAAGTTAATTTTTCATCACGGTTTTCAGTTGGCGAACGAAACACCCTTTGTTGTTGACCCCTTTCTCCCTGAACACTGGCACGAATGTGATGAGTTGTGTCCGAGTCCTTCAGCACAACACGAACAAAGAAGACTGCTTCACTGATCAAGTCAATGAACCTGCTTCGACTGATCCTGATCTGCTGACTGGTCCTGAGCAGGTTGAGGGTGTACGAAGAGATGAGGTCTTCCTTTCTTTTACTCCTTTTGCCCAACAACACTCTTACAGCCCGCTTCACTCAGGGTATCGAGCCACATTATTTAGGAAGAACAATATCTAAATGCAATTTTTGTCTTGCTTTGCATTGGCAAGTGGGCCCTTCATTTTCGAACCCTCAATACGCCTCCTGTTACTTGCAGGGACTCAGAGTGACCATGGAGTCAGCAAGCCATTTACACACATAAATCTTGCCGGTGAGGATGACAACTTGAATAATTTGGGATCGCAATTAAACAACACATAGGAGTGTCTGAGCTTGCCGCCCCCCCTGTCAGGCACTCCCAGTCCCCTGTGGCACCCTAAGCAAAATATGAGTGGGAGGGGGGATATAAGATTCGTCGTCCAGGGCGGCAACTGTGACAATGGCCACAATGTTTCAGGTGAAAGAGATGATATTGTTGACAGGAGAAAGACGATTGGAGGGATCTGCATGAACTCCAGTGCTCAAAAGCAGCTACCTGCAAGTCAATCTCAGATATGTCATATGAGACATACCTTTGCATCTATGTTGTATAACCCTGCACTGAAGACTTCATCTCTTCATCTCACAGTGAAAGCTCCCGATGTCTTACTTCAAGTTGTCGACTGTGACAGAGCAGGAAAAGATATGGAGACAGATATCAGGGAGAATTGAGTGCAGTTCAAGTTGACGGCTTTAAATGCGTAATGACAATTTTGTGTGAAGCATTAACCAAATCCCAGATTATGATATTGACACGCTTTTCAGAACATGGCGAGTAGAAAGGACTTTTGAACGTCGAATTCGCTGTCCTTCCCTCTGGTAGTAATTGTGCCGCGATGCCAGAGTAAGCGACACAGAGAACAGTCAAACCACGTAAACGCAGTGCGTCACAGTGTTACAACATATTGTAAAGAAACATATTGCCGGCTCCAGCCCTAAGATGAAGAAGGTACTTTTCCTCGACAGCCTCCATTAAATGGTTGAACGCAGCAGTCTGGTTGGGGTTCAATATGGGGAGACAATGAAGAAGATGTGTAAGTTCTTCGTCGTGATCAAATTGGGCGTGATCCACATCTACGAATACGGAGTTGTCCCACGTGTGCACCGGATTCCAGCAGAAGGCTTTCATGAATGACAGCCCCTCATTAATTGCTAGTCTGATACTGATAAGGCAAAGACCTCCTTCCACTTCACCTCTCCGCTGTCTACCCACCACACCAGTATCCACCCCCGAAAGATCCCACCCTTCCCACTTGCCAGTGCGATGTTCTGGACATCTCCCACACTGTCACGACGCGCGAAGTGGACTCCTGCTGGTTGGCTGTGGCGTCATTAGTAGGAAGTAATTAGTCACGGACATATCGTATCAGTAAGCGGACAGAAGTATCACATGCCAGTAGGGCATGACTCATTACTAGGATAGCGGTAGTAGGGTTCAAGCTACTTACGCTATTGGTAGTACAGATTCGGGAGGAGCTTTAAAGCATCCTCATACATGTATAAATAGTGGAGTGTAAAGACCAAGATATGCCATCTTGGTCTTCTTTGAATCACCACTTCCTCTCTTATCACCTGCCCACCAGTTCGCTTGTCTCTCTCCGAGCAAGTCGTCTTCGCCGATATACGCCCAGTGACTCGTCAACGTCCTGGTGCCTTCCGTGTCACGTGCCTCGATAGCGCCGTGTACCCGTGGGAATAGTCACGTGATCAGCAACTCGATATTCCGCTAAGTCGTGAACGCCCTTTCGTTGTCCAAGTCGGACTAACGCTTGTGGTGGCGTTACATTAAGACCAAGATCCTTCACCGTGGCGTTCACAACTCGAGATCAGTGGACCAACTTCCAGACCTACTCCCTCGAACGTAGAGGAGACCGAAACGTACCAGTACAATTCCTAGGAGCAGCTCGGTGGAGAGAGTATCGCGGAGACACCGGCTATTTCGTCGACTTCGCATCGGGGCCAACCCGGTATAGACCAGTTGAGTTCAATTTCGACCACGTCTGTTGGACCGAGATTACGTGGAACCCCATCGACAACAGGTGGGACATAGTACGCCCAGCAGGAAGACTCTACAACTGCGATATCGACGCACGCAATTTACCTACGAGAGAACAGTGGGGACGTATAGACGGACAACCAGAAGAAGAACCAAGTACTTCGGAACCAAGGACACCTGCCCCCTCAGAAACTAGCGAAGGGAGCGAACACTCAGACGAAGAAGAAGATTCCGACGTAGAAGAAGTAACCAGACTAGCTGAGTCTCTTCCAGTATCACAACCCGAAATTATCCGAGTTAACCCACCAGCCGAAATGGCAACCACCACCGAAACCGTCACAAATGAAGCAATAGAGGAAGAAATCCGCAGAACCCGCGAAGAAGCTGAGCAACTCCTACTCCCCATACATCCAGCAACGGGACATCGTATGACAGCAGACGACGCGGCCATATTTCGGGCCATAGGACCCGACCAACCCGATCCACCAGACAACAACCCGCCGCCGGGTGGAGGAGGACGACCGCCGAGGCGCCCACGCGGAGGATTCCCAGGAGGATTCGGAGAAGGACCACCTGGAGGAGGAGGACCACCCGGAGGGGGAATACCGGGAGGAGCAGTAGCACCGGGGGCACCCACACCTCGACTCGAAGGTGAACCGCCGACCATCTTTAAAGGAGACCGGACTGACTACGAGTCTTTCCTCACGCAATGGCACGCGTATTGGGGACTCAACTTTGATGCGCCGAGCATGCGCAATGTATACAAAAGGTGTCTCCTATTCCTGGGGTACATCAAAGGGGCATCCGTCGCAAACTGGACGCTCGGCTTCCTGCAATGGCTCAATACCGAAGTACGCCAGGGAAGAGATCGATACGATGAATACCTTTGGGATACACTGGCAGCAGGGTTCGCAGACAGATTCTCGAACACCCTGGAACAGGAACAAGCCCAAGCGGAGCTGGCAAAGGGATTCAGAATGACGGGCGATGATATTGATTCGTACGTCACCAACTTCGAACAGCTATGTCGGAAGGCTGATTACCGCCTCAATGATCAACAAACCATCGACCGTTTCACGGCCGGACTTCCAAGCAAACTGTTTACAAAAGTCTACGAACTCGACGGGCCGACCACTTTCACTGAATGGAAAGACGCGGCGCTCAGACGTCAGAAGCAGTATATTCACCTACGCGCCCGCTTAGGCATGTCCGTACCAGCAAGAGGACCTCCAAGAGGACCACCACCCCGGTTCAATCCGCCCCCACGCTTTGGAGGATCACCATGGAACGCACCCCGCAACCAAGCCCCGCGGTATGACCCAAACGCAATGGACACATCTGCGGACCGATCGCGAGCCCGACTCGCAGAGGTAGGAGACCCCAATCGAGGGAACTATCAACCGCGCCCCCCATTCCAACCAAGAGGAGGGCCGGGGCAGGGAGGAAATGCCCCTCGTAGGGACATGAGGGAAGTCGTCTGTTACAACTGTAGCGGACTCGGACATATCTCACGTAACTGCACGCGCCCCAGGAAACAGAGGCCACAGCAACAACAATGGCGCCCTGCGAGCAACAGTCGGAGCGTGGAGACAGACTACTACAGTCAAGAACCACGAGCCCAGGTGGCCCACACAGCGGAACCACATCAAACGGCGAGCAGTTGGCTCGAAGGGGTTAGGGGGGCAAGTGACGAAGTCAAGGACCTAATCCTCCAAGACTTGTGGGAGAAAGGGGATTTTCGGGACGCCTGAACCCATCGGCCTGGGTGAGGGCAACAAATTGTAACTCTGTAATCATGACTCGCTTCCGGTCTCTTAGAATTCCAGTCTCGATTCGCACCAGTTACTCAATGGCCGACATAAAAGGGCTCGTAGACTCAGGAGCCACCGACAACTTCATAAGACCCGCGTTCGCCAAACGAATGGGTCTGGGGCTCCAACCGTTGGAATGCCCGAAAAAGATATGGAATATAGACAACACGGAAAACAAAGCTGGGTCTATCACTCATTTTGTGGACCTGGACGTACAGACCAACGGAATCCGTAGAATCATTCGATTCCTCGTTACCGATATAGGAAACGAAGATCTGGTGCTAGGATACCCTTGGCTTGCAACTTACAAACCTACCATTAGCTGGACCCATGCTACTATCCACGAGGACGCACTCCCCATCATCATCCGATCTATCAATCCCACCGAGCCAGTCACAGTTATCGCAGGGGCGACGACCAACGACATCACCATCGCACGGACCTTCACAGACGATGAAAAAGAGGACATAGTACTGGAACTAGAGGGAGAATGCCAGCTACGTACCACAGCTACCGAATTAGCTATTGCCGCTAAACAGAACACGGTAGCCGCGGTCATCCCAGCACCGTATCAACGCTTTGCCAAAATATTCAGCGAAGAAGCGTCTCACCGATTCCCACCATCGAGACCCTGGGACCACGCCATCGAATTTAAGCCTGGTACTCCGACGACCATCGACTGCAAGGTCTACCCCATGACCCAAGACGAAGATGCTCAGCTTAAAGTATGGCTCAAGGAACAACTGGAAATGGGATACATCCGCCCCTCTAAATCACCTTACGCATCGTCCTTCTTCTTCATCAAGAAGAAAGACGGGAAACTACGACCGGTACAAGATTATCGGAAGATTAACGCATGCACTATTCGCAACCAATATCCACTGCTGCTCATGTTGGAGCTCATTAACGACCTGGGCAACGGTCACATCTACACCAAGTTGGATGTGCGATGGGGGTATAACAACATACATGTCAAGCCGGGAGATGAGCCGAAGGCGGCCTTTAAAACACGGTACGGGCTCTTCGAACCCCTGGTGATGTACTTCGGACTCACGAATTCGCCGGCAACGTTCCAAACTATGATGAATGAAATATTGGGACCTACCATTGCCACACACGAGCTTCTGGGCACTATCATACGCGTATACATGGACGACATCGGGATAGCGACTCACGAGAACGCGGGCCTCCAAGCACACATTAACGCGGTATGCGACGTGCTCCAAGTCGCCATGGATCACGACCTCTATTTCAAACCGGAGAAATGTCTTTTTCACTCACCGCGAATGGATTACCTGGGGGTAATCCTTGAAAAGGGGGTAACTCGTATGGACCCGGTAAAAATTTCAGGCATCAAAGAATGGCCACGCCCAACAAAGGTCAAAGACGTCCGATCCTTCCTTGGCTTCTGTAATTTTTACCGCCTCTTCATTCGCGGTTTCGCCACGCACGCACGAGCCCTCAACAAACTCACAAGAAAGGACGCAGACTGGCAATGGGGAACAGAGGAGGAATGCGCATTCCAGAAGCTCAAGACGCTTGTCACCGAAGAGCCAGTACTGGCACACCCATGTTTAACTGATCAGTTCGAACTTGAGGTAGACGCGTCCGGATTCGCAGTAGGAGCAGTACTACTCCAAAAGAAAACAGACAGAAAGCGACACCCAGTCGGGTACTATTCGGCCACCCTCAATGAGGCCGAACGCAACTACGATATATACGACCTGGAACTCCTGGCGATCGTCAAAGCCCTTAGACACTGGAGACCCCTACTTGCCGGATCGCCGCACAAGATCAAAATCTTCTCGGACCACCTCAACCTGACGCACTGGAGATCGGCACAAAAGATAGGTCGACGCGTAGCCCGAGAAGTACTGGAACTAATGGAATACGACTTCGAGATCCATCATATCAAGGGGACGCACAACGGCCGAGCGGACGCCCTATCCAGAAGACCGGACTACGACCAAGGAGAACAGGACAACGAGGGAGTCATAGTACTCCCCGACAAAGTTTTCGCGAGAGCAACAGTCGCGCAGGTACCTGAAGACCACGCACAAGACGAAAGTCAAATAACCCCATGGGTTGATGCCCACCAACTCAAGAAATTCAACGGAGTATGGTACAAGCAAGGGGCATGGGTAATTACAGGGACACCACTACTGATACGCAACATCATCAGTAACCATCACGACCCCCCAGTCTATGGACACCCAGGGATTAAAAGAACGTTTCGAATCATTGAACGACACTATTGGTGGCCGCATATGCTACAACATATTACGGAGTACGTAAAGGGATGTGCGGAATGTCAACGACACAAAGTCAACAACAGACCCACGCGAGCACCTCTAGTGCCGATTACGCCAATTCCCGATGCTAAGCCTTTTGAAGTCGTCGCTCTGGACTTTATCACTAAACTCCCAATATCCCAGAATCACGACTCCATACTCACTGTCACCGATCACGACTGCACCAAAGCATCAATCTTCATACCCTGTGTTGAAGAAATCACGGCGGAAGAAACCGCAGCCCTGTACGTAACCCACGTGTTCAGACGATTCGGACTACCGGCGAAAATCATTAGTGACCGAGACCCGCGGTTCGCGTCAAAGTTCACCCGCGAATTATGCCGTATCCTTGGAATCTACCAGAATATATCCACGGTGTATCACCCTCGGACCGACGGACAATCAGAGCGGACTAATCAGTGGCTGGAACAGTATCTCAGATTCTGGGCCAACGAGCGTCAAGATAACTGGGCACATTTCCTACCCATGGCAGAATTCGCGCATAACAGCTGGCCCCACGAGGCGACAAGGAAGTCACCATTCTCACTCATGATGGGATACGACCCGCGCACTGATTGGATGGATAAGCCTTCCCCTATTCCCCAGGTAACCACGAGGCTCCAACAACTCCGAGAAGCACGGAAAGAAGCCCAGTTCCTAATCAAGAAGGCACAATCTCTATGGGTCAAACACCGAGATACGCCCAGATACAAAGAAGGGGACCAAGTGTGGCTAGAAGGCCGTCATCTGCGCACCAACCAGCCAACGGCGAAACTCGCGGTGAGACGGCACGGACCCTTCAAAATCACTAAGGTACTATCGCCGGTCAACTATCAACTGGAACTTCCCACGCAGTGGAGTATTCACCCCGTGTTCCACATTGATTTACTCACACCTTATCACGAAACGCCCATGCACGGAGAAAACTTCACACGCCCACCACCGGATCTTGTGGAAGGCGAAGAGGAATACGAAATCGAGAGCATTCTGGACACTCGGCTCTTCGGCAGAAGCAAGAAACGGCAATACCTCGTGAGGTGGAAGGGCTATCCGGACTCGGATAATCAGTGGGTCAACAAGGAGGACCTCTCAGCCGACAAAGCGCTAGCAGACTTTGAGTGGACCTCGAAAGTCAGGCGAACAGTTATAAACCAGCCTTTTCACGCTAAGTCGACCCCATTCCTTCACCCTGGATTTCTCCCATATTACAACATGTCCTCCGCAGCTATTTCCCCCGTCTCCTCTTGCGCCCCACTCGCTCCCCACCTCATCGACAACCTCACCTACGAAGAATTCCGCAAAGCGATGGGCAACCTCGCCCCCGTCACCGACATCGACAACCCCAACGCCCCTGCCACCTACTGGCTCCTCAGCCAAGACAGGCAGAAGCTCACCACCGCCCCCTACACGCAGGCCGAAGTTGATCAGCTTCGTGCAGCTCTCGACATCAGTCCAGACGCCTCACCTCGACCTCTCCCGGTCCGTATCAAGTACCAGGTCAAAAACGAAGAGGAGTCTGACACCGGAGATGGAGGAGCTGCTGAAGAAGGCACGAACATTGACAGGATGGAGGTTCGAGGCCGAAGCCCGGAGGCTGGAGCAGCTGGAGAGGGCAGCGACAAGGAAAACTACGATCCTCGAGAGGCGGGCCCGGTTCACCGCGAAGATGCGCGCGCGGTGTACGACCAGCCCGAGCATCTCGAGGAATGGTACCCAGCTGAGCACCCATTCATTATCAGTACCACCGACTCTGACAACCCCCGCGAGACCCCGTACGCGTGCGACACGATGGGACGACCCCTTTATCGGGGTGATGCCATCATCAACAACCAGCCCCCCGTCTCCACCACCGTTCTGACGCGCCGTCTCGGCAGCTCACACATCGCACCCCCCGGATACATCCATAACCGGGGGGATCACTTCATTCACTTCCCCATCACCAATGCCCAGGGAGTCACCACGCAGGCTCCCTACGTGCAGGTCATCATGAACGCGGACCCCCTCGTGCTCGCCCTCGCCATCGACAGCGACAAGACCTACTCCAAGCCACTGTACGCGGAGCCACACGTTCGGGAACACGGCAAGCCCCAGTACACGCCCACCGAGATGCACGCCTTGAGTGGCGGGCATAGTCAGCAAATCAGGACCGACAAGGCGATCAACGCCTTGAAGGACTCGTCCCTTAAAGCTGAGTTACATCGTTACCGCGCCTACCGACACGAGGCTGAGAGGATCGAACAGCGGCTTCAGACCCTTTCTGAAGCCCTCGGTATGGCGCAGGGGGAGTTGTCACGCAGCAAGTTCCGACTGGAGATGGCCGACGTACTCAACCGTATCAGAGAGGTTCAGGAAGGTTGGATGGGTGGTGTTGGGCCTACCAGGCGCCGTGGGCGTCGCAGCTGAAAAGGGGGTGATGTCACGACGCGCGAAGTGGACTCCTGCTGGTTGGCTGTGGCGTCATTAGTAGGAAGTAATTAGTCACGGACATATCGTATCAGTAAGCGGACAGAAGTATCACATGCCAGTAGGGCATGACTCATTACTAGGATAGCGGTAGTAGGGTTCAAGCTACTTACGCTATTGGTAGTACAGATTCGGGAGGAGCTTTAAAGCATCCTCATACATGTATAAATAGTGGAGTGTAAAGACCAAGATACGCCATCTTGGTCTTCTTTGAATCACCACTTCCTCTCTTATCACCTGCCCACCAGTTCGCTTGTCTCTCTCCGAGCAAGTCGTCTTCGCCGATATACGCCCAGTGACTCGTCAACGTCCTGGTGCCTTCCGTGTCACGTGCCTCGATAGCGCCGTGTACCCGTGGGAATAGTCATGTGATCAGCAACTCGATATTCCGCTAAGTCGTGAACGCCCTTTCGTCGTCCAAGTCGGACTAACGCTCGTGGTGGCGTTACACACACCCTCTCCCACCTCATCGAGTCGTCTCTCACTCCCTCTCACCCCCAACACATTCGTGCCATCTTCCCCATCTCCCAGCCTCTCACCTCTCTAACACTCCCCACAGAGACCAAGAACACGCTGAGCTGACTCCTGAACCAACAGACATTGCCCAAATCCCAGACACTCTCGCTGCTGATCCAGATGAGCAGTTGTGTCACGATCACGTGACATGCCACATAGCAGATGTACGAATTTGGAAAGGTGACTCGATAATGCCAGCAGACTCTTGACTCATGCCAGCGGGGCGCCAGCAGACTCTTGACTCATGCCAGCAGGGTGACTCGCTGGCACTTACGACTCATAGCGAAAACTGTACCGAAAATCCATAGTCTTGTACGAGTATAAGTACAGCTACCTACAGGCTTGTAAACGGTAGCTAGTCTTTGTCAATTTCTCAGCAGTATCCTCGACTCGTCATAAAGCTCGAACTCCCTACCGCAAGAACCTCGGCGAAGTTACCAAAGTAACCTCTCAACTTCAAACTTCTCGACCAGAACCGTACCTGACAACGAACGACCCGCTGAGGTCGTAACAAAAGACTAGCTCCCCTTTAATCGACCCCGTGTGAAACGAATCGCACGCGGACCTCAACGAACGACGACCCCAATTGACACGACAGACACAACGGGTATATGCGGACAGTGAAATCCTTCACGCGCAGTATCACGACACAAGACAAAGTGGCTAGTCTCGCATACTACATCCCCAATGATAACTCGTGGGTAACTGTAGATCGACGACCACGCGACGACCTACCAGCACACGTACTCGGAAGAGCCTTCTGGTTTGTATCCCGACTCGACCCCACAGACGCAGGGTATCAGTGTCCGCTTCCCGAAAATCGAGGAACGCTAACTGTAGAACTCATCAACGACGACTGGTACATCCTCGAACGACACGACGGCCGGTGGCAGACCAAAACTAACTTCCATATCGACTCCGACGGTGCAAGAGAACTTGGACTAGGCTATTGGAGACTAACCGATCCAGAACACCCAACCTTTGTTGAACCAATTCAGACCGATATCGCTGACCCGGTAGAAGAACTCACCACAGCTTTCCGTCAATTGGCGCCAGTGCACCAAGAAAACGCGGCGACCTACCCCATCAAAGTCGACGAAGAAGAACCTACTGAACCCGCCGAGACTATTGAGGCACTCACCGCCGCCGTACTAGCCACCTATATCCCACAAACAACAACACTACCGACAATGGCAACACCTCTGCTCACCGGTAGCCTCAAAGGCACAGCCCCGACGATGTTCGCGGGCGACAGAAAAAAGAGCGAACAATTCCTACGTGAATTCCGTCAGTATCGACGTAATAATCGTACCCATGAACTCATCGTCTCGCCGTACGCGCGAGTCAGTTTGGCCCTATCATTCATCCGCGGGAACGCGGTGGATGATTGGGTAGATGGACAAGAACTCGACCTCGACGACAAGGTCAAACGCATGCTAAATCCGGTAACCGAAAATGACGAGGCACTATGGACAAGCTTCGAAACTGCATTCAAAAATACGTGGACAGATACGATGAGCAAACAAAATGCCTACCAACAACTGATATCACTCACCATGGCCAACAACAACATCAATAATTACATCGCCAAGTTCCAACGCCTCGTGAGCCACGCTGGGTGGGACGCGAACGCGCAAGGCACCATCAAGTTCTTCCGACGAGGCTTGAAAAGGGGCCTCCTCATAGCCTGCCTACGAAGAAACACCATACCCATCAGCATGGATGAGTGGCAAGAAGCAGCCCGACAGGAAACGCAGCGATACCAGACCATCGCATCATGCGCCGGCGCATCCGTACCCCAACAACAACGAACGGGTCCTACGCTGGCCACGAAAACTCACACGCCACGTCGAGACGAACCGGTCCCAATGGACGTCGATAGTGTCACCATAAGCGCACCCAAACCACGATTCAACAATCAGTTATCACCAGAAGACAAAGAAAAATGTCAACACGAAGGAAGATGCTTCCGATGTCAAAAACAAGGGCACTTATCGCGCTCCTGCCCGCTGAAGAAAAGCGCACCCGTCAAAGCCAACGAAGCCGTCGCAAAAACACCCGCGCCAACGCGAGACCCAGACCACCAACCACCGGCAACGGTCAATGCTGTGCAAACGGTTCAAGCCTCACTGCTCGGGTTGACCAAGCGCGAACGCCAAGAAGTAATCGCTTCCATGTTGTTGGAGGGTGAAGTAGAAGAAGCGAACGAGGCCAATGAAATCAACGCCATCGAAAGTACCACACCCTCTGCACTTACCATAAAACTCCCGATCCAAGGGACAGAGCGACAGGAAGACATGGCCACGCTCCTCAACTCCGGAGCATCGGAAAATTTCATCGACTACCGCGTGGTGGGCCGACTGAAGCTCGATACGACAAAGACAACGCCCAGAGAGGTGACAAACGTAGATGGCACGGTCAACGCAGGGGGAGGGTTGCGAAACAAGTGCAGTCTGATGTACCAATGTGGCGAAGAATATGATAAGATTTCCTTCTATGTCACCAACCTCGGTCGAGCCCGGCTCATCCTGGGTTATCCGTGAATTCAGAAGCATAGCCCAAACATCGATTGGGCCCACGGCAGGTTAAACGAGCCGCCTATCAAACTCACGCAAAGACCCGAAATCGCCACCATCGCTCAACAATGGGCAGAGCAAGCCCAAAAGTCCAAAGAAGAAGTGCAACTGCCCGCAGCTTATCGCACCCACGCAGCGGTATTTTCCAAAGAAGCCGCAAAGCGGTTCCCACCGGAAAGACCCGACGACCATGCTATCCAACTCAAACCAGATGCGCCAGCGACCTTGCCATGCAAGATATATCCGCTCAATCCCACCGAACTGGCCCATCTAGACGAATTTCTCAAAGAACATCTAGAAAAAGGGTATATCCGAGAATCGAAGTCACCCTATGCTTCCTCGTTCTTCTTTCTCAAAAAGAAGGACGGGAAACTCCGACCCGTGCAGGATTACAAAGCACTTAACGCCCTCACAGTACAAGACGAGTATCCCATCCCGCTCATCTCGAACATATTAGATAACCTATCGGATAAAGCACTCTTCACCAAGTTCGATATCCGATGGGGATATAACAA
Organism: Lactarius sanguifluus; assembly: GCA_021527775.1. Taxonomy (NCBI): domain Eukaryota; kingdom Fungi; phylum Basidiomycota; class Agaricomycetes; order Russulales; family Russulaceae; genus Lactarius; species Lactarius sanguifluus. Next base: position 276,233 of record JAKEYF010000045.1, on the reverse strand, counting down.
CATCCGCATCAAAGAAGAAGATCGCTGGAAAGCGGCGTTCAAAACACCGAGGGGGTTGTTTGAACCCCTCGTCATGTACTTCGGATTGACAAACTCTCCGGCCACGTTCATGAGAGCGATGCTTCGCATCTTCCGACCACTCCTTGACCGATTCCCATCCGAACTGTTCATCTATATGGACGATATACTAATCGCAACCATCCTAGACGTAGAAAGACATCGGATTATCATCAACCAAGTTCTGGGCATATTGGCTGCCGAAAGCTACTTCCTCAAACTATCCAAGTGCGAATTCGAACAACGAGAAGTAGACTACCTGGGCATGACGATCCGCGAAGGGTCGATACGAATGGGCGAAGACAAGACCATAGGGCTCCACGATTGGCCCCGCAGCTCACTTCGGTACGACAAATCCGGAGCGTGCTCGGGGTACTCAACTACCAACGACCGTTTATCCCGGGGTTCGCAGCAATGGCAAGACCCCTTAACGACCTCCTAAAAAAAGATGTCCCGTTCGTATGGTCGACCGAATGCACGTCGGCGCTCGATCGCTTAATCACCATCGCAACTTCGCGCCCTACGCTTCGGCAACCCGACCCTTCGCACCCATACAAACTTCAAACAGACGCGTCAGGGTTTGCTCTCGGCACTATACTTACACAGAACGACTCAAGAGGCAAGCCTCAAGTTGTGGGATATTTCTCACAAGCCCTGACTACAGCCGAGCGCAACTACGACGTATATGATCGAGAGTTCCTCGGGCTGGTACGCGGTCTCAAACATTGGCGACACCTCCTCGTCGGAGCAAGACACCCGGTCACGGTCTTTACCAACCACACAAACCTCCTGCACTACCGACAACCACAACGCATCAATCGGCGCGTAGCCCGCTTGGTCAATCTCCTAGCTGATTACGACTTGCAATTAGTACACCGCCCTGGGTCCCTATTGCAAGCCGACGCCTTGTCCCGACACCCGGTCCATGACAACAGACTCACCGACAACGACGGAGTCCTCGTTCTCCCATCCTCACTCTTCATCCAGGCAGCGCACACGACCACCCTGGATGACAGATGCCGCCTCACCCAGTTTAACCACCAACCATATCTCGAACGTCTCGCGCGCGACACCAACGTAGTCATCTCCAACGGCCTTTGGTGGGAAAACTCTCGCCTTGTGATGGTGGACGATCTCGACCTACAGAGGGGGGTAATTTCTTTATTTCACGACCTTCCCACCGCAGGACACCCAGGGATAGCAAAAACAACGACGCACGTCCAAGAACATTATTGGTGGCCACGAATGAAAGAAACCATCACAAACTACGTAAACGGTTGTGCAACGTGCCAAAGCACCAAAGCACTGCCAACACAACCCAAACCGCCGCTCTCACCAATCATACACAACGAACAACAACTACCATTTGCAGTAATCGCGCTCGACTTTATTACCAAGTTGCCACCGTCGCGCGGGTATGACACCATATTGACCATCACCGACCAGGGGTGCTCCAAAGCCAGCATATTCATACCATGCAACGAAACGATTACGGCAGAAGGGGTCGCCAAGAAGTACCTTCAATACGTCCTCCCCCACTATGGTCTGCCGAGCTGAGTCATATCCGACCGCGACCCACGGTTCACCGCAAAAGTCATGAAAGAATTGTGCAAAACGTTACTAATCACGCAGAACATCAGCTCGGCGTACCATCCGCAGACAGACGGACAGTCCGAGCGTACTAACCAACGCCTTGAACAATACCTCCGAATATACGTTAATTACCAACAGAACGACTGGGCCGATTGGCTACCGGTGGCTCAGTACGCCCTCAACAGCTGGAGGTCAGAGACGACAAAAGCCGCGCCGTTCGATCTGCTCACGGGGTACATCCCCACGGTGCACCAACCCCGCACCCTCGACTCCAATGCGCCCAGTGTCTCGCAAAGGCTCAAACAACTCCACGAAGCCTGGCGCTGCGCCCACGAGGCCATGACACGCGCCCAAAAGACATGGATCGACACCACGAGATTTACGCCGTATCGGATGGGCGACAAAGTATGGCTCGACGCCACTAATCTGCGCACCACGCAACCCACAGCCAAATTGGCGCCAAAGAGGTACAGACCCTTTGTGATATCGCAGAAGTTATCTGACGTGGCATATCAACTGGCCGTCCCAAAGACATGGAAAGTTCACAACGTTTTCCATGCCGGGTTGCTTACGCCGTATCGAGAAACGCAGACGCACGGACCAAACTTCACAGAACCGCCACCGGACGGCGAAGAAGAATGGGAAGTCGAAGAAGTGCTCAAAGAACGACGCCACGGACGTGGCAAGGCACTCCAGTATCTGATACGATGGCGAGGGTATTCCGCCGCGCACGATAGCTGGGAAAACGCCGTCGACATACACGCCCCCGACTGCATAAAAAGATACCGGGCAAAGAATAGACCCCCCAGCAAAACCACCACGCTTGAAATCGCAGCGATGGAGCAACCAGGCCCACCGCCAGACTTCCCAGATGTCCATGACGACGAGCTCACCCCAGAGCTTATCGAGGCCATCGAGCAACAAGTCGCCGCGTGGGCTCGAGTAGGCCATGACTACGACGTGCGAAACAACTCCCCACGTTCCCGCCAAGATATGTACGGGTACTCGACGTTCCTGTCCGAGGGAGAACACATCCGCGCCTCCCAAGCGCGGACCCGCAGACGTCGACGACTCCGGTACGAAGTGGCGACGCAGCTACGCGACCGGCGGGCCGCAGCAGTAGCAGACGCACAACAACTCCTCGGCGGTCCCGAAGTCGGACCACAGCTGCAGTACGTCGATCCGCCACCAGCCGACGAAGAACTGCAGAATGCCGCCCCAGGGTACCGACACCCGGGCTGGGGCTGGAGACTCGCAGCGCCCGACGAAGATTACCCTATGAACATACCGCTACAAGCGGGCGGACGCGGTCAAGCGCGGTACGTGCGGTTTATGATCGACCAGAGAGAGCGCCCCACCATCCTGGGGGCAGAGAGCCATGACGCCCCCATCTATAGTATGGGACTCTACGCAAGGGCTCAACCGCGCGACCAACATAATGTGGAGGATGACGACTTGCAGTTGTACGACCCCGACCACCCATCCAAACACGAGATAGACCTCGCCCTGGTACGGTTGGCCGACCCCGGTGTATGCGCTGACGTGCTCCAATTCAGGCAGTCCATCCGACTCAAAAAGGAGCTGCTACAGCGAGCACGCGACTTAGAACTGATGTGGGCAGAATGGTACGCACGTAGTCACGACATCGACCGAAGACTGCGCGCCGCTAGGGTCCCCACCTGGCTTACACCCCACCTGCCACCTATCGTCATCCCGCCGCTGTTAGACGCAGAAAACACAGACCCAGGCGCGCACGCGGGGAGGCTCAACCTCCATATCAACCTCAGCAACACGGTACCACCCGTACCGGTACCACCGCCCGTCCGTGTCAACCAAGCCGTGCAACCACAAGCCCCTACAGCACCGCAACAACCCAGCGCCCTGACCGCCTCACGACCGGCGGCCCCGACTTCCATCACCATACCGACCGCGTTAGAGCGTACCCCCCCGGGTGCGCGTGCATGCCCCTGGCTCCACAATGACTGCCCTATACGTCCGAACTGCATATACTGCAGTAGTGGGGAACGCCTCAACTACGACTGCCCACAGCCGCACCTCCTCTGTCAAGCCCAGCATCGGTGTCGAGTACCACACAATCACGTCCACCGTCTCACGCTGTGTACATGGCGCGATATCCCCTTGACTGACCCACCGCGTCGCGCACGTCACCAACCCTATCGCACACTGCACGAACTCCTGGCATGTCCTCAACCCGCAACAGCCGAATGCCCCCTCGCACTCCGTATCGAACCCGCACGTGAAGCCGGGGAGATCGTAGACGATGACGACCAAATCGACTGGGCGCGTTACGAGGCCATGCCCATTTAGCTCGGGACGAGCCGATCAAGAACGGGGCGTATGTCATGATCACGTGACATGCCACATAGCAGATGTACGAATTTGGAAAGGTGACTCGATAATGCCAGCAGACTCTTGACTCATGCCAGCGGGGCGCCAGCAGACTCTTGACTCATGCCAGCGGGGTGACTCGCTGGCACTTACGACTCATAGCGAAAACTGTACCGAAAATCCATAGTCTTGTACGAGTATAAGTACAGCTACCTACAGGCTTGTAAACGGTAGCTAGTCTTTGTCAATTTCTCAGCAGTATCCTCGACTCGTCATAAAGCTCGAACTCCCTACCGCAAGAACCTCGGCGAAGTTACCAAAGTAACCTCTCAACTTCAAACTTCTCGACCAGAACTGTACCTGACAACGAACGACCCGCTGAGGTCGTAACAAGTTGGAGCAATCTGAAGTCCTCAATCAGATCATCAACACCACCCTTCAGGACCCCTCTCTCATCGACGAATTCAACAACAAGCTTGTCCACACCCTCAAACTCTCCCATCTGGAGAGAATGTATCAGGGGGAGGGGAACTCCATCCTAAACCTCCTTTCTGATCGCCACACAATCCAGATCGATGAACGCTACCTCATCAGGCCGGGATCTGGCGCCATGAAGATGAACACAAGTAAGACAATGATTGATTACCATCTCATGGTCAGGAGTTGCATCGGGTTTGCCCCCCTCCTCCCAAATATTGCAGCCAATGCCCGATGGTTCTCATTCGACATGGACTTGAAAAAGCCGTACCATGACTTCAAAGGTAAGCATGCAATGGTCGGTTTTGACACGAGCGGAAAAATGCTGTACATTGGCCAAGCCATGAATGAAGACATATTCCTTGCGATGGCACCAAACGGCTTCCTTTCTTGCCAGATTCCCCCTTCTGGCCCTGGTTTTTCCACTGGTCCTCCACTCATGTCTAGGTGACACTACCACCAAACCACAATGATGCTCACTCATTTCTTGGGCCAGATCCCAGAGCGCTCATACATCAATATCGCTGATGTCTACGCACAAGACCTTGATTCCAAACAACTGAACTGGGACTGAATCACCAATGTCTTGTATGTTGTTTTACTCAATCCCAAAATCTGGAATGTCATCACTGTAACTTACCCCATCACAGTGATACAAACACAGTCAGGCTGAACTTCGAAGATGTCAAAACCCTCAACTGGCTCATCAGCAGGGACTACGACGACTGGGTCGACAATGCTCCCCTGGCATGGAAGGCAGACGTAGTGTTTTAAGGTCTGGTCCATAGGACCGGAAAAAGACTGGGACCCGACCAGACCAGACCGCATGCAACCGGACCATCGGTTGCGGTTGCACCCTTTCTGGACTTAGCCCGGTTGCGGTTGCCCCATCTTCAATGAATTCTCTGCAACTGAAAAAAGACCAGTTGAAACCGGTCTTTACAGGGACCAACCAATAGACAATTCACACATTCAAACAGTGTTTTTGTGCATGATATATTTAGCTACTACTGTACTACATGTAATCTAAGAACTGTCCGCGCCGTGTCTGAGTCGTGTCGCGGTGCCACGTCGACGCCATGGTGTCGAGGTGCCGCATCGGGGTCGTGCTGTCGCCGTGCTGCTCGGTTGTGCTGTCGCCACGCCGCTCTGTCGTGCTGTCGCCGCGCTGCGTCGATATCGTGCTGTCACCGTGCCACGTCGACGCTGTGGTGTCGAGGCGCCACGTCGGGGTCGTGCTGTCGCCGCGTCGGGGTCGTGCTGTCGCTGTGTCAGGGTCGTGCTGTCGCCGCGTTGGGGTCATGCTGTCGCCACGTCGGGGTCATGCTGTCGCCGCATCGGGGTCATGCTGTCGCCACACCACTCGGTTGTGCTGTCGCCGCGCCGCTCAGTTGTGCTGTCGCCACACCGCTCGGTTGTGCTGTTGCTGCGCTGCTCGGTTGTGCTGTTGCCGCGCCACGTTGGAGTCGTGTCGCAGTGCCACATCGACGCCGTGGTGTCGAGGCGCCGCATCGGAGTCGTAGTGTCGCGGCGCCATGTCGATGCCGTGGTGTCGCGGCCCCGCGTCGATGTCGTGCTGTCGCGGCGCCGTGTCAATGTCGTGCTGTCGCAGCGCCGCATCGATGTCGTGCTGTCGCAGCACCGCGTTGGTGTCATGCTGTCGCGTTGCCGCGTCGATGCCATGGTGTCATGGCACTGCGTCGACTCTGTGGCGTCGCCGCACCGCATCGACACCATGGTGTCACTGCGTTGCATCGATGCTGTGGGTTCGCTGCGCCGAGTCAATGCTGTGGGTTCGCTGCGCCAAGTCGATGCCGTGGGTTCGCTGCGCCGAGTCGACGCTGTGGTGTCACAGCGCTGCGTCGACTCCCGTGGTGTCGCTGCGCCATATTGACGCCGTGGTGTTGTGGCGCTGCATCGACTCTGTGGTGTCGCAGCGCCCCGTCAGTGTCATGGTCTTGTGGTGTCCTGATGTTGCAGAACCCTCTGATAAAGACCTAGAAAAGAGAAAGAAAAATATATAATTAATTGTGAGTTAACTAGAAGGATAAGAAAAGAGTACTTAGCTTCTTGAGAGTTTCCTGGGCCAAGGCAAAGCAGTCAACGAACGCTGACTGGGAGCGTTGGACGTCAAAGCGACCATGGGGTTGATGCGTCATTGACTGTCATTGACAACGCGACTTCCGGCCCGGCGAAATCCACCCCATGATGACAAATCATATCCGGTTGCACAAAAGACTGGTTGCAACCGGTGTTCAACCAGAAAACGGACCAACTAGGACCGGTCCATAGTGGTCCCAGTCCGGTCTTTTGAACATTCTGAATAAATTAGGACCGGTCTTGGTCCGGTTGCCTTATTAGGAAGGCAAAAGACCGGACCGGACCGGACCTTAAATCACTAGGCAGACGGGTTCCTCCAAAACAATTCCCCGATTGTTGTCACCTCACGCTATGGTCAAAACACAGCGGTTGTTGTCCCCGGAAATGAACGAGAAGAGGCAGCCACATGGGACTCGGAGTGCGATTATTCAAAAATTGCTTATCTCACTTTTGCCCTCGCCACATCAATAGAGTCAGTCAGATGGTCCCCCTACTACACCAAACCCTATTCCCATGGACTCATTTCCATGCAGGTGCACTAAAGTCCAGAGCTGGGACCTCACCCAAACCAGCGTCCTCAAAGACAACAACCCAAGGGGCATCTTCGAAGATACCACGTGCACACAGCTAGAGATGTCAACGAGTGATACTCACGAGTATGAGTACTCGTCGGAAATCTCCGACGACGTACTCGTACTCGACTCGTACTTGCGGCGGCGAGTACTCGTGATAATGAGTACTCGCCAAGTTTTCCGAGCTGACACTCGTACTCGCGCCGCGAGTACCCGTCTGAGCCACAAGTACTCGCACTCGCGAGTACTCGTATTCATTCGATCACACAGGTACTCGTTTTAAACGAGTACTCATTGTTTAGCTAGCTACACTACTACAAATGATATCCTAATATACGAGCCCCTGCCCCAGCGTACCCCCCCGCCATCGCATCCGGGTCACCGCTGTCGCCCGTCGTGTTATCGCCGTGCCACTGTCACCATCTATCGTGTCGTCGTAGTCATCGTTTGAGCTTCCCGTCGTGTCGTCGCTCGCCGTTGATGTCTGCTGTTGTTGCTGTTGTGGATGAACGATGAACCGTCGTCGGTGTGTCGTCGTCGTCGCTGCCGCGGCCCGCTGTGTCGTAGTCGTCATTGGGACGGCTGTTCACGTCGTGTTTGGAACAGTGCACTGGCGGGGTTTGTGGTTGTCGTAGTCTTGAACGTTGAGCGTGGGAAGCCACCGTGGCCTGTGGGAAGCAACCTTTTCCACGCCCGCTCGGTGATTGCCATTTTCATACATGGCTGAATAATCTCCGACCAATCCAAGCCACGTGCACCGCCAACGACCGACCAACTACGACTCTCGACTCTACGACAACATGCCTCAAGTCTGCCGACACAGCTTCGAGCTGCATGAACACCACCAGCCGCCACCAGCACCCTGCCAACGCAGCTATGGCATCAGCAACAGCCATGGGGCGAGGTGACGGTGGCAACGCAACCACGACGCCCATCGATACGACGACTGGGCAATGCCCGTCGACCACGACCCAGACAACAACCCCATCGATTATGACAATGGGGCAATCCTCGTCGGCTTACGAAGGCGGGGCGATCGCCAACGGCAACGGCAACGACGAGTCGACGACGGAACGATGCAACACGCCGGCGATGGGCCGACACAACGACTCGACTCGACGGCACTGACACGACGACACGGATTGCACAGTAGATTATAATTAGTTAGTACTGTAATAGTTACATAGTGTATGCCAGTGCAATAAAACAAACTTTTGTTAGCCCGGAAATGGTGATGTGACCCCGCGAGTACACGAGTACTCGCGGGCACGAGTACTCGCGGGCACGAGTACTCGTCACAAACGAGTCACACTCGCGAGTACACTCATTTGATGATAACTCGTTGACATCTCTGCATACCCTCTAGGGTTTCTACGTGTTGCAGGGAACATCCAGGCAACAGGTGTGCCCCACTGCTTCTACCCAGTGGTGGCCGAAGTCAATTGGTCGGTCTGTGAAGACTCTAACAAGTCATCCTCTGATTCTGATTCGGATGCCAATTTCCCCGATGCCCCCCGCCGGCGCCACCTGCCACCTGCCCCTGTTGTTAGACCTGTCGCTGCTCAATTCTATAATTACATTGCCCACTGTATAGCTCCACGTGCTGGAAGAATGGACTCACAACAAGGGTCTGTTACAGCTGTGCTCTCTGGCGCCTTCGCTCAGACACCAAAAGACAAAAGGGCTGCATCCAGAAAGAGAGCATACTGTGACCAAGCTCTGCCCTCCACCCATTTCCACAAGAGGATTAGTCATCCAGAATGCCCAAAATGCTGTCGTGCTGAGTTTGTATACTCTGTGGATGTGAGGTCCCTCAAATCCCTGGGCCCATCTGGAAAGTATGTTACACTCCCGATTCCCCTACTCGCTTCTATGAGTTCTATCAGCTTACTGATAAGTGTTGTCAGGTTGATATTTGACAAAATCATCCTACCCCTTGCTAAGTCCTGGAAACGACGAGATGTCCGCGATGTCATCAAGGACTTCCTGGTCATCTTCAAACCAAATGTCTGTCCCTGTACTACCTTTCTCAATTTTTATTAACCATCTCATACACCCAGGTCTTTCCTGCCTTGTTCAATTGGGTCAGCAAGCCATTTGACCTCTTAATCGAATATATATACAAACAGGAAATCCGAAACATCGACAAGGATCTGACACCTTGCCCTATGCGCCTCAAATTCCTTGCGGCATTGGAAAGACTGTTGTGTTACTGCCACACAGGCAACACTGCTGTTCTGGCCACAAGTCTCATGCACCCTCTTGGTCTCAGCAAAGGTGTCCTCAAGGATGGCTTTCCGATGCTTCTTCAATTGTTTTTTCAACCTAGCATCCAGTGGGCAGTCAAATTTGGTTTCCAGGTGGACCCTCGTAGATGGCCCCTCCAAGCTAAGAATGGACACCCTGCTATTGCGTCAAAGAGGGCACAAATACTCACATATTCTATGAACCATTTTCTTGTAAGTCTATCATAATTATTCTTTTTACTGGAACAAAGTGTTTCCTATCCACTGTGATTATACTTCACCCCTTGAGACCATACATGGTCCTCTTCTTACTCTGGGTTTCTGTCGTTCTGCACCGTCACCACCACTGTGCATAGGAGCATCTCCTACCCGCGGTGACTATGCTTTATCCCTTGAGACCACGCATTCATGGACCTCTCCTTTACTCTGGGTTTCTGTCGTTCTGCACCGTCACCACCACCGCGCATAGGAGCGTTTCCTACCCGCGGTGACTATGCTTTTATCCCTTGAGACCATGCATACATAGTGTTTGAAAGTCCAGTCCTATGAACCGGAAAAAAACCAGGGACCTGGACCTGGACCGCAACCGATGGCAACTGGACCTTCAGGTTGCGGTTCATCGGGCCTGAGAATTTTACCAGTTGTGGTTCACCCAAATCTGGCAAGTGGGTGAACCGCCACAGGGCTGGTTGGGACCAGTCCCAACCGGTCTTTACAACCACAACCACGCCAGCATCGACAACGACTCCTACGAGTCTACAACCACAAATTCGACACCCAGGGCTGACTGCAGCGCCGATGCCGACACCAACAACTTGCGGCCTCAACAGCAACAACCGCGCCAACACACCAACTCGGACGACCACGACCACTGCCACTCTGACATCGACGATGAAACATCGACAACCACAACAACCCGCAACAACACGTCGACAACCACAACCACAACCAAGACGACGACCTCAACAGCTGCAACCATGACATGTCCACAATGGCGGCACATCGACAGCCGCACCATCAACACCACCCAAGCACACCACAATGGCCACAACAACAATATATCAACAACCACCACACACCGACCAAGACGACGACACATCGACGGCCAGCAAGAATGACCCACTGACAGCTGCAAGACACCAAACAGCCGCAAGACACCAACAGCCGCAAGACACCAACAGCCGCAAGACACCAACAGCCGCAAGACACCAACAGCCGCAAGACACCAACAGCCGGCAAGAACGACACACTGACAGCCACAAGACACCAACAGCACCAAGAACGACGATGAACAGCCGCACCAACACTGACTCGTTGACAGCCACGACGGACGACGACTTGAGTGATGATCGGGCGATTAGCGTTCACAACGTCCTCTTCGTCGTGAGAGGACAAGAACCCTAGTATATTCCATAGAGTAGTAGTAGACTAGTTACAACTTAATGTAACTACCAGTAGTATAGTTCAATACATATGAATAACGGTTGCAGTCGGTCTTTGGCCGGTTGCAACCGACTCAGGATGAGCCAGTTTAGACCGTGAGAACTGGTCTTTTTGAGAATCCGGCAACCGGGTGGGACCGACTCATGTCAGCTCGGTCCGGTTTAGTGCTTGGGGGATGAACTGATGGGTCGGTCCCTGGTCCCAGTCTTTCCAAATTAGGGAAAAAAACCGGACCGGACCGGACTTTCAATCACTACTGCATACATGGTCCTCTCCTTTACTCTGGGTTTCTGCCATTTTTCACCTGTTACCACCACCGTGCATAGGAGTGTTTCCTACCCACTGGTGGCTATGCTTTATCCCTTGAGACCACTGCATTCATGGTCCTCTCCTTTACTCTGGGTTTCCGTCGTTCTGCACCAGTCACCACCACTGCGCATAGGAGCGTTTCCTACCCGCGGTGACTATGCTTTATCCCTTGAGACCACGCATACATGGTCCTCTCCTTTACTCTGGGTTTCTGCCATTTTTCACCATTACCACCACTGCGCATAGGAGCATTCTCCTACCCGCGGTGGCTATGCTTTATCCCTTGAGACCATGCATACATGGTCCTCTCCTTTACTCTGGGTTTCTGTTTTTCCACACCACCACCGTGCATAGGAGTGTTTCCATCCCTTGTCCCTCGAGACCATGCATACTCGGTGCTTCCATCATTCTTCATCACCGTGTATGGGAGATTCTCCCACACGAAATGCTGTGTCAAAATTCTATAGGTGTTGGGCCACCAAGGTCTATCACCATGTATGGAAAACTTACCCACACATGGTGGGTTGCTTACAGCTCTATTATTGTGCCTCACTGCATCTGGGAGATTCTCCCAGATGCGGTTCAGGGATTGCTGTTATGTTTTCTCTTGTGCTTGGTTGTCTGTGTTTGTCATTGTCGCACTGGAAGTGTATGGGAGTATCACCGCTTATGGGAGCATCTCCCAGATGCAGTACCATACAGTCCACAACGGCCATCATGTTTATCTTTTTGTCTAGGGTTGTCCTTTAATTGGTGCTACATACAGTGCCTATAGCCACTACCTATAGGAGTGAATCTTATCTGGGTGTCTGGGATGAGGTGTAATCTTACCATTTACCATTGTCTGGGACCAATTCATTTGCTCAATTCACTGATTGATTGTGGTGTTGATTAGGCATACCAGGCAAAATTCCGCATCTCTCACACGCTCTCTGTGGATTCACCATTAAACTATCCTGGTATATCATCATCACCAAATATTACCAGGGCTGCACGTATTGTGGAGATTGCACTCATGGCTTTTCTTGATGACACAAAGCAACTGGTCACCAATGGCATCAGGGGTGACATTGCCCTCCGAGTCTCTCAGGCTCAATCTCAGAACAGAGCTACAGACTGAAACAGCTTATGGAAAAACCCGGGAGAGGTTTCTGAAGAAGTGGCTTTGTTTGGAGAGACCACTCTCATATGGACAAAATGACATTTGTGAGACTTATGAATCCCTCATCCAGGCAGTTATTTCAGATCCTAGAGACATTGCCAATGGTTTGCCAAACTGGGAAGACCATGGAATGACTCATTCAGACTTTGTAGCCCTCCTTCTAAAGATGGCTTCTCCTTCCTCTTCAAGGACACAAGTTCAGGCCCCTGTTCTGTTGAATGGTTCCTTCCTTCCTATCCTCAAGGAAGCACATCACTGTCTGATTTCCCTTAGCCAAGAGAAAGATATGGCTGCCCAAAACTCCTTCTTTTCAAAATTCTTCCTTTATGGAATCAAACACCTCCAAATTTGTTTTGTTCCTTCTTATCGTCCTCGGGAGGGTGGCAGAGGTACCCCCAACAGGAAAGCAATGTTCAACTCATGGGCTCAACTTCGGTCGTATGGACACTCAATCTGTCCAGCCTATTCCTCAGTCCCTGTCACTCCCATCCTCTTCTCAGCATGATGCCACACTTGCTCTTAGCAATGCCCTTGCCAATGATTGCACTGCTGAATGGTTTGCAGGTACAATTATGTCCCTTGGTAATCTACACACATTTCTTCACAAGACCACTCTTCCTCAAGACTTTCCCACTCCAACCCCTGCTAATGAAGAATATGTTAATTCAACTTATACCTGGGTCAAGGACATGTATGATGGGACAAAACCACTTCATCACCTTGCTCTTATTGTCTCCATTATTGCATCATCCTTCCTTCCAAAATTATTCATGCCAACAACAGGAAATCTGAAGGCTTGCTTTGTCTCTGCTGACACTCAGTTGAAAGTTCGTCATGTCTACAATGACATTGATTGGGTTGCTAGATCCAAGAAGGGAATGACAGACAAGAGATTATTTGTTGCCATGATCACCACATCCATTATAGCTCTTTATGAGCCTGGCAGCCCTTTAAGGCAATATATGTCAGGTTCTTCAAAGGGTGGGCTTGGAAAAGCCTGGACTGATAAGCATAGTGAGTGATGGAGGTTTCCCTTTTTAATTTTTCACCCCCATTGATTATACTGGAATTTTTTACTAGCTGTTAAAGGTCTCTCATATTCAACCTTCCTTCACCTTGGTATGTTTTGGGGTAAAGGCACTGGTGCTTTTGAGAAAGGTGTGTTTGGTAATAGTTGGGGATGTTATTCCACAGGTGAAGTGGATCAACTCTATCAGTCTCTGAAAAGAAAACTTGGAGAGAAGCCATTTGGTCCTTTTGATGCACTTTCTCTTCTTATTGGTGACAAGAATGCACAGTGACTTTGGTACATCTCATTTACGCCTCTCAGTTCGCCCTCCTCAGCTTCATCTGTAAAGTTGGGACCTGTCAAAAGCTGTCAAAAGTGGTCGGAGACCAGTCTCCAACCGCTTTTGACAGCTTTTGACAGGTCCCAACTTTACAGATGTTGCTAGTCCTTCAATCTCATAGTGATTGTCATGATTCACCCCACTTTTTCCTTTCCTTCTTTCTCTTTCTATCCCTTACACTGCCTTGTGACTCATTTTATGCTTACCATTTACTCTTTACTCATACTCTTACTCACAGACTGATGCTGTACATATATGACTCATTCCTAGGACCATCATCCTAGGATTCTTTGACTCACATGCAGTATCGATGACTCACTTAGTACCAATACTGCTTACCATAGACACCTCTCAGAAACCTACATAAACCCCAGCAGTAGCAGTAGTACCTTTGACTTGTCTTTGTTTGTATCTGGCAAATACCAAGTTGTCTCTGCTCAAACCCTTGTATGTAGTGATTGGCCTGGGTATGGGTAACCTGCTGGGTATCCGATCGGGTATTGCCAGGGTATGGGTATGGGTAGCCATCTTCAAACCTGAAGCAAACCCATACCTGTACACAGGGTTCCTGCAGGGTCATGTACATTGTTGTCATACGCCATTAGTGTTTTAAGGTCCGGTCCATAGGACCGGAAAAAGACCGGGACCCAGACCAGGACCAGACCACATGCAACCGGACCATCGGTTGCAGTTGCACCCTTTCTGGACTTAGCCCAGTTGCGGTTGCCCCATCTTCAATGAATTCTCTGCAACCGAAAAAAGACCAGTTGAAACCAGTCTTTACAGGGACCAACCAATAGACAATTCACACATTCAAACAGTGTTTTTGTGCATGATATATTTAGCTACTACTGTACTACATGTAATCTAAGAACTGTCCACACCACGTCTGAGTCGTGTTGCGGTGCCACATCGACGCCGTGGTGTCGAGGCGCCGCATCGGGGTCGTGCTGTCGCCGTGCTGCTCGGTTGTGCTGTCGCTGTGCTGCTCGGTTGTGCTGTCGCCGCGCTGCTCGGTTGTGCTGTCGCTGCGCTGCGTCGATATCGTGCTGTCGCCACGCCGCATCGATATCGTGCTGTCGCTGCGCCACGTCGACGCCGTGGTGTCGAGGTGCCGCGTCGGGGTCGTGCTGTTGCCGTGCTGCTCGGTTGTGCTGTCGCCGTGCCGCGTCGGAGTCGTGTCGCAGTGCCACGTCGACGCCATGGTGTCGAGGCGCCGTGTCGGAGTCGTAGTGTCGCGGCGCCGTGTCGATGCCGTGGTGTCGCGGTGCTGCGTCGATGTTGTGCTGTCGCGGCGCCGCGTCAATGTTGTGCTGTCGCAGCGCCGTGTCGATGTTGTGCTGTCGCGGCACCGCGTCGATGTTGTGCTGTCGCGCTGTCACGTCGATGCCATGGTGTCGTGGCATTGCCGCGCCACATCGATGCCATGGTGTCACTGCGTTGCGTCGATGCCGTGGGTTCGCTGCGCCGAGTCGATGCCGTGGTGTTGCGGTGCTGCGTCGACTCCCATGGTGTCGCTGCACCGCGTCGATGCCATGGTGTTGCGGCGCTGCATCGACGCCGTGGTGTTGTGGTGCTGCGTCGACTCCGTGGTGTCGCAGCGCCCCGTCGGTGTCGTGGTCTCGCGGTGTCCTGATGTTGCAGAACCCTCTGATAAAGACCTAGAAAAGAGAAAGAAAAATATATAATTAATTGTGAGTTAACTAGAAGGATAAGAAAAGAGTACTTAGCTTCTTGAGAGTTTCCTGGGCCAAGGCAAAGCAGTCAACGAACGCTGACTGGGAGCGTTGGACATCAAAGCGACCATGGGGTTGACATGTTGTTGACAACGCAACTTCTGGCCTGGCGAAATCCACCCCATGATGACAAATCATATCCAGTTGCACAAAAGACTGGTTGCAACCAGTGTTCAACCGGAAAATGGACCGACTAGGACCGGTCCATAGTGGTCCCGGTCCGGTCTTTTGAACATTCTGAATAAATTAGGACCGGTCTCAGTCTGGTTGCCTTATTAGGAAGGCAAAAGACCGGACCGGACCGGACCTTAAATTACTATACGCCATCAATATCACTTTTCCCCCATTACCTTGTACACGCACTTTTTCTCACTTTCTCTCGCTCTCTCCCCCCTTCTCCCTGATGCACCACTCCTCCATCAAACCAGATTACCGATGCCAAACACCTCACAAACGGTCCCTAGGCACCTGAAGACAGGCTGCACATCCTTTGGCTTCATCTTTCTTCCTCCACCCTCTCCCTTCCTGTCACAAATTCTGAAGACGCAAATAGTACAAAGCCACTTTTTTTTGATTATTTATTTGTTCATCTCTAACTGATGTAGTGTAGGCTGAAGGACAGTGGTGTTGTCATCACCTTCACAACCGCCTCCACCACCTTCACACCTTGTGGAATGCAAGCGCCCAACCCGCCTCACCTACTGCTCCCACCCCTCAACCTGCCAGTCACGCATGTGTACACAGGCCATCCCGTTGTCGCCGTCTCGTGGCGCTTGGCCCCACCCAGATGAGTTCCACTTTTCACTTTTTGTTTTTTTTCTTACTTACTTCAACCAGGTAGGACCTCCTGCTCCTGTGAGCATAACAACTTTGCCATGGCCTCAACCCCACCGCACTCACACCTGCACACGCTGCCCCTCGACCCTGACCCCGCCACCATGACCTCAATATTGCTGCAACACACCTCGACCCCACCATGCTGCCACCACCTCGACACAGCCGCCACCGCCACTTCGACCCCGCTATGAGACTTGCCACGAGTGTTGTGCACCTTGACCCACACTGGTGCCGTCTCAACATGGTACCCCCTCAACACCGGCATCATTGTCATCCACCCGTTTGCTCAAGTATTTTTGTGCTAGTACTGTAGTAGTGTATATAGTTTCAACAAATTTAATGTGCATCTGTGCATCTGTATATGTGTGACCTGAAAACCCACACGGGTTTTCATACCTGTGTGACCCATCTATACCCACACCCGAACCCAAGAAAAACCCTACCCCTCATCACAGGTACAGGTTTTGTCTGGGTTGGGTATGGGTGGCTCCAAAAATACTACCCGGGGTGACCCGAGCCAATCACTACTTGTATGATCCTCTTTCACTACCATTCATGTAATGCCACCAGAGATGTCAACGAGTTCTGGCCAAATGAGTAACTTGCGAGTTTGACTCGTCACGTGACGAGTACTCGCGCCCGTGAGTACTCGTGCCTGAATACTCACGCGAGTACGAGTGGGCCCTGTTCCGAGCGCGAGTACTCGCAAGTACTCGTGGTACTGGCACATATGCCAGTCTCAGCTTTTGTTTAAGTCGGTTTTACAGTTTCAGATAAAAGAGTCTATTTTGTATCGAGTTACAATGTACTATCTATCCTAAACTACTTGTCGTCGCGGTCTCCCGTGTTGTTGTTGTTGTCGGTCGATGTCGTCCGTGTCACCCCGTTGTCATGGTCGATGGGTATGCATTGCTGTGGTCGACGGGCGTTGCTCCGTCGTCGTCGTCGTCGTCGCGTCGTCCAAGGTGTGATGGCCACCGCCGTCTTGCTATTGCTGGCATCACCCCGTGGTCGTGGTCAACCGGCATCGCCCTGTTGCCATGGTCGTGGCATCGCTCCATCATTGTCGTCGCATCATTGTCGTCGGCGGTGGCGTCTTGCTGTTGCTGGTGGTGGTGTGGTGAGACGGTAGCCTGCGGGCTGGTCTGCATATGCAAAACTGGCAATCACCGGGCGTGGGAAGCCCGGCGTCATACTCTTATTGGTGAGTTGCTTACACCACGTGAGTTGCTTACCATCAACCGTACCACCACGACTACGACCACGACCCTGGTATACGACGAAGGCAGTGGTACCAGCAAGTGGCCAGCCATACGACGATGACAAACCCGTGCCGGCAACCTCGACGTCGACCACGACAACAGTACGGCATGGCAAGGCAGGTCGAACATGACGATGACGACATCGGTCCACGATGACAACGATCCACAGCGACAACTGCTTACAACGACGACAGCCTACGATGACAACGACCCACCACGACAACGGCCGACGACAACAACGGTCCGCGACGACACTGACGACGACAGCAGCGGCGGTGACACGGAACGACGCTAGTACGCGACGGCGGCAGGGGGCAGCGACAGTGCGGCGGGCATTATAGGTAGTATAGCTAGTGTTTACGAGTACATGTTTGTAGTTAGGTATAGAAAAAATGTTAATACACTTAGAGTACTCGTTTCAGACGAGTACTCGTTCTGTCTGAACGAATACGAGTACTCGCACTCGCGAGTACTTGCGGCTCAGACGGGTACTCGCGCCGCGAGTACGAGTATCAATCCTAAGAATCCGGCGAGTACTCGTGCTGACGAGTACTCGTACCGACGAGTATGAGTCGAGTACTCGTACCGACAAGTACGAGTCGAGTACTCGTACCGACGAGTACGAGTCGAGTACTCGTACCGACGAGTACGAGTCGAGTACTCGTACCAACGAGTACGAGTCGAGTACGAGTCACTCTTCGGAGAATTCCGACGAGTACTCATACTCGCAAGTGTCACTCGTTGACATCTCTAAATGCCACCACAGGGGCATTAAGTACGAGTACAAGTCTGTACAATGTGTACTTTGTTTAAGTCACAAACAGTAATGGGACGTGCAGGAGTCAGTTATGACTCAGGTTTGAGGGTGAACAAGTGCCACTTGGCCTCTGTGGACACTGCCACTGTCACACAAGGACAATAGCAGATTATGGCTCAAGCATAAAGGCAAGTGAAGACGGGGAGTCAAGTGAAGGTGTGACTCAAGGGATCATTCATGAGAACAGACAGTGGTGTGGTATTACACAAGAAGTCAAGTCTACTGTACAAGCTAGGTAGTGTGGGACTTATATATGAGTACATGATGTTTGTTGAGCCCATGACACAAATCCTTGCAATTGAGTCGGTAGAACCCATGTGCAAAGTTGGCATGAGCGTTGGCAAAGCCCATGTGGGCCCATTATAGTATAAAAGTGTATACATATGGATGGGCCCAGGAAGTTGTGTTGTGAACAATCTCGTATGGGCCTATAAGTCATCCACAACATTCCTGACACAAAGGTGGTGTGGGCCCACATGATCAGTGCAGCTACTAGGACAGCTGCTGACCAAACCACTCGCATTGGCCCAAAATGCATGCATACTGTCCCTGCCGATGAGATTGTAATGGCCTATAGCAGGTAGAACACCTCCCAAGCAAAGGCATTGGATGGGCCCAGGATGTGCACACATATATTCTGCTGATGAGCTTGTGTTGGCCTACAGCACCC
The DNA here is from genome assembly GCA_021527775.1 of Lactarius sanguifluus. Taxonomy (NCBI): domain Eukaryota; kingdom Fungi; phylum Basidiomycota; class Agaricomycetes; order Russulales; family Russulaceae; genus Lactarius; species Lactarius sanguifluus. Next base: position 257,254 of record JAKEYF010000045.1, on the reverse strand, counting down.
ATGAGTATATTCTGCCAATGAGCTTGCACTGGCCCACAGTGCCCTCACATGTATTGTGTTGATGAGCTTGTGTTAGCCTATGGTGTTCATGTGTGTATGCTACCGAGATGCTTGCAATGGCCCGAGGTGCTCATACACATATTCTGCTGACAAGCTCATATTGGCCCATGGTGAAAATGTGCGTAGTCTGCCAATGAGCATGTGTTGGCCTACAGCACCCATGAGTATATTCTGCCAATGAGCTTGCACTGGCCCACAGCACCCCTGTGCATATTGTGCTGATGAGCTCGTGTTGGCCTATGGTGTTCATGTGTGTATGCTGCCAACAAGCTCATATTGGCCCATGGTGCAAATGTGCATAGTCTGCTGATGAGCATGTGTTGGCCTACAGCACCCATGAGTATATTCTGCCAATGAGCTTGCGCTGGCCCATAGTGCCCCTGTGCATATTGTGTTGACAAGCTCATGTTGGCCTATGGTGTTCATGTGTGTATGCTGCCAAGATGCTTGCATTGGCCCGTGATGCTCATACACATATTCTGCCAACAAAGCATCTGTAAAAATGGGACCTGTCAAAAGCTGTCAAAAGCGGTTGGAGACTGGTCTCCAACCGCTTTTGACAGCTTTTGACAGGTCCCATTTTTACAGATGAAGCTCGTAGTGGCCCATGGTGAAAATGTGTGTAGTCTGCCGATTAGCATGTGTTGGCCCATGGCGCTCAAGCACATATTCTGCCAACAAGCTTGTATTGGCCCATTGCCCAAATGTGTATATTCTGCCAATGAGCTCATGCTGGCCTACAATGCTCATGTATGTATTCTGCCGATGAGCATGTGTTGGCCTGAGGTGCTCATGCACGTATTCTGCCAACCAGCTCATATTGGCCCATGGTGCAAATGTGCGTAGTCTGCCAATGAGCATGTATTGGCCCATGGCACTCAAGCACATATTCTGCCAACAAGCTTGGATTGGCCCATTGTGCAAATGTGTATATTCTGCCAAAGCTCACATTGGCCTACAATGCTCATGTATGTATTCTGCTGATGAGCTTGCATTGGCCTGCAGTGCTCATGCGCATAGTCTGCTGATAAGCTTGTGTTGGCCCATCTTGCAAATGTGTATATTCTGGTGATGAGCTCATGTTGGCCTACAATGCTCATGAGTGCATTCTGCCGAAGAACTTGTGTTGGCCCATGGTGCTCATGTGCATTGTCTGCCAACGAGCATGTATTGGCCCATGGTGCTCACATGCATATTCTGCTGACAAGCTTGTATTGGCCCATTGTGCAGATATGCATATTCTGCTAATGAGCTTGTGTGGGCCCATGGTGCTCATGCTCATAGTCTGCCGACAAGCATGTATTGGCCCATTGTGCAAATGTGTATATTATGCCGATGAGCTTGTGTTGGCCCATGGACCATGGTGCTCATGCATGTATTCTGCCAACAAGCTTGTATTGGCCCATCCATTGTGCAAATGCGTACATGCTGCCGATGAGCTCACAGTGGCCCACGGTGCAAATGCATGTATTCTGCTGAAGAACTTGTGTTGGCCCATGGTGCAAATGCATGTGATCTACCAATGAGCTTGTGTTGTCCCATGGTGTTCATGTGCATAGTCTGCTGACAAGCATGTATTGGCCCATGATGCTCACATGTGTATTCTGCCAACAACCTTGTATTGGCCTGCTGTGCAAATGTGTATGGCTCAATCCAATTTCGTTGGGCAGTATATCACTGTGAGCTAATACAAGCTTGCGCTTTGTGCCAGAATACACTTATAAGCACCATAGGCCAACATGACCTCGTTGGAAGAATATACACAAGGGCACTCTGGGTCAATACAGTGTCATTGGTAGAATATGCACATAGTATGCACTGTAGGCCAATCTGAGCATTGTATTCTGCTGGTGAGCTTGCACTGGCCCACAGTACCCATGTGTGTATTCTGCCAACGGGCTTGTCTTGGCCTACACTCAGTAAAAAAGGAAAGTCAGCCAGTAGTCAGGTGGTAGTCAGGTGGTGGTCAGGTAGGAGTCAATTGACTACCAATTGACCACATGTCGTTTTTTCTGACTTCAAAATGACTACCAAATGACTAACTATAGTCAATTGGTAGTCAGTTTTCTTGCATAATCCATGGTCATTTCTTAGTCAATATATGGTCATATTGTAGTCAAGTCATCCATAGTCACTTTGTAGTCATTTCATAGTCATGTCATAGTCACATGGCAGTCACAAAAAATTCCCAAATCAATTTAATTTCACACAGTAGTTAAGGGACAATAAAATAAATATATTCATTTATTTATTAAAACTACATAACTACTAATAATACTACAGGGACAAGGTCGGGCCAGGGAGGTTGAGCAGGATGGGGTTGGTGGGGTGCGAGGGTGAGGGCAGGTGTGGGTGCAGTGGTGTTGCTACGGCGGCGTGGCACGTGGAGTTGGGGCAGCGGCGTTGATGGCAGTTTGGCTGGACTGGGTCGATTGCTGAGGCGCGTCAGGTTGATGCGGCGGCAGTGTTGCTGGGGTGGGTGGTGGTCGGTGGTGGTTGAGGCGGTAGGGGGCAGCGGCATGTGCATCGAGGAGACCACAACATACCTGTACAATTCCTAGGAGCTGCAAGGTGGAGATAGTGATTGAAAGTCCAGTCCAGTCCAGTTTTTTTCCCTAATTTGGAAAGACTGGGACCAGGACCGATCCATCAGTTCATCCCCCAAGCACTAAACCGGACTGAGCCGACATGAGTCGGTCCCACCCAGTTGCCGGATTCTCAAAAGACCAGTTCTCACGGTCTAAACTGGCTCATCCTGAGTCGGTTGCAACCGGCCAAAGACCGACTGCAACCGTTATTCATATGTATTGAACTATACTACTGGTAGTTACATTAAGTTGTAACTAGTCTACTACTACTCTATGGAATATACTAGGGTCCTTGTCCTCTTCATGACGAAGAGGACGTTGTGAACGCTAATTGCCCGATCGTCGACTCAAGTCATTGTCGTCGTGGTTGTCGACGAGTCGGTGTTGCGGCTGTTCATCATCGTTCTTGCGGCTGTCAGTGTCTTGTGGCTGTCGGCGTGTCGTTCTTGCGGCTGTCGGTGTCTTGCAGCTGTCGGTGGGTCATTCTTGCAGCTGTCGATGTGTCGTCGTCTTGGTCGGGCGTGGTGGTTGTTGATATATTGTTGTTGTGGCCATTGTGGTGGTGCTTGGGTGGTTGTTGATGGTGCAGCTGTCAATGTGCTGCCATTGTGGACATGTCGTGGTTGCAGCTGTTGAGGTCGTCGTCTTGGTTGTGGTTGTAGTTGTCAACATGTTGTTGCGGGTTGTTGTGGTTGTTGATGCTTCGTCATCGATGTCGGAGTGGCGGTGGTCATGGTCGTCCGAGTTGGTGTGTTGGCATGGTTGTTGCTGTTGAGGCCGCAAGTTGTTGGTGTCGGCATTGGCGCTGCAGTCAGCCCGGGTGTCGAATTTGTGGTTGTAGACTCATAGGAGTCGTTGTCGATGCTGGCGTGGTTGTGGTTGAAAGACCGGTTGGGACCGGTCCCAACCAGCCCTGTGGCGATTCACCCACTTGCCAGATTTGGGTGAACCGCAACCGGTAAAATTCTCAGGCCCAATGAACCACAACCGAAGGTCCGGTTGCCATCGGTTGCGGTCCGGTCCGGTCCCGGTTTTTTTTCCGGTTCATAGGACTGAACTTTCAAACACTAGGTGGAGAGAGTTCAGAGGCAATATTGGATATTTTGTGGACTTTGCATCGGGACCAACCCGATACTGCCCAGTTGAGTTCAATTTCGAAAATCTGTGCTGGGTAGAAATTACGTGGAATCCGATCGACAACAGGTGGGACGCAGTATGCCCGGCAGGAAGAAACTATAACTGCGAAATCGACACACGAAATCTGCCAACGAGGGAACAGTACAGCCGTATTGACAGACAACCAGAGGAAGAACCAAGCACATTGGAACCAAGAACACCAGCACCATCAGAAACAAGTGGAGACAAAGACAGCCAAACGAGCGACGAAAATGAAAGCGAAGCAGGAGTACTCCAAACAGCTGAGTCACTTCACATAAATGAACCAGAAACCATCCAAGTACTATCACCAGCCGTAGTGGCCATGGCCACCACAACAGAAACTATCACGGAAAACCTCAGACACACCGCCCTAGACGATGAAATCCAAAGAATAGCCAAAGAAGCGGAAGCACACCTACAATCTATCAACCCCAGCACAGGTCATCGCATGACCACAGATGACGCGGCAATCTTTCGAGCAGTTGGACCCGACATTCTGGACCCACCGCCCGGAAGACTCAACAACCCACCACCAGGAGCAGGAGGAAGACCCCCCAGACAGAGGAAGACCTGGTAGAGGACCACCAGGAGGAGGCTTCGGTGGAGGCTTTGGGGGAGGACCACCAGGTGGAGGAATACCGACCGGAGGACCAGGAGTACCAGGAGGACCTACACCCCAACTGGAGGGTGAGCCCCCATCCATTTTCAAAGGGGATTGCGCTGAATATGAATCCTTTCTCACGCAATGGCATGGCTATATGGGATTGAATTTCGACACACTGATAATGAGGAATGTATACAAAAGATGCCTCCTCTTTCTGGGATTTATCAAAGGACCACTGGTCAGCAATTGGACGTTGGGATTCCTCCAATGGCTCAACAACAAAGTGAGAGGAGGAACAGATTGATACGATGAGTTCCTGTGGGACATGCTAACCGCAGGTTTCGCAGACTGTTTTGTGAACATGCTGGAACAGGAGCAAGCCCAGGCGACACTGGCAAAAGGGTTTAGGATGATAGGAGATGATATTGATGTGTATGTCACCAACTTTGAGCAGCTAGCATGAAAAGCTAACTATCACCTCAACGACCAACAAACGATCGACCACTTCACCGCAGGATTGCTGGGCAAACTCTTCACCAAGGTTTATGAAATGGACGAACCTAGAACCTTCCAGGAGTGGAAAGACACAGCGCTGAGGAGACAAAAGCAGTACATCCATCTGCGCGCAAGGCTCAACATCACGACTCCCTCCAAAAACCCACAACCACACTTCACACCTCAACCAAGGTTCGGAGGACAACCCTGGAACGCACCAAGAGGCCAGCCACCTCATCATGACCCCAACGCGATGGATACCTCTGCCGATCGATCGCGTGCCAGACTCGCGGAAGTGGTGGACCCAAATCATAATCAATACCAACCGTGAACTCCGTTCACCCCCAGAGGAGGGTCAGGACAGGGACGAGGAAGTGGTCAAAGAAGAGACATGAGGGAAGTCATTTGCTACAACTGTAACAACCCGGGCCACTTCTCACGTGAGTGTACTTGACCCAGGAAGCAACGCCAACAACAGTGGAGGCCTGCCACGAATAGTAGAAGCGCAGAGACGGATTACTACACCCAAGAGCAATCCACGATGTGAGTAGCAAGCACATCCACGCTGCAGCAAATGGCAAAGGAATGGCTCGAAGTAGTTAGAGGAGCCAGTGACAAAGTTAAAGACCTGATACTCCAAGACATGTGGAATCAGGGGGATTTTCTGGACGCCTGAACCCATCGGCCTGGGTGAGGGCAATTAATTGTAACTCTGTAATCATGACTTGCTTCTGTTCGCTTCGAATTCCAGTCTCAATTCGCACCAGTTACTCCATGGCCGACATAAAAGGGCTCGTAGATTCCAGAGCCACTGATAACTTTATAAGACCAGCATTTGCCAAACGCATGGGACTCAGATTACAAATCCTAGAGCGCCCAAAGAAAATATGGAACATTGACAACATGGAAAATAAAGCTGGGTCTATCACACATTTCATCGATTTGGATGTACAAACAAAAGGACACCACAGAGTTATGCGATTCCTTGTCACGGATATAGGAAACGAAGACCTAGTATTGGGCTATCCGTGGCTAGCCACTTACAAACCAACCATTAGCTGGACCCATGCCACCATTCATGAAGAAGCACTTCCAATAATCATCCAATCCGTAAACCCAGCCTGAAACCCAAGTGGTCATAGCCGTAGCCATTATGCAAGAAGAAGCTGAAGACATCGTGGAGGAATTGGAGGAGGCCTGTCAGATACATACCATGGCAACCGAATTAGCCATAGCCACTAACCAATACACTACCTTGGCGGCAATCCCAGAACCATACCAATGATTCGCCAAAATCTTCAGCGAAGAAGCTTCACACCGATTCCCACCATCCCAACCATGGGTGTTACGATTTTCCCCTCTTTCTTTCCATCTTGTGACTCGTATTCTGTGTCGACTTTCCATTGTACTTTTACGATACGATCCGCTTCGATCCGCGCCTCGGCTCTTATCTCGCGCCTAGCGCATGACTGTTACGACGCCCTGTGGTGCGACTTCCAGAACCCGCTGACGACTTCTGATCCACGCGTCGTCCCGTGGAATTCCCTTGTTCTCGTTTCGTACTCTCCCTTTGTTAGCTCGCTAGGACCCGGATCCTAGGATCGCGCCATATGTTTGTCTCTGACAAACATCGTGTACTAGTATATAAGTCTCACGCTACCTAGCTTGTACGGTAGACTTGACTTCTTGTGTAATACCACACCGCTGTCCATTTCTCACGAACGATCCCTTGAGTCGCACTTTCGCTTGACTCCCCCCTTTTGCTCGCCGTTGCGCTTGAGCCTGTCCCTGCTATTACCCTTGTGTCCACGGAGGCCAAGTGGTACTTGTTCACCATCGAACTAAGTCGTAACTGACTTACTCCTGTCCCGTTACCACCCGTGACTTAACCGAAGTACACGTCGTACTTAACACCCCTGTGGTGGCATTACATTAAGTCAAGTCTCTCACAGTGGCGACATCTAGTCGCGCCAGATCCAAGTTCCAGCCTGAGTACATCACTCGGCTTACAACCGACGAGCTCTCCGACCATATCAAAGGAGCAGCTATCTGGGCAGAAATCAACGGCGTTGAAGGATACTACATCTTCAACCCCAGAAAGAAAGAGTATCACCAGATCCATTACCTAGAGGACAGACGTCTCTGGGCTTATATTGATTACTCGCCGAACGAACGAAGCTGGTATACTATCGGACCAGTACCACTTGAGTTAAACGTTGGACCACTAAAGAGTCATAACCCAAAAGGGATTGACATTGACTCCGACCCTGATAATTCACCCAGTGTCTCCGTACCAACAACCACGTTTACCCCCTCCCTATTCGTAAATCCCCCAGACCTACCTGGTTCCCAACCCACACCCCAGTCCATGTCACAAACCCATGCCTCGGCCAGCACAACCCTTACCAGTGGAGGACCAGCTCCTTCTGGTAGTGGAGGCGCTCCTAGCAGCAGCCCATCAGGTGGAGCAGCAGCTCCTAGTGGCGGAAGCGCAGCTCCTGGAGGAGGTCTCCTGGGTGGTGGCGCTAGTGGAGGAAGTGCGCCAGGCGGTGGAGGAGGTGGCGCAGGTGGCGGAGGAGGCGGGGGCGGTGGAGCAGGTGGCGCTCCTATTCCCCCCGTCGGAGCCACACCAGCCGCGATCCCACCCGCACCTGGAGGACATGGACGCTTAGGAGGGAATCCACCCCCCGAGTTTAACGGAGACCAAGAAAAGAGCAAGCAGTTTATGCTTGTGTTCAACCTATACCGAGAAATGAACCCCACCGTCGACCAACTCGCTATCCCCTACCCCCGCGCAATGACCTTTCTCTCGTACATCCACGGACCCCTTGTCGACGATTGGGTCACAGAGCAGTTCGCTTGGCTTGAGGACCAGCGAAACACAGGAGTTCTGATGACCGAGATGAACCTGTGGAACACTGTCTGCGATCGGTTTATGCATCATACACCGATACGGCGGAACGAACAAAGGCCCGGAAGAGTTTGCAAACTCTGACCATGAAGGGCAAAGACATCGACACCTATGTGGCTACGTTTTCCAACTTAGTCCACAAAGCCGGGTATAACCCCGATGAAGCCACGACCCTGGAAATGTTCCAGGATGGACTCCCAAACCAGTTAGTAATCAATGCCATGCGCTTCCAACATCCGATCACATGGGATGATTGGAAGGCGGCCGCCCATCTACAGCAGGCTGAATATCTGGTTTTAAAGGACCGCCTGGGAAAGAACAAACCCCAGCACGGAAAGAAGGGCAGACACAGCCGAGAGCAGTGGGTCCAGGCCCTCAATCAGAACCGAAACCCGAACGCCATGGATGTTGGACGCGCCTGAGCCTCCGTGGCGCTTACCGATGGAGACCAGGCCCAGCTTCAGAAGGAGGGATGATGTTTTAGATGTCGTGCTCAGGGGCACATGTCGCGTAACTGCCCACAAAAGGGAACGCGCACGGCTACGACCTCCTCCTTCGGACCCTCCCCCTTTACCCCGACTCCAGACGTATCAACTCCCACCATCACTACTGTCGCCGTATCTTCTAATCGCATACTTTCGAATGAAGAGCAGGCAGATGCGCAGATCGCAGCGATGAAGGCGCAGACCCAGGAGGTTAGAGACCTCATGGTGGACAAACTATTCAGGAAGGAGGGTTTTCCCGACGCTTGAACCCAGTGGCCTGGGCTAGAGCGTTAAATCTAAACGTGTATACTAGCAGATACCGATCCATGCGAATCCCAGTTCTGTTTAAATCTGCACACACGACGGCCGAACGACAAGTCCTAGTGGACTCGGGAGCAACCGACAATTTCATTTGTTCAACGCTGCTCAAACGATTACAAATAACTACCAGAAACGTCACACACCCCATCTGCATCTGGAACGTGGATGGGACGAACAACCAAGACGGAGAGATCACGCAGTACACTGATCTCACCGTAAGAACAGGGAAGGAGACCAAGACGCTTCGTTTCCTAATCACGAATCTAGGAAGAGATGAGGTGATCCTCGGGTACCCCTGGTTCACGGCTTTTGAGCCACAGATACGATGGGGAGAGGTGACGTTGAACGAGGAGTTTCAACCGGTCGTCATTTCCAGCCTTCATCTGTCAGACGAAGCCACGCCTATGGAAGCATCCATAAGGGCGTTGGAGATGTATGAACTTGACGAGGAGGCGTGGGAACAGCTCATGGACGATGAGTGGGATCCCTGCATCGCGTTTCTACGAAAAACGACGACGGCCTTGGAATTAGCCCAGCGAGAGGCGGCAAAGAAGCCTGAACGCACGTTTGAAGAACTGGTACCCATGGAGTACCGGCGTCACCATAAAGTGTTCAGTGAGGAAGCGTCCCACCAATTCCCTCCCTCACGAGTATGGGACCATGCCATCGACCTCCTCCCGAACGCCCCGCCAGCATTAGATTGTAAAGTGTACCCGCTGGCGCAAAATGAAGAGGAGGCGCTCACTACGTTCCTCACTGAACAGCTGGCGAAGGGGTATATCAGACCCTCCAAGTCTGCTTACGCATCACCGTTCTTCTTCATCAAGAAGAAAGATGGGAAATTGAGACCCATCCAAGACTACAGGTGGTTGAATGAAATCACCGTCCGAAACCACTATCCCCTTCCCCTCATCCCCGAACTCATTGATCGCATACGAGGGGCCCGATTGTTCTCCAAGCTCGACATTAGGTGGGGCTATAACAATGTACGGGTCAAACTGGGAGATGAGCATAAGGCAGCATTTAAAACGAACTGGGGACTATTTGAACCCCTGGTTATGTACTTCAGCCTTACCAACTCCCCGTCGACATTCCAGGCAATGATGGACTACATCTTCCGAGACCTCATCCTACTTGGACTTGTGATCGTCTACATGGATGACATCCTCATCGCCACTGCCCTTGACCACGCCCAACACCGGAATGTGCTACACGAGGTACTGCGCCTTTGCGAAGAGCATGACCTATACGTTAAGCCAGAAAAGTGTGAGTTCGAGGTATTAGAAATCGAATACCTCAGACTCATCATTGGGCATGGGAACGTCCGGATGGACCCCATTAAAGTACGGGGGGTCCTGGAGTGGCCAGCTCCGAAAAGCCTCAGAGAAGTGCAAGCCTTCCTCGGCTTCTGTAACTTCTACAGGCGGTTTATCCGGGGATTCTCCACTCTCGCCCGCCCGTTGCACAACCTTACAAAAAAGGACACTCCCTGGCATTGGGACCAGGACCAGCAGGATGCGTTTGATAATATCAGACGAAGCATCGGCCGAGAACCTACGCTCCTTTTCCCTGACCTCACGAAACCATTCGAGCTTGAAGTAGATGCGTCCAACGTAGCCCTTGGGGCTGTACTTAATCAGTTGGGACCTGATCAACGCATGCACCCGGTTGTGTTCCACTCTGAATCACTAACGGAAGCGGAGCACAACTATGACATCTACGACCGAGAGCTACTAGCGGTAGTTAAGGCGCTACGAGCGTGGCGCACCTACCTAGTCGGCTCCCCCCACAAAATCATTATTCACACTGACCACGCCAATCTGCAGTATTGGAAAGACCCACGAAAGATCAGCCGGCGAGTGGCACGCGAGTTTTTGGAACTATCGGAGTACAACTTCGCACTGAAGCATGTACCTGGTATAAAAAATGGTCGCGTGGACGCCCTCTCACGATGAGCTGACTATAAAGCCAACGAGGAGGACAACAACAACGTCATCGTCCTCCCCGCTGACCGATTCATATGCGCAACCCAGATGTCAATGCACGACATGGACATCTGGACACAAATAGCGCAAAACATGGACGAGAAAGCCATCCTCGTGTGGGTCGAACCCCACAACCTGAAAAAGCACCAAGGGCTCTGGTGGAAAGGAGACGCCCTCGTTGTCGTGGGCGACAACAATCTTAAATGGGGGGTAATTACCTTTTTCCACGACACGCCGAGCATGGGCCACCCAGGAATCGCAAACACGCTAGAGTTGGTGCGACGTGACTACTGGTGGCCGAATATGTGGAAGGATGTAGAAGACTACGTTAAGGGCTGTGCAACGTGCCAAGCCAACAAAATCAACCCCCACCGACAAAAGCCACACCTTTTCCCTATCACCACAGACCCCGATGCCGAACCATTTGAAGTCGTGACGATGGACTTCATCACGAAACTACCCCTGTCAAACGGATACGACTCCATCCTCACCATTACCGACCACGATTGTTCGAAAGCGGCCATCTTCATCCCATGTAATGAGACGATTACTGCAGAAGGAGTGGCACGGCTCTACCTTCACCATGTCTATCCACACTATGGCATCCCCCGAAAGATGATCACGGACCGAGACCCGCGCTTCACATCTGCCTTCATGAAGGACTTGTGTAAGACGCTGGGAATCTGCCAGAACATCTCCTCCGCATACCATCCGCAGACCGATGGGCAGTTGGAGCGCACTAACCAGTGGCTGGAACAGTACCTCCGCCACTGGAGTAACGTGCAACAGGATAACTGGGTGGAGGCACTTCCAGTAGCGCAATTCGCGCACAACTCGTGGCCAAACGCCACAACCAAGCATTCCCCATTCTCGCTGATCATGGGGTGGGAACCCCGCACCACGTGGACATCAAAACCCACGTCAACCCCATCTGTTGATCAACGACTAGAAGAGATGGGCGATAGACGTCAGCATGCGCAAGACTGCATCAAGCACGCGCAAGAACTTATGGCGAAGAGGGGGAAGACACGCTTCATACCTTATATGGAAGGCACTCAAGTATGGTTGGAGGGGACAAACCTCCGGACCTTTTACCCCACCGCAAAGCTTGCCCCGAAGCGCCACGGACCGTTCCGAATCAAGAAAGTCTTATCGGCGGTCTCATACGAACTAGATCTTCCGAAGACGTGGAAGATACACCCCGTGTTCCACGCGAATCTCCTTACACCATATAAGGAGATGGAACTTCATGGAGCTAACTTCACGCGGCCTCCACCTGACCTCATCGAAGGAGAAGAAGAGTTCGAGGTGGAGCGCGTGTTACAATCTCGCCTTCACGGCCGAGGGCGTAAACTTCAGTTCCTGATCCAGTGGAAGGGGTTTCCCATGAGTGACAGCTCGTGGGAACCACTCAATAACGTTCGCCACGCACCTGACCTAATCGCCGAATTCTACTGGCAAAACCCTACCGCCGAAGGGGCTGGACAAAAGATATAAAAGATGCACCCCCTTCACCCGTCCTCACCATCCATGATCATCCCCAGAAACCTGATGTCAGATACACCCGTCATCACCACTGTGCCCGCTCGCCCCCCTTCCCAAATCATTCTCGATAACTTGACTGTTCCCTCCCAAGAGGCTGGGATCCCGGACATGAACCCCGATGCTGCCTACACCCCATACTCCAGAATCATTACCCCTCCCCCGCTGCCTGAGTTCACACTTGAACCCGAGACCTCACTACCCACCATTGCCGAACCACCTGAATCATCAGAATCTTCTGAGTCGACATCCCTGCCTCCACTTGTCTCGCAACCGACGCTCAGCACCCTACACCAGTCCTCGCTCCCGCTTCCCCCATTCCCACCTGGGATTGACCACGTATTCACCCCCATTCCCACTGTTGAGCTCGCTGTCCCTGACCCACGCTACGCTCTCCTTGACGATGAAGACCCGGACACGTCAAGAGAGCCGGGTATCCCCTACTTCCCAAACGACCCCACCTCCCCACGCTTCTACCTGCTCATGATTGGAGAGCCAGGAAAGAAAGAAGTGGCGCGGTATATTTATTACTGCAAGGATTACCAGGATGTTGCGTTAGGTCCACCTAACGATGCTCGACTTGAGCGAGGACAGAGTGGCACGACGTGCAGGAGGGGGACGACTTAGCGAATGCGAGTACGCGTCCTCACAAGGAACGTGACTGCTATGAGCACTGGGGCGAGATCCACCAGGCGTATACGTTGACGAGCGATCTCCCGTACTAAGGCGAGACGCGATACTTGACAGAAGACGAGAAGGATACTGACGAGGAGAGGAGAAGGCAGAAGTGGCCTTAGTATTCAAGAAGACCAAGCTGAGGAGCTCGGTCTTCGTACTACCCACTAGATATACAGTTGACGAGGAGCTTTGAAGCTCCTCCTGAATGTAAGGTACCCAGTAGCCATAATAGCTCGAACCCTACTACGACTGTCCTAGGTATGAGTCAAGTCCGTACTACGAGACATGTGATAACCACAACGAGCTGACTGAGACGACTGTCCCTGACTAATACTAGGGTAGTCAGAACCCCGTGAGACTTCGGTCCGTACTAATGAGTCCAATCGCAACATCACCCCCTCTTCAGGTGCGACTGCCCCGACGCTCCAAAGCCCTCCTCCTCGTAAAGAATCCGCGTGCGCTGTGGCTGCTGGGCGCCTCGCCCTGCCCCGACGAGTCCTCTTCTTCTTCGTAGCTCGTAATCCACCATGGTAGCCGGCCTCGTCCTCGATGTGCTCCATCGCGTTAGCCATCTCCAACCGACGCTGACAGCCCTGCCACCTTGCCTTGGATCTCCCCCAGGGCGGCGATGAGGTCGTCGACACGCTGGTTGAGACGCGTGCGCTCCCTGTCGGCAGTGCGGAAGCGATAGACTTCCGCGGTGAGAGAGGGGTCGTGGAGGGAGTCGAGGCAGCAGGTCGACGCGCGCCCGATCTTCGAATGCCTCAGTGAAGAGGGCCATGTCCGATGCGGGGTACATGGGCTTGCCGCCGTAGATGTAGTGTGGGGCGGCATAGAGGGGGCGAGCATAGACCTTGTCCGACTTGTCGATGATACCTATCACCATGGGGTCCGGCCCCATGATGACCTGGTGGTAGCGCGCCTCGCGCTCAACCCCGTCGGGGGAGACGATGCGGAAGGGGATGTAGTCCACACCCATATTGACCTTGAAGCCGCTGGGGACTCGCGTGTTGATGGTGACTAGTGGTTGGTGAGTGCGAGGGCCCATTACCCTGAGGTCCCGCTTGTACATGGGGGACCCGTCAGTGTTGAGCGTATAGGGGGTTTCTTGGGGATCGTCAGTGTCTGTGGTGGATAGGATGTGGGGGTGCGTAGCTGGGTAGTCATTGGGTGCATCCTCGGCCAAGCCCCATTCCGGAGCATCAGGCGTCTGTACCGCAACTCCTGTACCCTCAGCTGCGCTCGTCGCAGCTGCTCGTCCCTCCACTCCTTCACCACCTCCCTCCATGGCCGCACGGGCCCGAATTCGGTGTGGTACTTGGACAGGTTCACGGTCACCGTGTCCGTCAAGGTGTGGAACGAGGCTATCTGCGGCCTGGCCCTCGAGTAGGGCGCGCTCTTCTTCTTCTGTGACTGCCGCGCAGGCAACAGGCTGCGCACCTGGGGGAGTCGGCGCCTCCCTCGACGATGGGATTGGGGAAGGCCTGGAGGATGGTGATGGCGTCCTCCCGGGTGACAGGTCCGTGGGTGGTGACCAGGGCCTGGGTGACGGTGTCGATCGTGGACTGGGATGGGAGTGAGCAGGAGGACATAGTGCGGAGGTAGACAGGTTGGGAGTTGGTAGCGGGGAATGCTGAGGGACTTAGCTCGTAGTGTGTCCTCCTTATATGTGTTTCCCCTGCGGGGTTCAACGCTTTGAAGTCCCGAATGGCCTGGTCAGCAAATACGTCGCTTCGGTCGACCCACTGATTCTCCGAGTCGGGATACCCCTTCCATTTTACGAGGTATTGCAGCTTCCGGGTCCTCCCGAACCTTCGCGAGTCTAGAATCTTCTCAACTTCGTATTCTTCCTCGCCTTCTACCAGATCCGGAGGTGGGGCGTTGATAGTTAGGCCCATGCGTCGCGGTCTCGTGATATCTGGTGAGAAGATCGGTGTGGAACACTGGGTGGATGCTCCACTGCGTGGGAAGTTCGAGGCGATAATTGACGGGGGACATCACCTGTAGCGACCTTAAAGGGGCCATGCCTCTTGGGCGCAAGCTTCGTGGTTGGCTGGTTGGTTCGTAGGTGGCGTCCTTCTAGCCACACGAGGTCTCCTTCCTTGTACTTGGGCGTATCTTTGTGTTTGACCCATGACTTTTGTGCCTTGATAAGGAGGGCCTTGGCCTGCGTTCTAGCCTCCTGAAACTGGTCGATTCTCAGCGCCACCTGGGGTATGGGCGATGGCCTATCGATCCAATCAGCGCGTGGGTTATACCCCATTAGGAGGTAGAAAGGGGACTTCCTGGTGGTCTCGTGGGGCCAGTTGTTGTGCGTGAATTCCGCTATAGGGAGATAGGTCGCCCAGTTGTCCTGCCTCTCGTTGGCCCAAAAGCGAAGGTACTGTTCAAGCCACTGGTTAGTCCGCTCCGATTGTCCATCCTGTCCGGGGGTGGTAGGCAGTGGAGACGTTTTGTGAGATCCCTAAGATCTTGCACAGTTCTCGTGTGAACCTGGATGCGAAGCGCGGGTCCCTGTCGCTAATGACCTTGGAGGGTAGTCCGAACCGTAGGAAGACATGCTTGGCGTATAGGGCGGCGGTTCCTTCCGCGGTGATCTCCTCTTGACAGGGGATAAAGACGGCCGCCTTAGTACAGTCATGATCTGTGATAGTGAGAATCGAGTCAAACCCCTGTGACTGGGGTAACTTGGTGATAAAGTCGAGGGCGATAGTCTCGAAAGGGAGCGCTTCGGGGTCAGGGGTAGATCGGGGACAGCGGTGCCCGAGTTGGTCGGTTGTTAGCCTTGTGCCTCTGACATTCGGCGCACCCTTTGACATAGTCTAGGACAGTCTTGGGTGAGGTTCGGCCACCAGTAATAGCGTCCCACCAGTTGCGAGGTTTTGTTAATACCTGGGTGTCCGTAAACTGGTGGTGTATGGTGAGCGGAGATGATACTTCTCTTGTCATACAGTCCACCCGTCACCACTCGTCTCCCGTCTTTGTACCAGGTGCCTTCGATCTTTTTCAGTCGGTGCGCGTCTATCCAGGGGCGGAGGTAGTCCTCGTCCTGATGGTACGTCGCGTCCGGTCGTTCCATCTCTCCAGGTTCTATTGTCAGGGCATTTGGCATGATGGCCTCGACTTGTGTGGCTCGTACGAAGAGCGCGTCGGGGAGGACCACCACATCTTTGTTGTCGTTATCCCCTTGGTCATAGTCCGGTCTTCGGGAGAGTGCGTCCGCTCTTCCGTTAGCCGTGCCTTTGATGTGGTGAATCTCAAAGTCGTATTCAGATAGTTCCAGTACTTCCCTTGCAATGCGTCTGCTTATTCTTTGTGGTGACCTCCAGTATTGCAGGTTGAGGTGGTCGGAGAATACCTTGGTTTTGTGCGGTGAGCCTGCGAGTAGGGGTCTCCAGTGGCGAAAGGCTTTGACGATGGCTAGCAGTTCCAGGTCGTAGATATCATAGTTGCGCTCTGCCTCATTAAGCGTCGCCGAGTAGTAGCCTATGGGGTGTCGTTTGCCGTCTTCTTTGCGTTGCAGGAGTACGGCGCCCACTGCGAAGCCTGATGCGTCCACCTCCATCTCGAACTGTTCTTGGAGGTCCGGGTGTGCGAGTACTGGTTCGCTTGTGACCAAGGTTTTGAGCTTTGTGAAGGCGTCCTCCTCTTCTTGTCCCCATCGCCACTCCGTGTCTTTCCGCGTTAGTCTGTTCAGCGGGCGTGCATGTAGTGGCGAATCCTTTGATGAAGAGGCGGTAGAAGTTGCAGAAGCCGAGAAAAGATCGGACCTGTTTGACTGTGGTTGGCGTTGGCCAGTTGCGGATGCCGGCTACTTTGATGGGGTCCATACGTGTCACCCCCTTTTCAAGGATTACCCCCAGGTAATCGATAGCCGGTGCGCCGAAGACGCATTTCTCTGGCTTTGAAGTACAAGTCATTGTCTTTTGCGATCTGGAGTATGTCACGTACGGCTGCAATGTGGCCTGCTCGGCCATTCCGGGAGGCGATGCCAATGTCGTCCATGTATACACGGATGGTGGTGCCCAGCAATTCATGTTTGAGGATGGTGGGACCGCAGAGGGAGTCCATCATCTCCTGGAAGGTGGCAGGCGAGTTGGTGAGGCCGAAAGTACATGACTCGTGGTTCGAAGAACCCATGGCGGGTTTTGAAGGCGGCTTTTTCTTCGTCTCCCTCTTTGATGCGGACGTTATTGTATCCCCAGCGGACGTCAAGTTTGGTGTAGATATCCGCATTGCCCAGGTCCGTGATGAGTTCTTGTATGAGTGGCAGGGGGTACTGGTTACGTACGGTGAATGAGTTGATTTTTCGATAGTCTTGGACTGGTCGCAACTTTCCATCCTTTTTCTTGACGAAGAAGAAGGATGATGCGTAAGGGGATTTTGACGGCCGAATGTACCCCTTCTCCAACTGCTCGTCCAGGAATTTCCGGAGGGCGATGTCTTCGTCGCGTGACATGGGATAGATCTTGCAGTCGATGGCGGCTGGGGCGTCCTTCTTGAATTCGATGGCGTGATCCCAGGGTCGCGAAGGTGGGAAGCGGTGTGATTCTTCTTCGCTGAACACTTTGGCAAAGTCTGCATACTCTTCTGGGATCTCTGTTGCGCCGGTGAATTGTTGCGCTTCGATGGCTAGCTCCGTGGCAGTGGTGCGTGCTTTCACTGCCTCCCATTCGTCATAGAGCTGTTGCATGGTGTGGCGTTTCTCATCTTCGGTGAACTCGGTAGGGGCGAATGCGATGGTTACTCCTCGTTCTTCGGGGTGGGTGGTTCGTAGAATCACCGGGTATGCATCCTCTTTGATGACGGCATGCTGCCAGCTAATCTGTGGTTCATAGGCAGCCAGCCATGGGTAGCCGAGGACGACGTCCTCGTTTCCCGTATCTGTAAGTAGGAACCGCATCGTTTTGCGGGTTCCTTTAGTCTGTACATCGAGGTCTGCGCAGTGCGTGATTAGTCCTGCTTTGTTTTCTGAGTTATCGATGTTCCATATCTTTTTTGGGGTCTCTAGTTCTTTGAGACCGATTCCCATTCATTTTGCGAATGCGGGTTTGATGAAACTGTCTGTGGCCCCCGAGTCCACTAGTGCTCTTACTTCGGCCATGTTGTAACTTGTTCGGACGGAAACTGGAATTCTCAACGATCGGTAGCGTGTGATTATTACAGAGTTACAACGGAGCGCCCTCACCCAGGCCGACGGGTTCAGGCGTTTGGAAAACCCTCTTTTCCCCATAGTTCTTGAAGGACCAGATCTTTTACTTCATCCGGTGCTCCGGCCACCCCCTGGAGCCACTCCTGGGCTTGTTGCTGCGGGGTTACTGCTGCGCGTGCTTGTGTTCTTGGTTCTTGGGCGTAGTAGTCTGTTCTCTGACCTTCTATTGTTGCTGCTTTGTGCGTTGTTGCGATGCTGTGGGCAATCGCGACTGAAGTGTCCCTTTTGATTACAGGTGTAGCAGATTACTTCCCTCGCGTCTCGGGGTGGTCCCCTTCCCCTGCCTCGCCCCCTCGGCCCTCCTCTGGGTGGGTAGGGCGGCCTTTGTTGATTGAGTATAAACTCTGCTCCGGCAAGCCTCCCTTGGGCGTCTTCTGCTTCCGCACCTCGCGCCCGCGTTCTATCCGCGGAGGTGTCCATTGCGTTAGGATTTTGGTGATGGGGGAGGTTCCTTGGTGTCCATCCGCTTTGGGAATTTCCCCATGGGCTAGGGCGTGCAGTAGTTCGCGGAGCGGGTGCTTTTAACGAGTTAAGACGTGCCTGTAGATGCATGTACTGTTGCTGCTTCTTTAGCGCTGCCTGTTTCCATGCCTCGAATGTTGCGGGTTCGTATTGTTCGTAGACTTTGGTAAATAGTGCCTTCGGTAGTCCTGCTGTGAATAGGTCCAGCGTTTGAGGGGCATCGAGGTTGTAGTCAGCTTGTCGGGCTAGGCGTTCAAAAGTAGCCACGTAGCTGTCAATGTCCCCTTCCTTCATATGGACGCCCTTGCGCAGCTCTGCCTGCGCTTGTTCTTTTTCCATCGTGTTGGCGAATCGTCGGGTAAAGGCGTTGAGGGTCTCTTCCCAGAGGCGTCGGGTGTGTTCAGGGAATCCAGCTTCTGTCTGGCGCATCAGCCAGTCGGTCATGTACATCACCCATTTGTTGACCATTTCTCCTTGGATGTAGCCGAGGAAGAGGAGTGATTGGCGGTAGTAGTTGCGCATGATGTCGCTCGTACTGTTGATCCCTTGGTAGAGGTTCCATTGCGCTCTAAACTGTAAAGCTTTAGTGCGCTCACCGTTGAAGACCATGGGGGGGTTGCCCAGGAGTCTGTCTGACGATCGAGGTGGGTTACCGATGGGAGCTGCTCCTGGGAATCCACCTCCTCCGGGTCCTCCGCCTCCTCCCCCGTGTGGGTGGCCTCTCCCGGGGCCTCCGCCTGGTGGTCCTCCCTCTCCTGGAGGGTCTGGTTCGTCGGGTCCAATGGCTCTCATGAGGGCCGCGTCATCCGCGGTCATCCGATGTCCCGTGCTGGGGTTGATAGGGAGTAGGTCTTCTGGGACTCCGTCTTGTGGTAATTGTATGGGGTCTACTTGGACCTGGTACGTTGGTTCTAACTGTGTGGTTGTCATCTCGACTGGTGGGTGGACAGTGATCTGCTCAGCTTGTGGTGCGTCCCTAATCGTAATCCCTTGGGCTAGGTTCGCTAGTTCTTCTTCCTCTTCTGCGTTTACCTGCGAGAGGTGGTCTTCCTCGGATTCTTCGCTGCTTCTATCCGATCCGGAGTCTTCCTCCGTGGTGCTTGTGGTGACTGCGCCGTCGATGGGTCCGACTCTTGCTGTGGGGACTACTTCGCTTTCTAGGATGTCGCACCGGTATTCGTGCGTTGTCGGTCTGACTACTGTTCGTATTCCTGCGTCGTTTGTTGCGAGTATGCACCAGCAGGTATGCTCGAAGCTGAACTCAACTGGGTAGTATCGACTTGGTCGGTTAGGAAAGTTGACGAAGTATCCGGTTTCTCCTCTGTGTGTCCTCCACCTAGCGGCTTTCAGATAGCGCGTGGGGACGTTTCGTTCTCCTCTTCCTGGAATGATATATGATTGGACTTGGTTCCAACCCCACCGGTCGCCTGTCGTGGACGCCACTGTGTGTGTTCTATGGGTAGCTTGGTCTTAATGTTGCGTTAGGTCCGCCTAACGATGCTCGACTTGAGCGAGGACAGAGTGGCACGACGTGCAGGAGGGGGACGACTTAGCGAATGCGAGTACACGTCCTCACAAGGAACGTGACTGCTATGAGCACTGGGGCGAGATCCACCAGGCGTATACGTTGACGAGCGATCTCCCGTACTAAGGCGAGACGCGATACTTGACAGAAGACGAGGAGGATACTGACGAGTAGGCAGTGGCACGGGTAAACCCGCGGGTATCGAAAGCACAACCCGTACCCGCCCCCGCACGGGTTACATACCCGCAATTGCGGGTATGTAACCCGTGCGGGTACAGGTGCTAGGTGCGGGTACAGGTGTGGGTACGGGTGCAGGTGCGGGTACAGGTGCGGTGTTACAAGGTTACATTTTAAAAGTACAAGCCTACTAGTAATCTACATTATCTAGCTACAAGGCCCACACTGACTGTCCGAGTTATCGAATCGCATCGCCATCGTGTCGTGTCGTGTCGTCGTGGTGTCGTCGTGGTGTCGTGTCGTTGTCGTGTCGTGTTGTCGTCGTGTATTGCCGTGGTCGTGTGTCGTCGTGGTCATGTGTCGTCGTGGTCGTGTATCGTCGTGGTCGGTTGTCGTGGTCGGTTGTCGTGGTCGTGGTCGTGTGTTGTCGTGGTCGTGGTCGTGTATTATCGTGGGTGGTCGTGTGTTGTTGTTGTTGTCATGTGTTGTTGTCGTCTTGCTGTTGTCGTTGTCGTGTTGTCACAGGCCGTCGCGTTGTCGTAATCGCATTCTGCCAGTGAGCTGTCTTGATAGTTGCCGCTACTAGTACCTTGCCGTCGTTGCTGGTTAGGAGGAGCGAACAAAACCGGCAATCACCCCGGGCCGGGCACGTTGCGAAAGGGTTACTTCCCACTTAGGGAACCGTGACGCGTGACTTAGCATGCGCGAACGTCTCCAATGCCTCAAGTCGACCTCACTTCCAACTGCCGCAACGCCTCCAGCCACCGCAACGCTGGCGGCATGCCAACAACACAAGGACCAAGAATGGCAACTGGCAAGGCGACGACGGCAGTTCAACCATGCCGGGGTGGTGTTCGACTCGACCCCGGCGACAGCGACCACGAGTCCACGCAAGTCCAAGACAGCGGTCACGGTGAAGACGACGACATCGCAACATCGAACGACGACGACGACGACGACGGACGACCACAACCACGATGGACGACAACGACAGACGACCGCGATGGACGACGACGATGGAAGACAACGACGACGACGGTTGGGGATGCGACGATGGCGGGGGGCAGTCACACAGCGACGCCGCAGCGGGCTTAGTTAGTATTACAGTACTTCAAGTTGTTTAGTAGTTATTCTTGCTGGTAGTATGGTAATGCTAGTTCTAATGTGTACAGTGTGGGTCACTTCCTGCGGGTAGTGACACGGGTGGTGGGTTAACCAGCAGAGACCCGTACCCGTACCTGTCCCATCCCGTAGCCGTGACCCATGCGGGTTACCCGAACCCGTGCCATTGCCTACTGATGAGGAGAGGAGAAGGCAGAAGTGGCCTTAGTATTCAAGAAGACCAAGCTGAGGAGCTTGGTCTTCGTACTACCCACTAGATATACAGTTGACGAGGAGCTTTGAAGCTCCTCCTGAATGTAAGGTACCCAGTAGCCATAATAGCTCGAACCCTACTACGACTGTCCTAGGTATGAGTCAAGTCCGTACTACGAGACATGTGATAACCACAACGAGCTGACTGAGACGACTGTCCCTGACTAATACTAGGGTAGTCAGAACCCCGTGAGACTTTGGTCCGTACTAATGAGTCCAATCGCAACACAGGAGGTGGTAGGGACAATGGGAAAGGGGGAACCATGCTACATCACGTCCATCTACCTGCGCACCACCCAAGCTAACCAACTGCCACAACACGTAACGGACCAGCAGATAGACCTGTTCCACCCCCACGACCCTCGCCACCTTGTCATTGACGAGGTCATCTCCTCTCTTCATTACCCCGCACTCCATGCCGACGTCGCCCGCCTGCGTACCTGCCTGGAAGCCTGAGACGCACTTAAGGTGCGACGGGATGACCTCCGCAGGCTGGAGGCAGAAGCCATCAAAGACCAATTCCACCTGGACATGAATATGTCAAGCGTAAGAAAGCGGCTGCAGTACGCCCGCGTCATTCCCCTTATCAGTGACCGATATGTCGAGCTCATGACCAAACCTACCCAACCCCGCCACTCCTCAATGCCGCTGCCCCTGCGCGTGGATGGACCTGGCGAGATGCCGTTGCCCCCACGGGAGGGAGGGCCCTGCGAGATGCCGCGCCTTCAAGGGGAAGGCAGCACGCGTCGTCGCAGGTGTTACGAGTGTCGGTCCAAGGACCACCTCGTAAGAGATTGCCCCAAGCGAGGACGATGGGACGTGTGCCAGTGGTGCGGCAGCCTTGCCCATCGCGTGGATGTTTGCCTCATAAGGTGAATGTCCCCGATGTCCACCTGATATGAGAATCCCACGCCGCGCACCCGCTGGTGTGGGAAGTGTCTCGACTGGAAGGCGACGCACGACGAGATCGACTGCCCGCAGTATGAGGGGTGCTGTAAGTGTGGCCGAAGGGGGCGCCACATGTTCTTACGATCTCACACTTGTCCCCGTTCCCCCTCTCCTGATCCCACTACTGTTATCCCCGAAGAGGACTGCTACTATACTAGCGACTAGTCGAAGTCGTGGCGACTTCGAGTCTGAAGGGGGGGTAATGTTACAATTTTCCCCTCTTTCTTTCCATCTTGTGACTTGTATTCTGTGTCGACTTTCCATTGTACTTTTATGATACGATCCGCTTCGATCTGCGCCTTGGCTCTTATCTCGCGCCTAGCGCATGACTGTTACGACGCCCCGTGGCGCGACTTCCAGAACCTGCTGACGACTTCTGATCCACGCGTCGTCCCGTGGAATTCCCTTGTTCTCGTTTCGTACTTTCCCTTTGTTAGCTCGCTAGGACCCGGATCCTAGGATCGTGCCATATGTTTGTCTCTGACAAACATTGTGTACTAGTATATAAGTCTCACGCTACCTAGCTTGTACGGTAGACTTGACTTCTTGTGTAATACCACACCGCTGTCCATTTCTCACGAACGATCCCTTGAGTCGCACTTTCGCTTGACTCCCCCCTTTTGCTCGCCGTTGCGCTTGAGCCTGTCCCTGCTATTACCCTTGTGTCCACGGAGGCCAAGTGGTACTTGTTCACCATTGAACTAAGTCATAACTGACTTACTCCTGTCCCGTTACCGCCCGTGACTTAACCAAAGTACACGTCGTACTTAACGCCCCTGTGGTGGCGTTACAATGGGACCACGCTATCAACTTCAAACCGGGAACGCCCGCCACTATCGACTGTAAAGTATACCCCATGACACAGGACGAAGACGGCAAACTCAAAGAATGGCTGGACGAACAGCTCAAAATGGGATATATCTGACCATTGAAGTTGCCCTACACCTCATCCTTCTTTTTCATCAAAAAGAAAGACGGAAAACTACGACCGGTCCAAGACTACAGGAAGATCAATGCCTGCACCATACGCAACCAGTATCCTCTCCCCCTGATGTCAGAGCTCATCAACGACCTAGGCAACAGACATTACTACACTAAACTTGACGTCAGATGGGGATACAATAACATACGAATCAAAGAAGGACATGAACACAAAGCGGCGTTTAAAACCTGGTACGGACTGTTTGAACCACTAGTTATGTACTTCGGACTCACAAATTCGCCTGCAACCTTCCAAAACATGATGAATGACATCATGGGAGACACGATCATGCAGCAACAACTACTGGGCACCGTGATCCGAGTATATATGGACGACATTGGTATAGCCACTCATGAAAACACTGGGCTGCAAGCGCACATCAACACGGTCTGTGACGTACTACAAGTTGCAATGGATCATGACCTCTACTTCAAACCGGAGAAGTGTTTGTTCCACCAACCGCGAATGGATTACCTGGGGGTAATCCTTGAAAAGGGGGTAACTCGTATGGACCCGGTAAAAATTTCAGGCATCAAGGATTGGCCACACCCAACAAAGGTCAGAGACGTTCGCTCCTTTTTAGGATTCTGCAATTTTTACCGACTCTTCATTCGTGGTTTCGCCACGCACGCACGAGCACTCAATAAACTCACACGCAAGGACACGGAATGGAAGTGGACAGCCGACGAAGAGAAGTCCTTCCAAACCCTCAAAACCCTTGTAACACAAGAACCAGTACTCGCTCATCCCAACCTTACCGATCAATTCGAACTTGAGGTAGATGCATCGGGGTTCGCAGTCGGAGCAGTCCTACTGCAAAAAAAGACGGATGGCAAGCGTCACCCGGTAGGCTACTACTCAGCCACTCTGAATGAAGTGGAACGCAACTACGACATATACGACCTGGAGCTATTGGCAATAGTCAAAGCGCTGAGACACTGGAGACCCTTCTTAGCTGGATCACCGCACAAAATCAAGATCTTCTCGGATCACCTAAACCTCACACACTGGAGATCCACACAGAAAATAAGCTGGTGAGTAGCAAGGGAAGTACTAGAACTCATGGAATACGACTTTGAGATTCATCACATTAAAGGAATGAGTAACGGACGAGCAGACGCGCTATCCAGAAGACCAGACTACGACAAGGGTGACGGAGACAACGAAGGAGTTGTAGTACTCCCAGATAAAGCATTCGCACGAACCACAGTCACCCAGTTACCAGAGAACCACGAACAAGATGAAAACTGAATATGCCCATGGGTGGACCCTCACCAACTCAAGAAATTCGACGGTGTCTGGTATCGACAAGGTGTGAGAGTTATCACAGGAGACGTGAAAACTATTAGCATTATCATCGAAAATCACCACGACCCACCAATATACGGACACCCAGGTATCAAACGAACCGCACGTATCATTGAGTGACATTACTGGTGGCCGAAGATGATGGAACATGTGACAGAATTTGTCAAAGGATGTGCAGAGTGCCAACGTCACAAAGTCAACAATCGACCGACGAGGGCACCCCTAGTACCTATCACGCCCACACCCAACGCTAAGCCATTTGAAGTCATTGCACTAGACTTCATCACTAAACTACCGACATCACAGGGATACGACTCAATACTGACCATCACTGATCACGACTGCACCAAGGGATCCATCGAATTCCCTGTGTAGAGGAAATCACGGCAGAAGAAACAGCCACCCTGTACGTCACTCATGTCTTTCGGAGATATGGACTACCGGCAAAAATCATCAGCGACCGAGACCCTCGATTCGCATCCAAATTCACCTGGGAACTCTGCCGAATCCTGGGAATCTACCAGAACATTTCCACGGCGTATCATCCCCACACAGACGGACAATCCGAATGAACCAATCAGTGGCTGGAGCAGTATCTCAGGTTCTGGGCTAACGAGCATCAAGATAACTGGGCACACTTTCTACCAATGGCAGAATTCGTGCACAATAGCTGGCCGCACAAGGCAACAAGGAAGTCTCCTTTTGCACTCATGATGGGATATGACCCACGCACTGATTGGCTCGATAAGCCGTCACCTATCCCACAAGTGACTATGAGACTACAGCAATTCCGAGAAGCATGGAAACACGCTCAAGAACCTATCAAAAAGGTGCAATTCATGTGGGTCAAACACCGAGACACGCCCAAATATCAGACAGGTGACCTGGTATGGCTGGAAGGACGACATCTCCGCACCAATCAACCGACTGCCAAGTTGGCCATGCAAAGGCACGGACCGTTCAAAATCCTCCAGGTCTTGTCCCCTGTCAATTATCAATTGGAACTCCCGACCCAATGGAGTATCCACCCCGTATTCCACATCAATTTACTCACACCCTACCGAGAGACGACCATACATGGAGAAAACTTCCAGTGCCCACCACCAGAACTAGTGGATGGGGAAGAGGAATACGAAGTCGAACACATTCTAGACTCCCAGCAATTCGGCAGGAGTCGGAAGCTCCAATATCTGGTGAAATGGAAGGGATACCCCGACTTGGAGAACCAGTGGGTCGATAAATTGGACATCTTCGCGGATATTGCCATCGCGGAGTTCGAAGGAAGTCCAAGGGTTAGACAAACCATTATAACCCCGACTCACACCGCTAAGTTCCCCCCATCTCATCACGCTGGATTCCTCTCTCAAACACGCATGTCTTCCTCCACTCAGCCCATGTCGCCCATTGTCGCTCCCCATCTCAGGGGACCCCTCACCTACCAAGAACTCAATGACACCATTGCCAATGTGGCCCCCATCGAAGACCTCGACAACCCCAACGAGCCAGAAACCTACTGGCTTATTTCCCACGACGGGCAACAGCTTAACACCGTGCCTTACTCCGAGGCCGAGGTTCGTCGGCTCCATGCGGCTTTCATCGACCGAGAGCTCCCCATTCCTGGACCTCTCCCAGTACGAGTCAAAGAAGAAGTCAAGGCCGAAGAAACTCAAGTACGAGTCATGGATGGCATGGAGGGACTGGAGGACGTCAGCAGCAGCCTGGCAGGCGGAACAACTCTCGAAGGCAGCGACAAGGAGAATGAGGATCCAGTGGAGGCGCGAGCAGTTTACTGCGATGATACGCGGGCAGTGTACGAGCAGCCTGAAACAAACTTAAGGGAATGGTACCCAGCTGAGCACCCCTCCATCATTACCACTACTGATTCTAACAACCCAGCGGAAACACCTTACACCTGCAACACTACGGGGCACGCTATATACCGAAGCAATCTTACTGCCAAGGTCACTCCCCTCCATACCACTACGTGCCTGCACCACCAGCTCGGCAGCACGCGAATCGCCCCGCACGGATTCAAGCACAACAGAGGGGACAATTACGTTCACTTCCCCATCACTACCCCGCAAGGGGACACTCAACAAGCTACCTACATCCAAGTTATTATGGGTCCAGACCCAATAGTCATTGGACTCATCGAAGACAGCGACAAGGTGTACTCACGCCCCCTGTACGCTGAACCGCAAGTGCTCGGAGCCAGCAAGCCCCACTACAAAGCCGAGGACATGTGCATGTTGGTCAGCGGCCACGCAGGGCAGCACCGACTGGACCGCGCTGTGAACGAGTTGAAGGACAAGGGGTTGAAAGCTGAGTTACACCGTTACCGTGCCTACAAGCATGAGGCTGAACACATTGAGCAGCGCCTCCACATCCTAGCTCAGTCCTTGGGTGGAGTGCAGAGCGAGCTCACGAAGGGCAAGTTCCGGTTGGAGATGGCAAACATAGTGGATAGAATATCGGAGACGCAGGAAGGGTGGATGTCGGGGATCGGACCAATGAGGACGTGACGTGGTCATTGCAGCTGAAAAGGGGGTGATGTCACGATGCTCGAAGTGGACGCTTACCTACGGTGATGACTCCTGTAGTAAGCAGTATATCAGTCATGGACTCATAGTACCAAGTAGCCACAGTCTCGGGCCGATGTGGCTGAGACTGCTCGATTAGGAAGTATGGATTCAAGAGGAGCTTTAAAGCTGCCTCCCATGTATAAATACAGTTCGAAGGCGACCAAGATTCCCCATCTTGGTCTTCTTCTGACCACCATCATCCTCCCTTCGCATCTATCCCTTCAGTACTTGTGTGCCGACCCTGGTGCCACATGAAGAGGACATTGTCTACCTCTCTCATCCCCTTCTCTCTCATAAGGACCCACTAGTCAGGCTTGAAGGCCGTTGACTTGGTTGGAAGTGCCCAGTGATCATTGTGTCCTGGTGTAATAAGCCATGTCACGTGCCATCAGGATAAGGCTGTGTACCTACGTCACATCACAATACGTCACGTGACCCTGAAGCGTACCAAGTCAGGTATAGCTAAGTCGTGAACGCCCTTGCGCAGTCCAAGTCGGACTAAACACCCGTGGTAGTGTAACATCAAACACTTTTCTCCAAGCTTTTCTCCCTTTTCTTTCCCTCACATTCCAAGTTGTTGTTCCTTGCCTCTTATGCCTGTTCCTTCCGCCTGGCTTCCACCCTCACACTCTATATGAAGGCTTGATGGCAGACTATGCACAAGACACTGACCTTCTCGTGGCTGCACAGCTCTGGTTTCGGTGTTTTCAGTCTCAGTCCAACATCACATGGCTGGGTTGCCATATCGGTCATATCATCTCACCACAGCTTGCTCCTCGCTATCAATCTCGACAACTCCCCTTCTCTCTCTCCTCATCTCCTTTGCCTTTGCTCGCCCTGCCTCTTGTCACCACGGACCGCCGTCAACACTGACCCCTTTGCAAGACACTCAATAGCCACCCATAGACAGGCTGCACGTCCCTGCGCCTCGTGTCATCTTTGTCCCTCAACACCCTGTCACATCACTCATCTCTCATTTCCCTTTCAAGCATGTCAAGTTCGCTCTCAGCTGCCTTTGGCCACCCACAAGACGCTGTCAGAGTCTGTGCACTGCCATTGGATTCGGAAGAGGAGTCATATTGTCGTGCGTCATCGTGTCTCGGCCCCCCTTTGATTGTTATTCTCATTTGCTCACTACCTTTCACAGTTAATCCACTTCGGTGTCTCATTTCTGTGCTCATCTCCCATTGACTGTTTGTCTTACTTGATCGTCTCCACGTCTTGCTTCCCCTATGCCACCTCTTTACCTTACCTCCACATTCCCACCTACTTGACTGGTGGTTGGGGCAACGTGCCCAATTTCCCAATCTGTACCATCTTTCTCAGGACGTCCTGGGCTATTCCTGGTGAGTCATTTTCACTTCCTTTGGCTGTACACAATTCAAGGCATCGTCTTAGGGTCTGCCGTTGCAGTTGAACACATCTTCTCTGGTGGCAGTGACACCGTTTTCATGCGACATGCAAGTCTTCACCCTGACATGGTGACACCACCCACACCTTGATGCTAGTCAAACATCGCCTTTGGTTGGCCCAAGTTCCCATTGACAGAGTGATTTGATATAAGTTTCGTCCAAGGTTTTGTCATTTAGAACAAAATATATTGTAGTACCCACTGTCCACCATATACCGCCATTTATGGCCATACAGAACCCCATGCCATGCCATTGGGTCTCAAACCAACATCTTATGGGTATGGTTTACGGTTTCCCCATCACCATACCAGCACCGTCATCTTACAGCCGTATGCCATATACGGTATGGTGTACAGCCCTACCCCCCCCCTTGAGACTTCGGCAACACTAATCATTTGACTTGCTATAGCCTACTATAGGCAGTGGCTTTTAAATACATAAATGTAGCTTTCATGATGATCTGCAGGTCTTCCCTCTGTATCCTATCTGCAGTCAACAGAATAGTCATGTGGCCTATGGGTGTAACACAATCTATATTTCTATTAGCATCTGTAATTGCACTAGGTGTTCAGAGCTGTTCGGAGCTGTTCGAGGACACTCTGAACAGCTCTGAACACTCTGAACACCTAATTGCGTTTACAGATGTATGTATTACTGTGACTTCAAGCAGAAGAGCTGTACTGTACAGCATGGCTTGTTCGCGTTGCTCACTCGCCACTGTACAGTACAGCTCTTCTGCTTGAAGTCACAGTAATACATAATAGAAATATAGATTGTGTTACACCCATAGGCCACATGACTATTCTGTTGACTGCAGATAGGATACAGAGGGAAGACCTGCAGATCATCATGAAAGCTACATTTATGTATTTAAAAGCCACTGCCTGGTTTAAACCCTAACCCTACTAGAAATAGTGCCAAAATTTTTATATGCAATATATGGGTCAGATACAGATATTGCCCCATACAAACCCTAACCTTATGGTACTTCTATGGTACTAATATAGGGTTTTGGTACCAGAGTCTTGTATACTACTCAGATATAGTATGCAGCACTGTTATCATACTTTATAGTGCTGTGTATATCTGCATCTCATATATCTTGGTATATGCAGCACTGCTACCATCCTATATAGTGCCGCCGGCCCGCGTATACTGACATCTTGTATATGCGGCCCTATTAGGGTCTGGCGCACATGGAGATCGACTCGCAACACAATAAAACCTATACTTCGAGTACAAATAGGGCCGCATATACAATATGTCCATATATGCAGCACTGTTATCATACTGTAGACTGCCGCGTATACCGACATCTTGTATACGCGGCCCTATCAGAGGTCAGCGCATATGCCATTCGATCGGCAACACAATAAAACCTATATTTCGAGTACAAATAGGGCCGCGTATACAAGATGCATGGATACGTGGCACTGTTCTCATACTGTATATTGCCGCGTATACTGACATCTTGTATACGCGGCCCTATTAGGGTCTGGCGCACATGGAGATCGATTCGCAACACAATAAAACCTATATTTCGAGTACAAACAGGGCCGCGTATACAAGATATCGGTATACACGGCAGTCTACAGTATGATAACAGTGCTGCATATATGGACATATTGTATACACGGCCCTACTTGTACTCGAAATATAGGTTTTATTGTGTTGCGAATTGATCTCCATGTGCGCCAGACCCTAATAGGGCCGCGTATACAAGATGTCAGTATACGCGGCACTATGCAGTATGAGAACAGTGCCACGTATCCATGCATCTTGTATACGCGGCCCTACTTGTACTCGAAATATAGGTTTTATTGTGTTGCAGATCGAATGGCATATGCGCTGAACCCTGATAGGGCCGCGTATACAAGATGTCGGTATACGCGGCAGTCTACAGTATGATAACAGTGCCGTGTATACAGACATATTGTATACGCGGCCCTATTTGTACTCGAAATATAGGTTTTATTGTGTTTCGAGTCGATCTCCATGTGCGCCAGACCCTAATAGGGCCGCGTATACAAGATGTCGGTATACGCGGCAGTATACAGTATGATAACAGTGCCGCTTATACGGACATATTGTATACGCGGCCCTATTTGTACTCGAAATATAGGTTTTGTTGTGTTGCGAATCGAATGGCATATGCGCCGAACCCTGATAGGGCCGCGTATACAAGATTTCGGTATACGCGGCACTATACAGTATGAGAACAGTGCCGCGTATCCATGCATCTTGTATACGCGGCCCTATTTGTACTCGAACTATATGTTTTATTGTGTTGCCGATCGAATGGCATATGCGCCGAACCATAATAGGGCCGCGTATACAAGATGTCGGTATACGCGGCACTATACAGTATGATAACAGTGCCACGTATCCATGCATCTTGTATACGCGGCCCTATTTGTACTCGAACTATATGTTTTATTGTGTTGCCGATCGAATGGCATATGCGCCGAACCATAATAGGGCCGCGTATACAAGATGTCGGTATACGCGGCACTATACAGTATGATAACAGTGCCGCGTATCCATGCATCTTGTATACGCGGCCCTATCAGGGTTCAGTGGATATGTCATGTATATTTATTTCTCATATATGTGAAATATTAGGGAAATTTTGACCCTGAACCTTAGGGTGAACCCCTAACCGAATTAAATTAGCCCCCTATGAATCAACACTACACAGGCGCAGAGAATACAAGTCAAGCGACACACATCGAGCGGCTAAGTTCATGCCACGCTACGATGGACCGTACTGTATCATCGCGATTGACGAAGCCCACTCCACAGTTACACTAGACCTTCCAGAATGGCCAAATACATTCCCAGTGTTCCACACATCGGAAGTGTGACACTTCATAGAAAATGATAACGAACTATTCCCAGAAAGAGCGCTCAAGCCCCCAAATCCCGTCACAATCAACGGTTACAAGGAGTTCTTCGTCGACAAGATCGTCGACCAACGTCGACGTGGACGAGGGCTGCAATACCGCGTGAGGTGGCGAGGTGAAGGCCCAGAAGGCGACAAGTGGCTCCCAGCAAGAGAGCTCGAAGACTGCGAAGTGCTGGACAAGTGGCAGCAATGGCAAGACGCTACCACACTCCCACCGCTGGCCAGCCATACTTGTTGTTTTGATTAGCCTTCTCATCGCCGCCGGTAGCTTTCCCCACAGGGGTTTTGACGCACCCGTGCTGAGCGCCATTGCACCCCCCCCCTTCCTTTTATCTAATTGCTTAATTTTATACCCTTTTTTTTATACCGGGGAGGGGTGTAAGTACACTACATACTTCCTTCCATGCTCTGATCATGCCGACCGTTGAGCCGCTCCGATCACGCCGATCGTCGAGCCTTTTACTTTCCTTCTCTTGTCATCTGTGTCATCATTGCGTCATCCCTCGCTCACCCAACCCGGCACACTGTCACATGCAAACTGACTCTAGAGGAGAGCCCGACATATAAAGAGGTGTCCTCGTCACCTCGGACAGGGGACTCCCTTTTCCCGCTCCATCAGTACTCCTATTATACCTGCGATATCACTCTCGAGAGACTCTTCCCAAATATACCCAGTTCACGTTTGGTTATCGCCCGATTGAGTGTAGCCGGCTACAGCCAGCTTCCAGCGTCCTCCTAAATGGCCTTGAGATCAGCTGTCCAAGATATCCGGCCTTGTGGGGATAAGAGACCGCTGAAACCGTAGGCAAAGCGACATGGGATAGGTGTTAACACTGTCGTGGAAGACAGTGCTCGAAGGAAGGAGAGGGAACGGTATGTGATAGAATAGCTGGGCGGGCTAGCAGTAGAGACAGGTAAAAACTCACATCTGCGTCTGGGCTGCCCAATGGTACACTTCCTACATGTCCCCACAACTTGAACATCCAACCATCGTTACTGTATCGTCCATTGCCCTTGTCGCTTCTGTCGATGTTGTTGATGTCGTCAAGACTGGTCAGCTAGGGACAGTGAGAACACCACAGAGATCCACAGAGGAGAGAACAGGTAGAGAAGATGAAATCATCACGGAGATCTGCACAGGAAAGAAAGACAACGACAGTCAAGGCAATCGAGGCGATCAAGGCCTCCGCTGGCAGCGACCGATGTTATGAAGATTATTGTCTTGGATAGAATGCAGCCAAATTGAGTATTCTCCACGCTTGAAAGTGCCCAAGAATCCCAGATTGCCGAGTCTTATCCAAGTTGAGAGACTTGATTACAGTACTGTACTTTGGCAGGGTTTGGACGTGCGTCTGACACTCGGACTTGACTCAGACTACGCTACGGACAGACTCTACCCTCTCCGCCGAACCTCTCAACTTTTCTCGTCTCCATCTCGTCCTCGAAATCTTGTTGTCTCTTTCGTCGATCCTGTCGCCTTCGTCAAACGCCCTTGGTCATCCATACCCTCAGGGATCAGGTCAACTACATTCCTGGCTTGGTCGCTGCGTCGTCGGTCTCAAGCTTTCCGCCCTAGCACCAGAATCTGCCACCAGTTCGTTCATTGGGCTGACCTGCTTGCATCCTATTGACTTTGTCCACCTCCCTTCATCTCTGGCCGATCAGTATCGCATCCCCGTTCTGCTCCGATCCCTTTGACCGATTTCCCTGGCTTCGCGCCCTTGGCCTCGGGCAAAGGTGCACTCTCATTCTTCTTAACCTTTGGTTATTCTCTAACCACTCTTTAGTGCACGTCGTTGACGCCACCCGCGTTGCCACTTCAGTCACACATTCTTTCATTCTTCCGCACCTTCGACATCGGGATCCCTCGGACTAACCGAAGCAAAGGTAATCCGGAAACGATCGCATACGCCAAGCCTCTATTCAACATCATGCCTGCCTTGGCAGAACGCTTCTATCGGGTGTTGCACAATCTGTCCATCTACCGCCATATGCCTGACTTCATGATGCGCTACCTTCATCTTCATCTTCGTGAGAGTTTCTTCACCCGCCAGTTGGCTGCACTCCCTTTCATCATTCCCCACGTCGAGGTCCAGTACTCTGATGGTTCAAGAGTTGCCGTTGGCATGGCAGCGTCGAGTCCCTCACTTCCTTCCTTCGGCTGCGGTCCTACATCTTCGACCTTGTCGCATTGGACCTTCACTCGCTCACTATTCGCGACCACCTCAAGGGCGTCTCAAAGCTACTCAGATCTATGGAAACAAACGAGCAGAGACATTCCCCACGTCGAGGTCCAGTATTCTGATGGTTCAAGAGTCGCCGCCAGCATGGCAGCATTGAGTCCCTCACTTCCTTCCTTCAGCTGCGGTCCTACATCTTCAACCTTGTTGCATTGGACCTTCACTCGCGGCCACCTCAAGGGCCGTCTCAAAAGCTACTACTTGGATTGATCTATGGAAACGAGCAGAGACAGGCCTCCGGAAGAGGAGGAACGTCAGTGGTTGTCAATTTGGATGTTGGCAGGCTTTTTAAATTTTATTAGATGGAGTTGTAGTCTGCACTGGAATTGATTTGCTTTCCAAATGATATTACAGTAAATCGATACGACAAGTTGTCGAACATAGTCGGAGGATTACATTAGGGCGATCACAACTGAGCTCCATTATGTAAAAAAAAGGGTGACAATCTCGAATCCTAACATCGGACTAGACCTGACTAGGCCTGACTACCAAATGACTACCAAATGACTCCCGTCTGGCCTTTGCAAAATTTCTGACTGCCAGCGGACTCAGCTTGACCTGAATTGACCGCAGACTGACCGAATCTGGACCGCTGCTGACTCATTCCGACTTTTTTGTTTTTACTGAGTGTCATGGGTTTTTTTTACCCAGGGTCGCTTTTTGTCACACTGTGACATCAGTTTTGGTGCTACAGGCTTCAAACTTGTTGAGGCTGTAGCTGAGCCATTTCTCCACCAAATTACACAAAAAAAAGTGCCCCTGGACTGCACTGTCAAGCCCTACAAGCTGGATACAAAAACCCGCGTGATTTCGGCGGGTATACCCGTGCCAATAGCTATAAGCAACTAGGCCCATTTGAAGTCACTGAAGTCAGAAGTGACGTCAACTACAAGCTTGCACTCCCCCCTGCATTATGGATCCATGATGTATTTCATGTAGACTGCCTCTCCCCTTACAAGGGAAACAAAGTTAACGGGCTTTTGCCACCTCCACCTGAACCCGTCACAGTCGAAGGGGAAGAAGAGTACAAAGTAGACCACATAAGAGATTCAAAACTCTTCGGTCGTACTCTTAAGTACCTAGTTTGCTGGAAGGGCTACAGAGAAGGCGAGGATACTTGGGAACCTGTGAAAAATCTAGCGCATGCCCCGGAAAAGCTTGAAGAGTTCCACTCTTTAAACCCAGGCACACCTAGAAAAATAGCAGCTCTCATTTACGCGTCCTTGCCTTGGCAGTCTCCTCATATGTACACAAAGGCCAACGCAGACATTGACCCTTAAGAAGGGGGGTGATGTCATGGACGCGTATTATTTTCCCTATTTTTCTGTATTTATACAGATTTAAATGGTGAAGATATAAAGGGCCAAAGTACAGAGGTATTCGTCAGTCACATGTGTTTGCCACCATGTGCACATGATTGTGGGATTGTTATCCCTTATATGTACGGACTCATACGATTGGAAGATAAGGATGGAAGGTTCTGGAAGGTTCTGGAAGAGTCTAGAAAGGATCTAGACTATGCTTAGTAGTTTACACTTACTAGTTGTATTAGGATTTACTCAGCAAAGTGGAGCCACTTGTAAGCGCAATGACAAGTGCCTCAGTCAGCACAATAGATAAGCGCTATTAATAGACACGACATGTCAGCTCCTGAGTCAAGGAGTCTTACTGTACACTTAGTAATAGTGTTCAGACTCAGTTCAAGCTCAGCTCCAGTAGTGTATATAAACCCTCCTGTAGCATCCTGAGTGGAACCAACTTGTCCTCTTGGTTCTCCACTCAGGTGCGTATTCCCTTGTACTACCTTACTCTCTCCAATCTAACTTGTCCTCTTGGTTCTCCACTCAGACGTGCCACTGCGTGATCACCTTAGACTCAAGTTCTTGTATAAAGACTCCAAGTGTCTATCTCTCCGCAGTGACTGTACGTTGGCGCGTGACTTGTCTCCGTGCCGAGTTGAGTGTGCTTACCTTCGCAGTTCACTCTAGCTTTCACTTGACTTGGCATAGCGCGGCAGTCACACCGCTACATTTGATGTGATGAAAGCAAAGGGCCAATGGGCTGGAGACTCCTTCTTACTGTACCTAAGGAAGCACGCTGTCATCATTGCCCCATACATCCAGGCTGTGCCTCAACTTCACAAAACTTTCATCCGATACACCATGCCCCCGGTTCGCTAAAGCAGCACACCGCCCCTGCTCATCCGCGCAGACGCGCCGCCTGTCCTCTTCTCCAGGTAAGCCATCAATTCCTAAACTTGGGGGTACCGAGCCTCACTCGCCGTGTCATTGATTCCTAATAGGCTGGGTGTCGCAACCTCAGCTCAGCAGCAGAGACCCCCATCTCCGATCATGAAGCGCTTCACACTTTCGCCCATTATCTTTATGCTGCCATAGTACCCTGGCCTTTC
The DNA here is from genome assembly GCA_021527775.1 of Lactarius sanguifluus. NCBI lineage: Eukaryota > Fungi > Basidiomycota > Agaricomycetes > Russulales > Russulaceae > Lactarius > Lactarius sanguifluus. The sequence continues at coordinate 220,890 of JAKEYF010000045.1, read as the reverse complement.
TATAACATTTCCTAATTATCTACAATGCTTGTACATCTCCCCAAAACCTCCCTTCCCAAATACACCCACAGCCAATGATTCCCTCGGCAGCGTCTAGTGTTTTGTGTCACACACCAGCAGGCCATCCCCTCACACCTCTCACTGGCGCCACACAAAACCTCTACCTGAGTAAGCAAATCAGCATCTCACAAAGATGTTCCAACTTGGAATGTGTGTGTCTTGAGGACAAATGTGCTAGCAGCTCTGACATTGACTAGGAACCAACAAGACGATATCAGCACTTGGGCACAACTTGTATAGCAGGAACACCTCCAGGAACACCTCCAATGAAGGGGAAACAAGAGAGAAGCAGAGTGTTACGATTTTACCTCCTTCTTTTGTTTCATGCCTTGTGACTCGCATTCGGTGTCTGACTTCCATTGTACTTTTACGATACGATCCGCTTCGATCCGCGCCTCGGCTCTTATCTCGCGCCTAGCACATGACCGTTACGATGCCCCATGGCGCAACTTCCAGAATCCGCTGATGATTTCTGATCCACGCGTCGTCCCGCGGAACTCCCTTGTTCTCTTTTCGTACTTTCCCCTTGTTAGCTCTCTAGGACCCGGATCCTAGGATCGCGCCATATGTTTGTCTCTGACAAACATCGTGTACTAGTATATAAGTCTCACGCTACCTAGCTTGTACGGTAGACTTGACTTCTTGTGTAATACCACACCGCTGTCCACTCTCACAAAACGATCCTTTGAGTCGCACTTTCACTTGACTCCCCCTTTCGCTCGCCGTTGGGCTTGAGCCTGACCCTGCTATTACCCTTGTGTCCATGGAGGCCAAGTGGTACTTGTTCACCATCGAACTAAGTCGTAACTGACTTACTCCCGTCCCGTTACCATCCGTGACTTAACTGAAGTACACGTCGTACTTAACGCCCCTGTGGTGGCGTTACACAGAGGGAGGGACCGACTCTGAGCTACACAACTGCTGAGTAGAGGGGGAACAGCTCTATACTCCTAACTACTTGGTGTGAAAACACAAGACAGTTAAGCTACTGTCTCCAGGCATCTGAGCCTACTACTTATACTACAGTGAGGGGCTTTAAAGCTTCACTCAAATGTCTGAAACTCTGATATGACTAGCGAATGGCATAAGGCCCTCATAGCATGAGTCAGAGATAAGGAACATGAGGTACTCACAGGCAGGCCTCTCCACATCCAGACCAGCCTAGGCATGGGCTCATCTAGGCTCCTCCAGACTGACTATCAGCAGGCCACATGCTGGGGTCACATGGTGGCGTCCAACTCCTCTCACGCCTCCTCAGAAATGTCCTCAATAATGCTCCACCAAGAGAAAACCATAAGACAAATGTCTATGGTAGACATTACATGATCTGGGTGATTGTAACGTATACAGCAGCTTTTGAATATATGAATGTAGGTTTCATCATGATCTGCAGGTCTTCCTCTGATCATCCTGTCTGCAGTTAATAGTCATGTGACCTAAGAGTGTAACACAGTGTATGATTTCTATCATGTAGTACTGTAATTTTAAGTTGAAGAGCTGTACTGTACAGCATGGGTCGCTCGCGTTGCTTGCTCCCCGCTGTACAGTACAGCTCTTCAACTTAAAATTACAGTACTACATGATAGAAATCATACACTGTGTTACACTCTTAGGTCACATGACTATTAACTGCAGACAGGATGATCAGAGGAAGACCTGCAGATCATGATGAAAGCTACATTCATGCTGCTACCTTGTGTGCATTTCCCAATGAGCTATATAAACCCTAAATTATGGTTTATAATAGCAAAATATAAACCCTAAGATAGGGGTTCATGATAGGTAGTGCTTGTGAGATAAAGGATTTATGGTGTGCTTTGTGCCATGATGTCACAGCATGATGCACAATGATGCAGCACTGTGTGAGGGTGTCCTGGATGTCCATTTCAGTGTGACCCTCAAATTTGGTCTTATCTGGATGAGTATGCAGGCATGCACGCTATGACATCAGTGTTGTGGCAACTTGGAGCTGGCATTTTCTATCTTCTGGAATAAACTTTGGAAAAATATGAAACTATTTGAGCAGCTGGCTTTTGAAGAAAGCTGAGGGGTCCTCTGCCAACTCTAAGCAATCCAAGAAACCATTCAGGAGTTATTTGACGTTAGCTGAAGGGTATAAGCTGACACCCTTCAGCTAACATCAGAACGGTTGTTCAGATCGCTTAGAGTTGGCAGAGGACCCCTTGGCTTTTAAGAAGATCTACCTCCATAAATATTTTCATATGTTTCCGAATTTTATTTCCAGAGATAGAAAAACACCAGCTCCAAGCTGCTGCAACACTAGGCAGGCATACACAAAACATTGTTGGAATGGTATTTGATGCACGCGTGCATGAAATCTAATCTTATCTATAAGAGATTTGAATACCACATTCACATAGAGGTATCCAAAATGCTCTGTCATGAACAGAGTGTATAGTCACATGGTTACACCACTGGTTGCTGTGCACATGTTATGTATATATGTGATGCAGCACTAGCACACCAAGCCATGGTGAGGGCAGCATGTGTGAGGGCATCCTGAATGTCCATTTCAGTGCGACCCTCAAATTTGGTTTTATTTGGATGTGTATGCAGGCACGCATACACCAAACATTGTTGGAACAGTATTTGATGCACACGTGCATGAAATCTAATCTTATCTATAAGAGACTCGATTATCACATTTACATAGGGGTGTTCCAGATGCTTTGTCATGAACAGAGTGTATAGTCACATGGTTATGCCGCAGTTGCTGTGCACATGTTATATATATTATGTGATGCAGCACTGGCACACCGGGCCGTGGTGAGGGCAGCATGTGTGGGGGCGTCCTGGAAGCGCATTTCAGTGTGACCCTCAAATGTGGTTCTATTTGGATGAGTATGCAGGCACGCGTACACAGAACACTTCTTGGCTTATTGGAACAGTATTTGATGCACGCGTGCATCAAATCTAATCTTATCTATAAGAGACTTGAATATCACATTCACATAGGGGTGTTCCAGATGCTTTGTCATGAACAGAGTGTATAGTCACATGATTACACCACAGTTGCTGTACACATGTTATATATATTATGTGTGTTGCAGCACCGGCACATCGGGCCGTGGTGAGGGCAGCATGCATGAGGGCGTCCTGGAAGCGCATTTCAGTGCGACCCTCAAATTTGGTTTTATTTGGATGAGTATGCATGCACGCGTACACAAAATACTTCTTGGCTTATTAGAATGGTATTTGATGCACGCGTGCATGAAATCTAATCGTATCTATAAGGGACTTGAATATCACATTCACATAGGGGTATTCGAGACGCTTTGTCATGAACAGAGTGTATAGTCACATGGTTATGCCACAGTTGCCGTACACATGTTATATATATTATGTGATGCAGCACCGGCAAACCGGCCCGTGGTGAGGGCAGCATGTGTGAGGGCGTCCTGGAAGCACATTTCAGTGCGATCCTCAAATTTGGTTTTATTTGGATGAGTATGCAGGCACGCGTACACAAAACACTGCTTGGCTCATTGGAATGGTATTTGATGCACGCGTGCATGGGATCTCATCTGATCTATATGAGATCTGAATGTCATGCTTACACAGGGGCGTCCTAGACGCCATGATATGCACAAGGTTTGTAGTCAGATAGTTATGCCACAGTTGCCATGCACATGTTATATATATTATGTGACACAGAAGCGGCACACCGGGCCGTGGTGAGGGCAGTATGTGTGAGGGCGTCCTAGAAGTGCATTTCAGTGCGACCCTCAAATTTAGATTTATTTGGATGAGTATGCAAGCACGCGTACACAAAATACTTCTTGGCTTATTAGAATGGTATTTGATGCACGCGTGCATGAAATCTAATCTTATCTATAAGAGACTTGAATATCACATTCACATAGGGGTATTCAAGACGCTTTGTCATGAACAGAGTGTATAGTCACATGGTTATGCCACAGTTGCTGTGCACATGTTATATATATTATGTGATGCAGCACCGGCATACCGGGCCGTAGTGAGGGCAGCATGTGTGAGGGCGTCCTGGAAGTGCATGTCAGTGTGACCCTCAAATTTGGTTTTATTTGGATGAGTATCCATGCACGCGTACACAAAACACTTCTTGGCTAATTGAAATGGTATTTGATGCACGCGTGCATGGGATCTCATCTGATCTATATGAGATCTGAATGTCGTGCTCACACAGGGGCGTCCTAGACGCCATGATATGCACAAGGTTTGTAGTTAGATAATTATGCCATGGTATGCTGTATATATATTACATGCATGATGCAACCTCAGGTGTGTGTTGGGGCTTCTTGGACACCCATTATCAATGTGACCCTTGTGTGCACTACTGTGTGTCTATGAGATCCATCCTAAACCCAAGCTGACAAGTGCTGTAGCACCTGTCTTTCAATCTTCTGGCCCAAAGTCCACCCCTAGGGGTACTGCAAAGTGCCTCATAGCACCTGTCTTTCAATCTTCTGGCCCAAAGTCCACCCCTAGGGGTACTGCAAAGTGCCTCATAGCACCTGTCTTTCAATCTTCTGGCCCAAAGTCCACCCCTAGGGGTACTGCAAAGTGCCTCATAACCTTAACACCTAACCCTAACAGATATGGCTCTAGGTTCATCAAGTGCAGCGCACGTGATATGACGTAGATCCGGAGAAGTCCGTAGTATGACCCGTGGCACGTGCCGCGCGTGGCAGAACCGGCCCGGAAATCGCGATCTATCCGAGGTGGCGGCTTATTCCCGATGAATCTATCCTATCTGGGGATTCCCCCTAGGGGGTTTCCCAAGGCACGCATGTGACAAGGCACAAGGTTATGTTATTTAGGATCTACGGATCTTGGCTTTCCCCTGGGATTCCCCAAGATGCAGGTACGAGATTAGCGCTGTCGATAGGACTTCTTACCCCTTTCGCAGTCTCGACCTGTCCACGCGTTCTTACCCCAAGGTAGGCATACTTGTGCTGTCCACTGTTACAAAGCTTGATGCATGGCTAACACGACTTCACTCTGCCAGGCAAGGAGAGTCCCCGTTACAGGGTTCTTGCGTAGTTTCCCTTGTCTTTCAGTTGACCCCCACAGTTTCCCCTCATTCGTAAGTCCCCCGGGCGGAGCGAGGATGGTTTAAACTCCTCTTGAAAATGGTACCCTGATGAGCATATAAGCGAAAGGGTTAGTGCTGGGTAGCCCCCACCACTCTTGGTACCTTTTCGCTTGCAAACAGCTCGTCAGCTCAAATCCTCGCTCCGCTCGGATTTTCGCAGACTCCCCTCCCTAAACCCTAAGTGCAGCGCACGTGATATGACGTAGATCCGGAGAAGTCCGTAGTATGACCCGTGGCACGTGCCGCGCGTGGCAGAACCGGCCCGGAAATCGCGATCTATCCGAGGTGGCGGCTCGTTCCTGAGATCTGATCTATCCTATCTGGGGATTCCCCCTAGGGGGTTTCCCTTGTGGCAGCGTGTGAATAAGGTCCGTGGTGGGTGCTCCATTAGGAGTTACCAGGTTTAGCGATTATTGCCAGCGCTCCGCGCTGGCCGTAATGCCGGTACGTGACGTGAAGTGCTTCTGATAGGAGCTTCTTACCCCGTTTCATGTTTGACACCGGTCCAACGTTCTTCCGCCCCAACGGTAAGTCGTCAACCCACTCCCTCTGTCAAAAGGCTATGCATGGCTGATATGGATGGCTCGACTAGGAATGGAGGCGCCCCCTTCGGGGTCGCACGTAGTTTCCCATTCTTTTCCGTTGACCCCCACTAATGTCCCCCCTGTGTTCGCGCTTCGCGCTCACGGCCCGGATGGTTTCAAACTCCCCTTGAAAGATACCCTGATGAGCATATAAGCGAAAGGGCCGGAGCTGGGTAGCCCCCACCTCCCTTGGTATCTTTCGCCGCTCATCAGCTCGCTTCGCTCGCTGATTTCACTCCCCCCCTAAACCCTAAAACCCTAAACCCAAAAGCGGACTTTCAAAGAGACCTGAAGAGCATATAAGCGAAAGGTTTGGGATTGGGATACTCCATCCCCCTTGTCTCGTACCGTTCGCCACCTTCGGCGGCTCACTGTTGATTTACTACTCTACCCTAAACCCTAAACCCTAAGCGCGACTAGATGTCGCCACAGTGAGAGACTTGACTTAATGTAACGCCACCACAGGGGCGTTAAGTACGACGTGTACTTCGGTTAAGTCACGGACGGTAACGAGACAGGAGTGAGTCAGTTACAACTCAGTTCGATGGTGAACAAGTACCACTTGGCCTCCGTGGACACAAGGGTAATAGCAGGGATCGGCTCAAGCGCAACGGCGAGCAAAAAGGGGAGTCAAGCGAAAGTGCGACTCAAGGGATTGGGTCGTGAGAGTAGACAGCGGTGTGGTATTACACAAGAAGTCAAGTCTACCGTACAAGCTAGATAGCGTGAGACTTATATACTAGTACACGATGTTTGTCAGGGACAAACATATGGCGCGATCCTAGGATCCGGGTCCTAGAGAGCTAACAAAGGGAGAGTACGAAAAGAGAACAAGGGAATCCCGTGGGACGACGTGTGGATCAGAAGTCGTCAGCAGGTTCTGGAAGTCGCGCCACAGGGCGTCGTAACGATCATGCGCTAGGCGCGAGATAAGAGCCGAGGCGCAGATCGAAGCGGATCATATCGTAAAAGTACAACGGAAAGTCGACATAGAATGCGAGTCACAAGACGAAAAGGAACAGGCAGAAGCGGAGGGGAAAATCGTAACAACACCACATCGACGGCAATTCCAGAACCGTACCGACGATTTGCCAAAATCTTCAGCGAGGAAGCCTCACACTGATTCCCACCGTCCCGATCATGGGACCACGCAATCGACTTCAAACCAGGGACGCCTGCCACCATAGACTGTAAAGTATACCCTATGTCACAAGAAGAAGACGGTAAACTCAAAGAGTGGCTGGACGAACAACTCAAAATGGGATATATCCGACCATCAAAATCGCCTTACGCTTCATCCTTCTTTTTCATCAAAAAGAAAGATGGGAAACTACAACCGGTCCAGGACTATAGGAAGATCAACGCCTGCACCATATGCAATCAATACCCCCTTCCCCTGATGTTGGAACTCATCAACGACCTAGGCAATGGACACTACTACACAAAACTCGATGTCCGATGGGGGTACAATAACATACGAATCAAGGAAGGACACGAACACAGAGCAGCATTTAAAACCCAGTACGGATTATTCGAACCATTAGTCATGTACTTCGGGCTCACAAATTCACCGGCGACCTTTCAAAACATGATGAACGATATCATGGGCAACACGATTATGCGACAACAAACGCGAGGCACCATTATTCGCGTATACATGGATGACATTGGCATCGCTACGCACGAAAACGCCGGGCTACAAGCGCATATCGACGCGGTATGTGACGTACTTCAAGTCGCCTTGGACCATGACCTATACTTTAAACCGGAGAAATGTTTGTTCCACCAACCGCGAATGGATTACCTGGGGGTAATCCTTGAAAAGGGGGTAACTCGTATGGACCCGGTAAAAATTTCGGGCATCAAGGACTGGCCATGACCGACAAAGGTCAGAGACGTTCGCTCCTTTTTAGGATTCTGCAATTTTTACCGACTCTTCATTCGCAGTTTCGCCACACACGCACGAGCACTCAATAAACTCACGCGCAAGGACATAGACTGGAAGTGGACAGCTGACGAAGAAAAGTCCTTCCAAACTCTCAAAACCCTCGTAACACAAGAACCAGTACTCGCTCACCCCATCCTTACCGATCAATTCGAACTAGAAGTGGACGCGTCAGGATTCGCAGTCGGTGCAGTCCTATTGCAAAAGAAGACGGATGGCAAGCGCCACCCAGTGGGCTATTACTCGGCCACGCTGAACGAAGCGGAACGTAACTACAACATATACGATCTGGAGCTACTGGCGATAGTCAAAGCGTTGAGACACTGGAGACCCTTCCTAGCCGGATCACCGCACAAAATCAAGATCTTCTCGGATCACCTAAATCTTACGCATTGGAGATCCACGCAGAAAATAAGCCGGCGAGTAGCAAGGGAAGTACTAGAGCTCATGGAATACGACTTCAAGATTCACCACATTAAAGGAACGAGCAATGGACGAGCAGACACGCTATCCAGAAGACCAGACTACGACAGAGGCGACGGAGACAACGAAGGAGTCGTGGTCCTTCCAGACAAAGTATTCGCACGGACCACAGTCACCCAGTTACCAGAAAACCACGAACAAGACGAGAACCGAATACGCCCATGGGTAGACCCTCACCAACTCAAGAAGTTCGATGGTGTATGGTATTGACAAGGTGCAAGGGTTGTCATGGGAGACGCACAAACCATCCGCACTATCATCAAAAATCACCATGATCCACCAATATACGGACACCCGGGTATCAAACGAACTGCTCGTATCGTAGAGTGACACTACTGGTGGCCAAAGATGATGGAACACGTGACGGAATTCGTCAAAGGATGTGCAGAGTGCCAACATCATAAAGTCAACAATCGGCCAATGAAAGCACCCCTCGTACCTATCACACCCAAACCCAACGCTAAGCCATTTGAAGTTGTCGCACTAGATTTCATCACTAAACTACCAACGTCCCAGGGATACAACTCGATACTAACCGTCACTGATCACGACTGCACCAAAGGATCGGTCTTCCTCCCCTGCGTAGAAGAAATCACGGCCGAAGAAACGGCCGCACTGTACGTTGTTCACGTATTTCGGAGGTACGGGCTACCGGCGAAAATCATCAGCGACCGAGACCCTCGATTCGCGTCCAAATTCACCTGGGAACTCTGCCGAATTCTGGGGATCTACCAGAATATCTCCACGGCGTATCACCCACGCATGGATGGGCAATCCGAACGAACCAATCAATGGCTAGAGCAATATCTCAGGTTCTGGGCCAACGAGCGTCAAGATAACTGGGCACACTTCCTACCAATGGCAGAGTTCACGCACAACAGCTGGCCACACGAGGCAACAAGGAAGTCCCCTTTCGCACTTATGATGGGGTATGACCCACGCGCTGATTGGCTCGATAAGCCATCACCCATCCCACAGGTGACCACGAGACTACAACAGTTCCGAGAAGCATGGAAACACGCCCAGGAACTTATCAAAAAGGCGCAATTCATGTGGGTCAAACACCGAGACACGCCCAAATATCAAACAGGTGACCTGGTGTGGCTAGAAGGAAGACACCTCCGAACCAATCAACCGACTGCCAAGCTGGCCACACGGAGGCATGGGCCATTCAAAATCCTCCAGGTACTGTCACCTGTCAATTATCGATTAGAACTCCCGACCCAATGGAGTATCCACCCCGTATTTCACATCGATTTACTCACACCCTACCAAGAAATGACCCTACATGGGGAAAACTTCCCACACCCACCTCCAGAGCTAGTAGATGGAGAAGAGGAATACAAAGTCGAACGCATTCTAGACTCCAGGCAATTCGGCAGAAGTCGGAAACTCCAATACCTGGTGAAATGGAAGGGGTATTCCAATTCGGAGAACCAGTGGGTCGATAAATCGGACATCTTTGCGGACATTGCCATAGCGGAGTTCGAAGGAGGCTTGAGGGCCAGACAAACGGTTATAAGCCCAACTCACGCAGCTAAGTTTCCCCCATCTCATCACACTGGACTCCTCTCGCCGACCTACATGCCTTCTTCCACTCAGCCCACGTCGTCCGTTGTCGCTCCCCATCTCAAGGGACCCCTCACCTACCAAGAGCTCAGCGATGCCATCACCAACATGGCCCCATCGAAGATCTCGACCACCCCAACGAGCCAGAAACCTACTGGCTCATATCCCAAGATGGACAGCAGCTCAACACCATGCCCTACTCAGGGGCCGAGGTGCATCAGCTTCGTGCAGCTCTCGCCGACCAAGAACTCCCCGTTCCTGGACCTCTCCCGGTACTCGTTGAAGAAGAAGTCAAGGCCGAAGAAGCTCAAGTACGAGGCGTGGATGGAATGGAGGGATTGGAAGACATCGGCGGCAGTATGGCAGGCGGAACAGCTGTCGACGGCAGCGACAAGGAGAATGAGGATCCAGTAGAGGTGCGAGCGGTTCACCGCGATGATGCGTGCGCAGTGTACAACCAGCCCAACGGAGAGTTGAAGGAGTGGTACCCAGCTGAGCACCCCTCCATTATCACCGCCACCGATTCTGACAACCCAGCGGAAACGCCATACACTTGCGACACGACGGGACACGCCTTGTACTGAGGCAACTTCACCTCCGAGGTCACTCCCCTTCACACCACCACCCGCCTGCGCCACCAGCTCGGCAGCACTCAGATACCTCCGGGAGGATTCAAACACAACAGAGGGGACGACTATGTCCAATTCCCCATCACCACCCCACAAGGGGACACGCAACAAGCCACCTACGTCCAAGTCATCATGGGCCCGGATCCCATAGTCATCGGACTCATCGAAGACAGCGACAAGGTATACTCCCATCCGCTGTATGCCAAACCACACGTGCTCGGAGCAGGCAAACCCCACTACAAAGCAGAGGACATGCGCCTCTTGGTCAGCGGACACGCGGGGCAGCACCGGCTAGACCGCGCCATCAACGAGTTGAAGGACAGGGGGTTGAAAGCTGAGTTGCATCGCTATCGCGCCTACAAACATGAGGCTGAGCGCATCAAGCAGCGCCTTCACGTCCTAGCCCAAGCACTGGGTGGAGTGCAGAGCGAGCTCGCGAAAGGCAAGTTCCGATTGGAGATGGCGAATGTGGTGGACCGAGTATCTGAGACGCAAGAGGGGTGGATGTCGGGAATTGGACCGATTAGGACGCGATGTGGGCGTCGTGGCTGAAAAGGGGGTAATGTCACAGCACGAGAAGTGGACGCTTACATACAGTGGTGACTCCTGTAGTAAGTCGTATATCAGTCATGGACTCGTAGTACTAGGTAGCCGCAGTCTCGGGCCGATGTGGCTGAGACCTGCCCGATGAGGCAGCACAGATTCAAGAGGAGCTTTAAAGCTGCCTCATATGTATAAATACAGTTCGAAGGCGACCAAGATTCCCCATCTTGGTCTTCTTCTGACCACCATCATCCTCCCTTCGCGTCTGAACCCTTCAGTACTTGTGTGCCGACCCTGGTGCCGCCTGAAGAGGATCTAACACCTTCCCACTCCCATAAAGGACTCGCTAGTCAGGCTCAAGGCCGTTGACTTAGTTGGAAGTGCCCAGTGACTATCGTCGTCCTTGTCACGGTGCAGCCGGGACGGAGCCTACGCGAAGATCCAAAGTACGCGCAAGACGACCCGCGATGGGACAGAGAAGTCTGCGGAGCCACAGCAGTTAGGGTTTGAAAGTCCGGTTGGGTCCGGTTTTTTGACCATATTTGGTCCAACTGCAACTGCAACTGGTTGCTAAAAAATGAAATTTGTTGCAACCTCAACTGCAACTGCAAAAAACTGCAAAAAAACCAGTTGCACCAGTTGCAACTGGACCCAACTGAATGTTATTTAATCTATCTGAAACTGGTCTAAACTGAGTCAAAACCACTTATAATTAGTGTTAATAGGTACTTATAATAAATTTCTAAGTGCAACTGCCTTATAATGAAAAAATAATTAGGTAAAACAGCCAAAAAAAGCAAAAGTTATGAGTAAAATGATTGTTTTGATCATAACTTGCTCAGTTTTTGGCCGATTTGGGTGATCTTAGGCTCGTTTTGATCAGAAATTCAGCCCAATCACCTGCTGACTAAGAAATCGGTTGCAACCGGTTGCAACCGGTTGGAGGTCAGCTGCCATTTCGGGCAACTGCAACTGATACATTCTAGGATTAGGTACAACTGCAACCAAAAGTCCGGTTTTTTCCAGTTGCAGTTCAGTTGAGTTGCAGTCTTTTTCAGTTCCTGCAACTGGACTTTCAAAGACTAACAGCAGTGCTCGAACGCCTGCTAGAAAGCTGGGAGAAAGCACCACGCGCAGAAGATCACGTGCAAGTGGGACGCGCGGTGAGCACACGTGACCCTTACCCGCCATCACGTGACTATCAGGAGGCGTGGGATTAGGTCCGAGTTATTGGCCGTCACGTGACCCCGGCACGTGACCTGCCTCGAACGGTCCGGAAGAGCCTAGATGAGCTTGTGCCTAGGCTAAGGCTAGAATGTGAGTCCGGATGAGCTTGAGCCTGGACGCGGTCTAGATGGTGATCCCATGACTGTATGGCTGACTGATGCGAATTGAGAGTGAGTTATGCTATTGGATAGGTGTATTAGGGTTTCGAATTCGGGCTGAGCTTGAAAGCTCCCCCTTGTAGTATAAGTAGAGGGCTTGGGACGCGTTATAGTCCTTAGCTTTGATATCTTGTGTAATACCTTCCCCTTCGCCGGAGTTGGTCTTAGGGCACAGAGTGTATAAAGCATTGATCCCTCATTGTCTCGTCCCCTCCTTTGTCATCTTTGCTAGTGTGCTGGAGTTATCGCCACTACGCGTTCCGCTATAAGTTGTGCTTAGTCATCGCCGACTTCTTTATCTTATCATTATCAACATTATCTTGGTCCTTGTGCACGACACGCCACTTGGACGCAGCGAACCGGCAACGGTCACATGATTGACGGCAGACATCCGGAAGGAACGTAACAGTCCTGGTGTAATAAGCTGTGTCACGTGCCATCGATACCAGGCCGTGTACCCACATCACGTCACGTCACGTCACGTGCTTCAGAAGTCTATCGAATCCTATTGAGCTAAGTTGTGAATGCCCTTACGCAGTCCAAGTCGGACTAAACGCTAGTGGTAGCGTAACACAAAGACCGTCTGGGTACTTCTGAGTGAGTATCCCGCCAGTAGCAAATCCTGAAGCGTCTGTTTCGACTCTAGTGGGGAGGTTTGGATTGTACACCTTTAAGATAGGTTCTTGAACGAAATGTCCCTTAAGATCGTCGAAAGCTTTCTGCTGTTCAGAATGCCAGTGCCATGGAGTATCCTTCTTCGTGAGATCATGTAAGGGTCGGGCGATGGCCACGAAATCCTTAATGAATCTACAATAGAAGTTGGCGAACCCAACAAATGCTCTGACTTCTTTGAGATTCATGGGCGTAGGCCACTCCCTTACTGCAGAGACCTTGCCAGTGTCCATCTGCACTTCTCCAGGACGGATAATCATCCCTAAGTACTCCATTTCACATTTCTCGAAATCGCATTTCTCAGGCTTGAGATAGAGGTCGTAGTTTTCAAGCCTTTTGAGCACCTCACGTACAATCTTGCGATGGTGGTTAAGGTCTCGGCTATAGATGAGGATATCATCCATATAAACTGCGACTTCTCCTTCTGCGATAAGATCCTGCGAATATTGCGTTCATGAGGGCTTGGAAGGTTGCAGGGCTGTTGGTCATGCCAAAGTACATTACTTTTGGCTCAAACAGTCCGCGGTTGGTGACGATAGCACCCTTCCATTCGTCTCCTTCTCGGATTCAAATACTGTGATAGCCCCATCGAACATCAAACTTTGTGAAGTACTCTGCTCCTTTCAACCGGTTGATGATGTCAGCTGCAAGTGGAAGTGGGTATCGGTTCTTAATAGTGATTTTATTAAGACTGGCAATAATCCTGCACTAGACTGGAGCTTTCCGTCTTTCTTTTTGATAAAGAATACTGGGGAGGCCATCGATGACTTAGATGGGACCAGATATCCTTTTGCAATGTGCTCTTGCAGGAATTTGTCAAGTTCCACTTGCTCGCTGGGTGACATTGGGTACGTCTTGATCTTCCAGTGCTTGACTGCATCTGGTTCGAGATCTATGGCGTGGTCCCACGGTTGATGCTCAGGGAGCCTCTGGGATTCTTCCTCAGAGAAAACTTTTGCGAAGTCACGATAGTGCTTTGGCACCATTTCTTCAAATGTTTTCTTTGGCTTGGCTGCAGTAGCTTTTTCGGCTATCTGCTGACTGTATGTAAAGCCTGCCAAACAGAAAACTTCGTCCTGGGCCGTGTCTAGCACTTTCTCCGCAAGGAGACAGCGGCGTTCCATATGGTTTGCCATAATGCACGTCACCTCTATCTCAAGTTCCAGGTGGCGCTATTTCAGCAGGTGGAACTGAGACGCATTGTGCCTTCCTGCCAATCTATTTCCGGGTTCCATAACCTAAGCCAAGGTAGTCCCAAAATAACGTTCTCTGGGCCAAGGGAAGTGACTAAAAAGTCATGACTTTCTTCCGTTGGTCCAACTTGGAGATTAAGTCAAACTTTGTGGGTGATACTACTGGCTTCGTTGAGTGTCCCGTCTATGTTATAGAGGATAATGGGACTCTCAAGGGGAACCTGGAACATCTTGTGGCGGTCAGCAGTACTTTTTGTTGAGGAACAACGAAGTTGCCCCCGAGTCTACCATTGCTGCTACTTTTACAGTACGATGATGTCCTTTTAAATACACAGAAATATGAAAATGTGATTTTTTATCTTTTGTTTCGGGAATAATAGTTGAAGACAGTGCTGCATCAGAAATCATCATGTGTTACGATTTTCCCCTTATTCTCCGTCTTCCTTCCCTGTCTTGTGACTCACATTCTGTGTCGACTTTCTGTTGTACTTTTACGATACGATCCACTTCGATCCGTGCCTCGGCCCTTATCTCGCGCCTAGCACATGACCGTTACGATGCCCCATGGCGCGACTTCCAGAACCCGCTGACAACTTCTGATCCATGCGTCGTCCCCGTGGAACTCCCTTGTCCCCTTTTCGTATTTTCCCCTTGTTAGCTCTCTAGGACCCGGATCCTAGGATCGTGCCATATGTTTGTCTCTGACAAACATCATGTACTAGTATATAAGTCTCACGCTACCTAGCTTGTACGGTAGACTTGACTTCTTGTGTAATACCACACCACTGTCTGTTCTCACGATCCGATCCCTTGAGTCACACTTTCGCTTGACTCCCCCTTTTCGCTCGCCGTTGCGCTTGAGCTTGCTCCTGCTATTACCCTTGTGTCCACAGAGGCCAAGTGGTACTTGTTCACCATCGAACTAAGTCGTAACTGACTTACTCCTGTCCCTGTTACCGCCCGTGACTTAACCGAAGTACACGTCGTACTTAACGCCCCTGTGGTGGCATTACATCATGTGCAGCGCTGCTTCGAAAGAAAGTGGAGCAACAGGAACACTACATTTATTGTTCATCTCCGAGGCAGATGTAGATGTGGAGGGGCTGAGAAGACAAGAAACGGAACCAACACTACTATCTAACTTACAGGTAGAGGAAGAAATTGTATGAATTACAGGAGATAAGTCCGAAACGAGGCGAGAGCGTAAGCATATTTTACAACTACAGGAAGCCGAGTCATCTACTGTAAATAAGGGGCCAGATGCAGCTATGCTGGTCCCTTGCACTAAAAAGCCACTTTGAGCGATTCAATCTGCTCTTGCTGCTTCTTCACCATCTCCATCAATTTGGCTACAGTCTACCTGTGACATCTTGGCCGGAGAGGGATTTGAACTTGAGGAGGCGGATGCTACCGCAGTACTGGATGCAGGATGGTGGACTAGGGGAGTCCATTGCTGCAGCCTTCACTTTAGCTGGCTTCCCCATTTTCTTGGCCATGCAGATGGGCACACGGTGTCCGACTTTCTGACACCAGTTGCACACAGTCTCTTTCATGGTTTCCATCCTTTTTTGTATGTTCTGTTGACCCACACCCGTAACACTTCCCCTTCATCCAGGTCTGGTATTCGGCTCTTGTTTTTAAGATATCGGTTGGTCCCGGTTTCTTGCCTTGCTGACTGCGTAGCGTCTACTTGCATGGCATCGGGATGGGCCGATGTAGGTGTGATACAGGAGCTTTCGCCCCCTTTCTCTGCTTTACGGGCAGTGCATACGTTGGTCTATGTCTTGCAGCTGCCGTTCGCAGATCCTTGTATGATAGAGCTGTCCTTCCAGTGAAGGCTGAGGATGTCTTTGACTGTCTTCTGCAAGACCGTCATAGAAGCAGGGTGCATAGGTCTTCTTCAGACCACTTTGTCTGTCCGGCGTACTGGTCGAATACGGACATGTAGGTTGTAACCTCCTTGCGACCTTGTTTTGTCTTTTTGAGCGCTTCATGCGCTATATCTGTGGAGTCCCGCGGACTAAACCTGAGGTTAAATGCTTTGACGAAACCAGCAAAGGTTCCGCCAAATGGCATTCCACCTTGATTAGCCTCTTCCAGATAAGGAAGAGCCCAGGTTTTTGCATCCCCTTCCATGAGGTTGAGGGCGGCCGCGGTCCATCAACCTTCGTCAATGTACCACCTCTTATCTACATCGCTCCATGTATTCATCGCGTCTCCCACGGAGCCGGCCCAGTTATGGTACATGGCAAGGAAATGTCGGGCTTCTGTAGAGTCGCCTTTCCCATCCCAAGGCTTTGGGCAGGCCACTATGTCCTTTTTGTTACCGTTAGAGTGGGGCCGGGCGGTGTGAGATGCTCCGACTGCTTGTGTCAGGTCCTTGACCTCCTGGGCTATTACGCCCATGGCCAGGCTGAGTTGATGGATGAGGTCCAGACAATCCCTGGACTGTGGGAGGAGCGGGTGCAGAACCCGAGGTAGGCTGCGGATGTGGAAGCTGTGGGGTCAGCCATTGCATCTAATTGGGCCTGTCTCTCTTTTCTCTCTGCTTCTTCTTGTGCCTTTCGATAATTCTCTAGGAGAATTAATTGTTCAGTCCAGCGATATGTTGTCCCAGTCTACTACTGAAGAGGTGAAGACTTTTTCACTCTTCGTGAGGGGAGGGAGCGCAAATTTGGAGTGAACTCCACAAGGATACTGGGCTTGAGCCTGCTTGGCTTTCTGCCGACCGCTGGGAGCCACTGTGAGGTGGTGAAGGAGAGGGAGGGGGAGAGAGATGTGGGATTAGATCAGCTGCAAATGCGACCAACTGAGGGACTGTGTAGCCGGTGTCCTGAACTTCGTGTTCTAGACCGTAAAGTTCTAGAAGGGCATAACGGAATTCAGGGCGGCCATAAATTGCCTGCATGTATTGCTCGGCGAGGTTACGAGGGGGCAGTTCTAACTGGAATCCCTGGTAACGGATGTTTACACCGTCTTCGTCTACAAAACTTTCGCCTGATTGGGCGAGTGTGGCTTGGGAGGAGGAGTGTGCGGAATGGAAAGATGACAACCTGTTTGATAAAGATGGGGAAGGAGGACGCTCGTTGGTGATCTGAGGTGTCCTTAATACATGAAGCGATGCCGAAGCAGAGGCTTGATTACTGGGTGGCATCGGGATGGGTAGAATGGAAGCTTGTCTCCTCCTAAAGAGACGGCGTAGATGAGTGTGAACGTTCGCAAATATGTGAGGCAGGATGAAAATGGGAGGATAGGTGGGTAAAGACGACTGGATACAACGAGCGCGAAACGCTAACTCGAGGATGCGTGGAATGCCCTATCAAGCGAGACCAATACACAGTGATTGTTTCACACTGCGCGAGGCTGCAGCGATAAAGGGACACTCAGGAATGGGGTAGGGATATGTGTAGAGCCACAAGGCTGTCTGCCTCAGTCTTCTCGACCTGT
Organism: Lactarius sanguifluus; assembly: GCA_021527775.1. Taxonomy (NCBI): domain Eukaryota; kingdom Fungi; phylum Basidiomycota; class Agaricomycetes; order Russulales; family Russulaceae; genus Lactarius; species Lactarius sanguifluus. Next base: position 203,285 of record JAKEYF010000045.1, on the reverse strand, counting down.
TGGCTGCCTCTCATGCCAAAGCGCTCTCAAACTTTTCTGTTTACTACGCATACAGCTGTCGCAGGCTAGGCCTGGCTGGCTTCTCGTCCTACTGCAGCTTATCTGGCATGGTGACCAGTTCTGCAGCAAGTACCCAAACGTTCTACTGTGACCAGATAGAACGCCTATAGGCAAGCACAATGTATGCCGATTTTACGGACACTACAGTTGTACCACAATAGCACAGAATCTGCTTACAGAGGTCCACAGGCAAAGAGTGAGGTGGATAACACAAGGGACTGATGGTCGTCAACCACCTAGAGGGAATAATGAAGAGAACGTAAGACTGGCAGGTGGGTAACCCGAGAGTGTGAAAGAGGAACTTGTCCTAATGTAGCGGTGCGACTGCCACGCTATGCCAAGTCAAGTGAAAGGTGAAGTGAACTGTAAGGGGGCACACTCAACCTAACGTGGAGACAAGTCACGTGCTAAACGTACAGTCACAGTGGAGGGGACAGGAATGTGGAGCCTTTATACAAGGACTCAAACTGTCAGTGATCACACTGTGGCACGCTGAGTGGAGAACCAAGAGGACAAGTTAGATTGGAGAGGTAGTAAGGGAATACAGTGAAATGCGCACCTGAGTGGAGAACCAAGAGGACAAGTTGGTTCCACTCAGGACGCTACAGGGAAGCTTATATACACTACTGTGGCTGAGTTTAAACTGAGTTCGAACACTATTACTAAGTGTACAGTAAGGTCCTATGACTCAGGGGCTGACACATTCGTGTCTATTAATAGCATTATCTATGGTGCTGACGTGGCACTCTGTCATAACGCTTACGAGTGGCTCCACTTGCTGAGTAAAACCTAATACAGCGAGTAAGCGTAAACTACTAAGCACGTTCTAGATCCTTCTAGTCCCTTCTATCCTTATCGTCCAATCATATGAGTCCATACTAATGAGGGATGCTAATCCCACGATCACAGTGCACATGGTGGCAAACACATGTGACTAATGAATGCCTCTGTACTTTCGGCCCTTCATATCTTCACCGTATAAATCTGTATAAATACAGAAAAATAGGGAAAATAATACACGTCCATGACAGTACTGCTTCACAATCGCCAACTGCTTGTTCTTCACGAGGTGGTCACTGCCCCATCGATACTTGAAGACAGAACTGAATCCATCTCCGTACTCATCTTTGGCTTGCTGGGTGAGGCGGCGATTGGCAGCTGCGCGTTCTTCCTTCAGCACCTCACAGATTGCAGTGTACGACATGGGCTGGTGGCCAATCGAGAACTTGAGCCAGAAGCCCTTCTCCGTGAGCTCTTGCCAGCTTGTGGCAATGTCCTACGCATGTCCGGTCCCAGATGGTAAGCACCACACGTTGCAGAGAAAGAGCTGGGGGCAAACACTTACCCGCCAGTGGGCCCAGTTCTTCTCAAGTGCGCCGTTTGCGAGCTTGAGGTACTCCACTGGCAGTGAGCCAGGGTCAGACGCGGCGAGTGTCAATGGTCATTCGTGGGACGCTGTAGCTTGCGGTGGTGTTGCCGTCGAGGGAGCGGTGGCAACAACAATGGAGGAGGAGGAGGAGGGAGTGACAACGACCGCCATCAGTGCTGCGAGTTCGGCCTGTATTTGCTGGATCCGCTCGGCAACGACGGCATTCTGGACCTGTGTGAGCAAGTGCAGACATGTGAACATTGCACCTCATGAATGGGGAACGAATGAGCTTACCACCATTGGAGGACCCTCAGACGTGCCAGCATTGCCGTGGACGGGTGCCATCGCATCGTGACTCACATAGGGCTGTGACGACAACGACGGTGGCAGCGACGGCACGGGTGCTGGGTGTGGTGGGCCTCCACGGCCTCCATGTCTCTTGCGCACAACAAATTCGTGGGCCTGTGGGGGAGGGAAGGGAGGGACGGATCAGGGCAAACGATAGGCAAGAAGGGACAGGACGGGACGGGACGAGGATGTGGACGTACCCACAACAGCAGCGCCGCCTTCTCCTCCCTCATGCGCATGTCCTTCGATGTAACGCCACCACAGGGGCGTTAAGTACGACGTGTACTTCGGTTAAGTCACAGACGGTAACGGGACGGGAGTAAGTCAGTTACGACTTAGTTCGATGGTGAACAAGTACCACTTGGCCTCCGTGGACACAAGGGTAATAGCAAGGACAGGCTCAAGCGCAACGGCGAGCGAAACAGAGGAGTCAAGCGAAAGTGCGACTCAAAGGGTCGGGTCGTGAGAATAGACAGCGGTGTGGTATTACACAAGAAGTCAAGTCTACCGTACAAGCTAGGCAGCGTGGGACTTATATACTAGTACATGATGTTTGTCAGAGACAAACATATGGCGCGATCCTAGGATCCGGGTCCTAGAGAGCTAACAAGGGGAGAATACGAAAAGAGAACAAGGGAATTCCGCGGGATGACGCGTGGATCAGAAGTCGTTAGCGGGTTCTGGAAGTCGCGCCACAGGGCGTCGCAACGGTCATGCGCTAGGCGCAAGATAAGAGCCAAGATACAGATCGAAGCGGATCGTATCGTAAAAGTACACTGGAAGTCCAACACCGAATACGAGTCACGAGATACGAGGCGAGAAGAAGCGAGAGGGAGAAAATCGTAACATTCGACCTCTCTGTGGGGAGGAAAGGCTGGCTTGTCATTGAGCCCACACTGTCGCTGAAGAGGAGCTCGCGTCACAGAGCGGACAGCTTCGTGGTCCCCTTCTTCTTCGGAGGCTTCACAACGCCACCCTTCGTGACGCCAGGGTCTCATGGTCCACGGTGCCAGTTGTGTGCGCCAGGGAGGAGGCTGTGGGGGGTCATGAGCTCGGTCAGTTGATGCAGGGGGGAGGAAGAGGGTCGAGACACGCACCCATCCCATTCCTGTCAGTCCGCGCTGAACTTCTTCAACTGGTCCGTCAGTGTCGCCTTGTTCCCAGTCTTCGCGAGGTGGAAGCCGTCGCAGAGGTCACGGAGGGTCGCCTTCGAGAGGTTCTTGCTAGGAAGGGGGGAGGAGGACAGAGGATGGCGCGTCAGCATCGTCGAGGTGTGGCATGCATGGCAGGGGACAAAGACATGGGGATGGGAATGGGGACGGGGACTCACAGGTCGTAGTGCACCACCATGTGCGTGCCATCGACAACCGTTCCCAGGAAGGGCAGGCCTCCTGCATTCATCGACGACATTCGATGGGGACGCAGGCGCGTCGACGTCCATCGGCTCGTCACGATGGGGCGATCCCATGGGCTCGGACATGGTGGCCAACTGTTGGTTGTGTTTCTCTTTCTCAATGAGTTCAGTCATGAGGAGGGCGAGGAGGGCGAGCAAGAGCAAGAGCTGGCAGGAGACCAAGACGGAGACCAGCGAGAGGTCCACGAGAGCGGGAGCAAATCCCAAATCCAGCCTACCGCCATCGCGGATGAACGATCTGGGTTCACGGAGCAGCCATTCAGTTTTTTTAGCACGGAATTGCCCAAAGGGTGGCAGAGTTGGGGCGGGATGGCCAGAAAGACGAAGGAGGAAAGGGTCGGCACAGCGTGGATGACCAACAGGTGGGAGAGCCCGATCAGGTTGTTTGCCACCGCTTGCCCCCACATGCCAGAAACACGCCAAACAAATGACCCGTTCCCCTGGTGCGAGAACCTGCCGGCACCATGCTGAATCAGCGATCGGCCCCTAGACACTGGTCACCACGCATGACGGGATCGAGACTCTCTGGAGAGAAGTCAGGGATGAGAAAGATCAGATAAGCTGATCTCTAGATATAGCTATCAGATTGAGTCTGGGCTGAGTCCGGAACCTGAAACCAAAACAGGAATGCATGCATGGGAAATGTCACATGATTGTGACATAATGCCCCTGTGGTGGCATTACAATGTATAGGCTTTTCACTCTCTAAAGTCTCTACACATTATTTGCATATATCTGACAGCCAGACCCTCCTTTCTGAACTCAATAGCTTCTCTGGATCCACCTGCACCTCAGGTATATTCAACCTGACATGCACAGCAACCTCACCATGTGCATCACCAGTTAACACAAGCTCAGTATGATTTGTGTAGTTATCCAGAATGTTCCCATCAAACCACCACTGGATCCTGTATGGGTGTTCCTGCTCTTCATCACTGAATGGAACAAGGTTTGTACGAATGATGGTGTGTGATTGAGAACAATAAACATCCAGACCAGACTCTTCAAAGAGGTCAATATGCTCAAGGAGCGTGAGCCAGAGGGCCTCAGTGCAGGCACTACAGAAGTGCGGAGAGACGGTGAGGCGCATAAGGCAGTCCTCATTTGTGGGGCTGGTAGGTTGTCTTGTTGTCCATCGAAAACCTGTGGGGCAGTGTTATCACGAGCAATTAAAGTCCAGAGAAGCACAACATAGCATACGTCGGAAATACACCATACACACCTGGCCTCGCGTCGAATCTAGCACTATAGGTCAGGCATTTCATGTGACCAGAGGAGACGAAACACGCACTCATCTTCGGTGCCATATTCCAAGATCTCGACACTGCACAGTTGGGCAGTACCCTCCTGTTTGGCATCCAGTAGCTCAAAAACGACTTCATGCTGGCCATTGCTTAGCGCGTCGTGGCGGTGGATATCATAGTGCCAACGATCGATGCCAATGCCGGGCAGTGGGGCCCAAGGAAGGTCTTTTCCATCAAGCCGAACACTTAGCTGATGTGCAGCAGGAAGGCCTGAAAGCGAGAAGCGCACAAGGTGACGCGTGTACATGCCAGACGAATGGAACACAGAGCGCCAGGGAGCAGTGGTGTTAAGGATAGTCCAGGGGTACGCCTGAAAGGGCATAATAGAGCGCTCGATACGACGCGTACGTGGTGAGGAAGAACCGTTGGGGACTGTGGACAACCAATGGGCCCACGGAAGCCTCTGCGCGTCGTGCGCGGAGTTGGGTCCAAAATAGGCAAAACCACCGTCATACTCCTCGCCAACACCAATGATTGAATGACCGAGTTCATGCCTGCAATGCTAGTCACTCAGTGGTTGGATAACTCGACAGAGACTAGGATGTATCTACCGGAGGACCAGGGCGCAATTAACGGTCGAAGGTGTGACGGTGCTGCAGATTTAATTTATGTCTCATACATCAAAGCGCGGTCCCAGTCTATGATAGCATGGACATACACAAATTCGCCGCCGATTCCTGAGAAATTCTGAATTTAAGATACCCGGAAGATAAGAGAAGGGCAGACTGTACAGTACCTCCATAAAGAGGGTCGTTACCTATGAATTATCAACAAGTCGCAACATGTGTGTAGCACAGCGCAGCTCACCAACCAAGACACCGTAATCGCAACGATCCCCCAATGAATTACAGGCATCACGAGCAACCTCCGGCTTGGCATAGTACAAACCTCTGAGCTCTGTGCCATCACGATAGAGGCCAAATGGTGTGCTAGACATATCTTGTCAGCGAATAATCAAAGGAGGACGGTTGTTGAAATGGTAACAACTTGCTTTTTAGGAACTCCACCGACCCCAACCCCACTCTAGAGACATCAGGGTTTAGTCAATCATCAGCGGTGGTGGGGACAGGAGAGCACACACACCTCCTTGCTTGGAGTAAAGGCGGCCCAAAAATTTAGCAACGGAGCAACGGAGTGGAAGGTTTGAAATGCGGATATCTCCTTGACGAGCCGAGTGACATCCGAGATAAATTTATCACGCTCAGAAGCACGATCTATATGGGTGCGAGCAGGCAACGGGTAAGTGAGATAACGGGTCAGTCAGGTGAGATGGTTGGCGACGCAGGGGCCGGGGCAACGAGAACTCACAACCATCAGAAAAAAAGGTAACGTCGACGCGGTTGGACGAGGGTCCTGATACCGTGATCTCAGTAACTTCCAGGGGGATAACCCCCTCTGGACTGAGAACCTCGCTGCCATTTGCCGAGAGGGTAAAGGCGTCCTGCTGCGAAGCACCGGTCGCGGTCGTGGGAAGCACCTCAGCCAGCGTGTTGTCGAAATCGGGACAGACTTGAGAGAAATGATCTTGCAGCGAAGTCGTGTTAGTGGCAGACACTGTAACCTGTTCGACGGCGCGGTCTCGATCGCCGGCGAACAAGATGCGGCTGAAACTGAACGCATGATGTTCACCGCTCAGGCGACGGTGGCGGGGAATGCGACGCGCTCGAACGATGGTACAGCGTCGAGTGTGAATATCCCTATGGATAGTGAGTTCATGTGGACGGGCATCGTCGGAGATGACGAGCGGAAGGAAGAGAAAGAGGCAGAGTAGGGGAGCGAGAGGCAACATTTGGGTGGAGGACCCCAGACACCGGTTTTGGTTTTGTGGACCGGCGGCAACCATGTTGACGTGCGATTGTATCAAGACAGACCGACGGACAGTGCTCAGCTCGCCTTTGCTCCGTCGCTGCTCATCTCTCCTCCATCCCCCGCGTTTTTTTTCTATGAGACATCGACCATAAGAGTTCTTTTGCTAACTCCGTCTCTCCTACAACTCACCCTTCCTATTTTGTATGGCTCTGACAGCCACAGCACAATCTGCATTACCTCCGGTTCCTTCATGGGACGAGACCATCGTCCCAACTCTCAGAAAGCGTAGGTCTTTCTGTCGTCCTCTCCCTCTCGGTTCCCCTACATGTCTTTCACAGGTCTTGAGCACGAAAGTCGCGCACTTGCCAAGCGAATTTCAGCCGCTTCAATTGGCTCAATACAAGACAACTCGCCAGAGTTTGCATCTCATTCCCACAACCACTATTACCCCCATCGAGGTGATGCTCCCGGGACCTCTTTCTCTCCCAGGCCGAGTGGCATACCCAGGCCGAGCTTGCAGTCCTCGCGCCCTTCGATCTCCGGTGATCGCCCGACAACGCCCACTAGAACGAGTTCACCGTTTAAGCGCACACGAACATTGTCACAGCCGAAGCTCATGGAGCCCATGGAGCCCAGCATTAACATTCCCGCCGTCCCGCGCCCTGACCCTCGTGCAGTGTCGCCTCACACACCCCGTCCTTCTGACGTCAGGCCAACACGCATCCCCATTCCACGCACGCGTACCCCAAGTACTTCCGGACACGCGCAAGCCAACATGGTGCGCAGCGAAAGCCGTAATGGGGCATCAGGCTCGTATCACAATCTATCGTCGGAGGGGCCTCCAGGCGCCGTTGCAGAGCAACCTCACCGGCACCGATCCCGAACACGCGGTCCCTCTATCGACAGTACCGTTCCACGTCCCTCTTTAGACTCCGAAGAACGGCAATTTGAGCACTGGTATCGGGGCGAAGTCTCGCGTAATGGAGGTGTTGGCGAATTGCGCGTCGGGCGACGAATGGAAATGCTTGAGATTGCCAACTACGGACACATGCAGACGCGCCCGATCGACCATTGGCGGAACGACGGGGCGGGGAAGCGACATCGACGTGCAGGTAGTACTGACGCGCACTTCCGTGGGAGCATCTACCTGGAGGCAGACGGCGAACACGCGAGAGTACTTGATGAGGCACCCCCAACGGACATTGAGGACGGTATGGACTTTGAGAGCGATTTAGGGCATCGCTCGACTGTGAGCACGACGCGCGCAGGATCGCCCGCTGCTTCTACAACTACGCGCCAATACCCCGGCCTCGGAGTCGCTGATAACCTAACACCAGTCGCAGGGGTTGGCGGTAGTAGCGCTGGCCCCCGTTCACGAAGTGGGTCGCGCACAGCACAGCCTTCCCGAATTCCGACGCCATCAATGTCTCGTCAATTATCCGACCCCCCGAGGACGCCGACTCCAACTCAAATGGGTACGTCGGTCCCCGCAGAGACCGATTCTCCGAGGGCGCCTCCACGCAAAGTACGTCAAGACAACGCAACGCCGCCATCCCCCCCACGTGTATCTACGGTGACGCCACAGACGCCGAAGAAGCGCGCGAAGAGTCCTGCAGCGATTGCCCAGTCGCCGTCAGCGAAAAAGTCCCGATCCCGCGCGCCACCGGTGAGCCAAGCGCGGCCAAATCGTGATGATTCCAAGAGGCGATCTGTTGGTGAATATCCCGTACCAGCGGACGAGGATATGGCCGATGCTATCCCTACCTGGACTCAACCAGTGTCGCCGGGTGGCAACTGGGACGATGTACGCCTGTGCCGTTTCCATGCGTACTCGAAAGTGATTTGACTTCTCCCTCCCCCATAAATGCATGCAGGTGGTCGTACCCGTTGTGGCACGCAAGAAAGGTATGGGTGAGTTTTATACCAGGGCGGATGGGAGACAGCAGAAGCGGCCCCGTTCACTGATCCCAGAACCGGTGAGTCACGATTCTGCCCTTGGGAGGTGGATATTGATCGCGCTTTGGTCGAATGTGGTCTTTTTATGCCCCCCGCCTCGCACAGGCTCCCGGTACATTTGGCTACGACTACTCGAAAGCCCGCTCGCGGCTTGATGAAGACGACGACGACATCCCAATGGCTGACCTCGTTGTTGACAACAACACACAAGTGAAGCCCCCTGAAGAACGTAGAGCGCCACCTATCGAGCCCCAGATTAACGGTCGAGATCCAACGAAGGAGGGGAGGCCTGGCGAGACGGTTGAAGAACATGTGCGGACGCGGACGCAACCTTCTCCAGCGCCGTTCTCGCGATATCAAAGGTCTATGGAGCACGAGAACCATGAGGGACGATCAGGGTTGTCCTCTGAGTTAACAACTGCCGACATCAAGCCACCAGTCTCCCTAGGGCAGGGGACCGCGCAAGGCGAAGAGGAACTGGAGGCGGGGTGTTGCAAGTGCGTCATCATGTGATCGCTCGCGGGGGCAGGAACCATCCGATTCCAAGGATGGGATCCGACGGAGATGATCGAGTCAAGTCGCATTGACCCGGTAACACGTTGCCCCATCCTCCGGGTGCCGGCGCCGGTGCCTTAGGTTGTGTGTACTTTTTTCATTCTCTTCTTACCTGGGCATTCTGAATCCTCGGTCCCTCCACCGCCCCGCCCCCACTGTGCCTTTTTTGTTCTCACCTCCACCGTGCACCCGGTTTGTGTAGTCGTGCTTTTTTTGCTCCAGGGTTGCCATCCATCATCACCTTGGTTTCTATACTGAGGATATATTCCCACACTTCCAAAATTAGCAGGCGCTCGTTGGTCCCGATCGAGATCATCACCCCTCATCATCTTCCCCCTCCGTACCTTGGTATCTTATGACCACACTCTTTATTCCCTTTGCATCTTGGATCCCTCGTACTTTTTCTATTTCTTTTTGGAATCGTACTTCATACATACCCTACTAGTAGCTCCCTTATTCACCGAATGCTACGGATGGAACTAGGTAGATACGAGCGAAATGAGATGAAACCTGCAGTGACGATGAAACACAACACGTAATATTAGAGCTACCGGTAAGTACCTTCTGGCTTGCAATGCGGGCGACCAGGGCACGGTCAGTAGGTTGGGAAGGGGAGGTTGGGAAGGGGGAGAGGAGACAGCCGGACTGCCATTTGGGCCGTGCTGTGCTGTGATGGGTTCTCCTCCCTTCCATCCTCTCACTGTTCCCTTGCTCCGGCACTTCCGGATGACCGGCAACTAACTAACTTTATGGTCCTGCCCAGAGAGGCACAGTTGAATCAAGATTTGTCAAACAACTAATACGACAGCACACCGACAACCCGGTTGAGTCCAATCTGAATCGTATAGCCATACACGTCCCCTGGTTGGAAAGAAGCCATGGACACCTTGTAATTCTGTCTAGCTTAGCTGACATAGCCCTCTTCCCGATCTCTTCCCTCCTAAAACAGAGGGAATTGGCTCCGCAACTTCGTCGTCACGTTTGGCTCCTCAGCCCGTTCCTTCTTGCCATGGCGTTTCGTCCACGTCCCTAATCCTATATAGCCATGGGCACATGGCCCTCCTCCTCCCCGGAATCCCTCCTCAGTAGTTCCTCTCCATCCTGCTTCCGTACTTCCTATAGTATGCAGTCCTCTCGTGGACTACATCTTCACGGAGCAACGCCCTCCCCTACCGATCGTTCCAATCCCAACGTTATCCCCAGTTCTTTCCACCCCCCAGAGCCGGTGCCTCCGTCGCCGCCCTACTTCATTAACTCGCTCACCGACCAACGTCTGACGGGATCCATGATGTCCTATCCTCAAGTCGACCATCACTCGCTTTCCAGGTACGAGCTTACTACTGCTTCGCCCCGACATTGCCATGGAAGTTAATCCACCCATCTGTATCAGCGCACCGGCCTACCAAGATACCGTATCATGGCAGTACCAACAACAGTGGAACGCCCCCGTGATAGATGCGGGCCCCTCCTCTGAGAACCCACCGTCCGTCCCACTGCACACCCTCGGAGGTATGGTCTCTGCGAGCCACGAGGGCAGCACCTTCGTGCCGTCCTTACCTCCAGCGAGGCCGATGCAATCACGGAGTCACTATTTTGGCGCCTCCACCACGCAAGCGTAAGGCTGTTCCCCGACTTCTTCATCATCACCATCATCATCATCGCGCCCGTCTGGTTCATCTTTGCTTACTTTTTCTGCGTTTCAACAGGCCCTCCTTCCCCACTTCGCCAACATCGGGCTCTCCGCGGGACCTACACGAGAATCCCTTGCACTTTGGCGCCAACGTAAGCGCCGGCTCTGCCCCAGCCGCTTCGCCCCACATCTCGCAGGGAGCACCGCCCCTCCAGCCATTCAATTCTTCACCGGATATCTGGCACTCTCAAAGCGCTGGCGCGAGTGTCAGTTCTAGCCCGGTCACACCTACCATCGGCGTCGCCGTGTCTGTCGGCGAGAAAGGGTGCAAAGGGGTGCACCGCCGTTCACCTACCGAGTCAACGCGTGTTAATTCGCGGTATGATCCCGTGGGAAGGCCACCCCGCGGAACGGCGCGCTCTGGCCCTGCATCAGAGTCGCTGACAGACGAGGGGGAGGAAGAGCGCGACTCTGATGGCAGCGTGCGCGATGTACGCGACAAGAAGCGCAGGTACGCCAAAACGTTCCGTGACACCGAAAAACACCTGTTCGAGAAGCTGCGCCACCGCCTGTTCCCGCAAGACCCCCACGCGAAGCGCAGCGAGTGTCTTGAACGAGGTGCGGGTGCAAACTTTCTTTCAATTGTATTTCCGATAGTAACACCGCGGTCCCTGTTCTCCATATAGCCATAGAGAGTGTCGATGAGCTATTGCAACTCCGTGAGAGCGAAGCTCAGCGTCAGAAGGAGATGCACTATCTCAAACAACAGCTTTCCGATGCCGAACGCAGGATCGAACGTCTGTGTCGTGAGCTCAACGGAAGGTCGCATCCCATGGGAAACTGATGAAATCGATCTACCCCTGCCTAACATGATGTCTTGAAAAATTTTCCTTTTGGTTCTTGAGGCTTTATATCGGATCTCGTGTTCGTTGTGTTACCGTCCGTCGTCTGATCTTTGTTTTCCTTTCACATATATCCCCCTACTGTATCGTTAGCCATACCATCTCAGGTTCTGGATTGTTATATTAGAGTTCACATTGACATCGCTTTCTCTTCCTTGTCCGGCGCGTGGACTGCTCACATGCCCCTTATGTACATTTACGCCGTCACTTTCTGCCTCGTGTATAGTAAATACTACCCCCTCCTTTGTTCGCTGACTCGGACTGCTGTCGCCCACTTTGCTTGTCAAGGCGAACCGCATGCTCGTTCCGCGTGAATGATTAACCCCACGGTCAGTCGCTACACGCCAATGCTTCACGCGTCAACTGGGTGATGCGTTCCACAAGGGTCCTAAGACCCTACAAATTCGCCAGCATCCACGTGCCTGGTGCAGATTTTTTTTCTTGGATCCCTGACGTACGCAGCCGTCATCATTAACGATAAAAGATCTAAGAGAGAAAAACGGTATACTTGGTACAATACGCGCACGTCGCGGCGGCGAGTGGCAAGAATATCGAAGCGAATGATTTTAGAGGTATAGTCGGTCATCGGGTCCTGAATGCAGAGCCGCCGGAGTGAATGCGGTCGAAATTTTGGCCAACCACGTAATGGGGAGAGCCGCCCCGCACAGCGCTACATGCCAGTTGGACCCATAAATTTTACGTCGAGCTGTCGCAGATGATTCAGGGGCAGCAGCGATGCGGAACTATGGGAATGGTATGCGGGCGTCGGTGGATCGTACACTTCGGGTAAGACTGCCGTGTGGGAAGTGCTTGGTGCATCAGCGCCCGGATGTGGAATGCAACACGTACACAAGACGTGGAAGGGACCGGTGGAGCTCCAATCCACCTTGACCCACCCCGCGAACCGACTCAGAATCACTGTGGCACCAGAATGCTGAAATCATAGTGGCGGTCAATATTACACATGGGCCACAGTCCAAGCCCGCACCTGATTCCTCAGGGAACCCAGTTAACAAGCGGTGGTGGCTTTTTGCTCGGATAAAGCGGACCCAATAACCCCCGCCAGTCCCAAGGAAAGTCGAACTCGACACCTAAGTGACTGGAGCCCCTGAAGAAGTGACGGGGTGCGAACCAGAGACAGCGCTCCGTGTGTTTCTTAGTGATTAGAGTGAGAGGAGAATAGCGGGGACCTGGTCGTACTAGGCGAAGTCAAGTCACTTGCATGATGGATGAATGTTTCGAACTTGAACAATCTCCACGGAGTTCCAAGGTCGAGTGTCCGGATAGACACCTACAACTGTTCCGAAGGAAGTGGAACCAAAATAAACGACCACCACAGGGGGGGAGGGGGGGGCGGGTGAGGACTGATGTGGTCTTTGCCGAGAAGCACGGGTGGTTCTCAAGGTGCCTCAACGGTGAGAGTGTCTTCCGGTTGAGAGACTTGAGTTGAAACTTTCTCTGAGTTCTGGGAACTGTTGAACAGACGGCATGCGCAGATCCATCAAATAGACTTTGGAAACGGGAGGATTTATCCAAGGGCCACGAGCCTAATTGCGACCGAAAAGGAACACAGCGCGTCCCTGATGGTTTCTAGCTCGAAACTGAAACCAAAAGTTTCCGCAGCGTTGAGAGGGGACCCAAGAGTTCAACGACGCCCAATGGCCAAGCTGTTGCTCCCGCTCGGAACAATTTTAGCGAGCCAAGAACAAAGTGAACTTATGATAGAGCGGCCGGATCTGGCAAGATATGAGTTCAAAGTGGATTCCGGCCGTGACGGCAAAGAGTGCCAAGCGTGATTGCCGGAGAAGACCGGCCGTAATTTAGCTTTGTTATCTGACAAATGCGCCACAAGTGCGTTTCACCCCTCCGCACATAGCCCATATACAAATGCGCTCGTCCAGGCTCAGGTGATCAGGCAATCATACAGTATGGTTGACCACGCTGCTCAGCGTCAACAAAATACGCCGCCCTAATGCCGGTTGGACCGACTACCTGACTAAGATAACTTAGTACTTTATCACGGATGTACCCGAATAGGCGCACAGGGCAATGTGAACGTGCTGACTTCGAACAACGGGGTAAAAATACTGCTGCGCTGACGAACACCTTCTGTACAAAATACCGTACTGAGTTTTGTTTCAGCGCACGCAGAAACGTTACTGTAATGGCGCGTACCTTGAGATGCGACTTGGCTATTTACTGTAGTTGCATTTCATATTTTGAGGAAGGCTAGTCGACGTCGCAATTCTTTTGGAGGCGGAGCGCCCTCCTGCGCCACCCTTATGAGTACTCGGCTTGATACGGTGAGGAACACTAAGTGGCTACTGTGGCCTCACGAGAGTATTATTTACCCACGGTGATATGTCGGGTTCATTGTGTGTGCGATATCATGATGCAATCTAAATCTTTACGGAACGCTCGGCCTCAGAGCTTGTGAGGTACACCAGTCTGCCAAAGTCCTGTTTTCAATTCGCCGTGCTTCCTTTTTTCCCACCACTGCAGAATGGCATCAACGACTTCTCCCTTATGCTGCGGAAAGATCAGATTTTTATTTCAAAGGTAAATATAGTATACACGCACTTGGGTGAAGTTATGGTCAGCAAATTCTACAAAGTACAGGTTGTGCGTGCCAGGAATTCGCGCTCCCAATGCACGCGCGTAGATGGTTGCATCATATCTATTAATGGTTGAGGACGAACGGTACAGGGAGCGGATGAAACAAGGCTTACGGTGGCACCACCTTGTCGCCCATACCGTGAACAGTCAGGACGTTGGTAGCAGAGGGAAAACATTTCCACACGATCGATGTATCCCAGCTCGCGAATGCGCGCAAGTCCTCTGCTGTAATTCGTGTGACTATAGTCCTTCCCGCGACGGTGACCTTCCAATCAGAGTAACCGTGTTCGTTTAACTTGAAAGGCGGTTCGGAACCTAGAGGAGACACAAAACGCGGATCGGTCGAGGCAATTAAGCGAACAGGCCATTCTGCTCACTTTGCAATACTCTCTAGAACCCAGAGGGTTAAGAACTGATATTCTTTTAGATCTTGGATGCCTCTCACATCCATTTTGTAGCGAGCAGAGACATTGACAAATCCGCTGACGTATTTTCCTTCGTCTGAAGTACACAACCATCGCATGGCGACGACACTGCCGCGAGAATGACCGACGAGCAAATCTATCTTGTAGCCGTATTCTTGGGTGAGATACGCGACTACAACGCGCACATCTTCTACGTCGTCAGCAAATCCACCTTGCGAAAAAGTCCCACCGGATTCGTGCGCGCCTCTACAGTCGAAGGACTTAGTTAAAGACGGGAGATAATAGCGGGTCGACATAAAGAGAGGGATACCTGAAATCGAAGCGAAAAGAGTCTAGAGGTAGCCTTGCAGCAAGAGCTTTCTGGAACAGATAGTCCTTATGGCTGGGATAAGCGGGTGGGCAGTAAGCGCAAACAAGCAACTTGCGATTACACATGGACCCCTCACCCCATCGTTCCATGTAGAATCTACCCTAGCAGTCAAACGACTACATTCGCGAATGTCTCGTAGCTTAACAATTCGGACTTACGAGGGCGATGGGACGGCCTCTGGTCGGCGCCGAGGGTTCTATTTGTTCCAATATTCCGGCGAGTGACACGCCGGGGTCAGAGGGATGTTTAAGTGTTAATTTCTGTGATTTTGTGTGCGCCATCATGCTGTAATTGTTGAACAGCAGGAACTGTCACCGCGGAGACGACTAACCAGCGAACGGAAGGAAGCGTCTTCGCATATCGGGAATTGAGACCCGGTGACTCCAACTACCGGGCGGGACTCCGAACCCGGTATCTGGGGTCCTCATTGCGTTGATGCCACGCTTCCGGTCTTGTCACTGACGCACGCGAGTACTAAACTGGCCCAGCTCTCCCCCCTATGGCAAGCAGGAGTGAGCAGCCCCAAAATGGATATCGCAAAACGAATATTCAAAACTCCGCATCGCGGATCAGATAGCCGATTCAATAGCCTTACTCCTGGTATCGCTACTATATGGCAAGCAGGAGTGAGCAGCCCCAAAATGGATATCGCAAAACGAATATTCAAAACTCCGCATCGCGGATCAGATAGCCGATTCAATAGCCTTACTCCTGGTATCGCTACTAAGGCTATGGACTATGTAATTATGTAATCATTCCAAAAATTACCATATTCCCGGGACTCTGGCAATTCCTGTAATAATTTTTGTCCCCTGTTGTGACTCGGTCACATCGCCGCACATACTGTAGCGAGGGTCCGTCGTTTGGAGCTCAGGGTTGGCAGCCCGTCGCTCCCTTTTTCCCTGGTGGCCGCCCCCCCATACACTACAGTAACTGCCCAGAATTTTTTGTCTAAGGTGCGCAATGTACAAGATCTAACCTGTGCAGTCTGTCACTGATACCCAGTAGGATACTGGTGTCGTGCACACACTGGCAATGCGGCCTCGGGTTTTCACAACACAGCGCTATTTGTAACACGCACTTCACTATCAGTCACTCTGTTTTTCCCGTCGTTCTACGTACGCACGCACACACACTCTCGTCAGTTCATCATAATCCATTGTCTCTTTCTCTGTCTTTCCCTTCATACTACCTTACTCTGCGATTTCTTGTCTCACTGCCGTGTTTCGATCATCTCAGCGTCCCGACTCGTTTCCTGTGCACCTCCCACATCCTTACCATGTCTCCCTGATCCCTTTCTGCGGTAGCTACTGGCCTGTGTATTTAAACAACACTGTTGAATAGACCAGCATTGTTATTTCCCCCCTCTTATTGTTCGCTTGCATGATTTTTGAGGTCATGTCACTCAATGGCACCCGGAACTCTCGCAAAGTCGGACAACTCTCGTCCTCATCTCAGCCCCCCAATTGTCTCTCATCAGTTTATGCTTGCATTCGCATTCTCGCATTCGTTCCCTCAATCTTCCCACTCCACCCTCTTGACGCCTTGACCTGATCGCTGTCGCACCAGCACTTCGCCAACCACACCTTAGGATCTCAGCTCTGTCTCTGTCCTTTCTTCAACTCCTGCGGAAATCCTCTCCGCCTTCGGACTCACTGGACGCTCATGTCCCTACAGTGGAGTGCAGGTGGGCAGTCATTCGGACTCGTTACTGGCCCATCAGCGCATCAGCAGTCACATGTCACATCCCATGTATTATATACATCGGAATCCGAGTTATTTTGTTTTCTTGTAGGTTGTAAGTGGGTTGACTCGTTTGAGTCTTACGTGACTTGTTTTTGTTTTTCTCCACCGTTCCGCTCCGTTGTCGCTACTCCTCTGACTGCAAGTCACAATCCGTACAGCACTGGGGTTTTCCAGTGCACAACACCTCATCGCAGAGGTGAAGCCGACAAGCTACGACAGGCACCTTCTTTGGTGCCGTCGTGCTCGCCGTCTTCTCTGCTGTGGAGTAGTACGATGATGCACCAACAACGCCAGCCACAAGCTTCCCACTTCGGCTGCGCGTGATCCTGACCGTGGCGACTCCAATGTGGCATACAACCCCGACCCCGACCTTCACTACTATCATGCCACCGTGACCACCATACCCATTCCGGCCTTCAAGCTTCCAGGTGCAGGTTGCCCTGCAATGGGCGACGTTTTCATTGAGGTTGGTTTCTCATTCCCTTGTAGCTTGAGGTTGTGTCGGTTGTTCTGAGCTCCACACCATCGGGGGTTTTCTTCCCTTCAAAAAGCCTGGCCCGCTGGGATAGCACAGGCTCTGGGCCCGAAATCGCGTGTTTTTCCGTGTTTTCTGTCTCGGTCCGGCATCGCGTGGCATTTCGGATTCGCGTTCTCAATGGCTTCACCATCTTCACGCCTCCATTCCTTCTCTCACACTCTCCCCGCCCGCTGTCTCTTCCGCCCTCGCTCACCCTCGCCTCTCGTCGCCATGGACTACCGTCGACACCAACCCCTTCGCAGATGGCTCGCAAGCCGCTCGTAGACAGGTCGCGCGTCATGCCGTCCTTTGTCAAACCCTCCCTGTCTTTCGTCGCATCACCCATCCCTTTCAACCGTCGGCTGTCTCCAGCCACCCTCAAGACGCCGTCAGAGATCCGAGATCGCCATAAGGATTCGAAGGAAGGACTCGTATTGTCGTGCGTCGTCGTGTCTCAATTTCTTTGTTCTCGTATGCCCGGTCTTTGCTTCCTTTTACCTAGATGTTCGTTGTTCGCCTGACTCGTGTCCGCGCCCATGCACCTTTCGCCTTTCGTACCTTACTCGTCTCGATCGTCTCCGCGTTCCGTTCCTCCTGACTCCTACCACCCTATCTCTTACTGTACTTCAACTTAGTCTCAGATCGTTTCGTACATGGTTCGCATGTATTTAAACCGAGGTTCCTGGCTCGCAAATATCAGTATTTCCCCTCTTCGTCTCTGTGTGATCCCAATTTGAGTTAGGCCCGCCGCTCGGGCACTCTCGTCATTACCTCGTCTCGCCGTCTCGGACGGCATCGTCTCACGTTCGGTTTTGTCTTCCCCGTTCTCGTTTCGTCTCGTCTCGTCGCTCTTGCCCTTGCCTCGTCCGTTTG
Source organism: Lactarius sanguifluus (assembly GCA_021527775.1). NCBI lineage: Eukaryota > Fungi > Basidiomycota > Agaricomycetes > Russulales > Russulaceae > Lactarius > Lactarius sanguifluus. The sequence goes on along the minus strand of JAKEYF010000045.1, from coordinate 185,391 downwards.
CATTCGCACCGGCTCTCGCCGTCGCGAACGTTCCGGACTCGACCTTCCTCTCCCTCTCCTCTGTTACTCCTGCACGGAATCCCCTCCGCCTATGAACTCACACGGACTTGGCTCCGTACATCACCGTCGATCAAGTTAGTTCTTATTTTTCCGATATCATTATTTCCTCGACGGTTTGGTTCTTGTGCTCTCTACTCTCTGTGGTATGACCTTCATCGCTGGGCCTCAAGCGCAACCGACTTGATCTCCTTTTGTGGCAAACCCTCGTCAAGATGTCTTTTTTGTTTGGTTATTTTACTTTCTCAGTCAGCTTCCATATTCATCTGTTCATCCCAGGTCGTCGATCAAGACTGCCAATCAATTGCTCAAGATTGCGCATCTATCTGTCTTTTCCCCCTGTCTATCGGCTCTCTAATGTTTCATCAACGACACATCGCATGCTTTCGCATCTCGCACTGGCATTCTCTCTCTCTTGGACTTCGTACAAATTAGAAAGGCGGGGTTCAAAAGAGCGACCACGGTCAGTTGACATATCTATGAAAACGCAAATGCCCAACTTTACCAAGGCACTCTGCCAACGCAAGATTGAGCTCGGGTCCATGAAGAGGTGATGATGACAATGACGACAACCCAATAACAGCCTGAGACAACACGATGATACGCCAGCGCTCTCCCTGGCCGGTGAGTTCACGCATTTTGCGGTTTCTAACAGTCTCTATACGTTCCACAGCCATGCCCCTGCGCTTCTGCGCTCTCTAAGCGCCGCGTTCACGCGCTTCGCTGCTTTCCCGCGCTCTCTGTGCGCTCGGCTCTCCTCTCACTCCGGACTCTTACCTTCGTGTTTTAGCTTTCCCCTGTTTATCTAATGCACCCCATTCCTTAGCTTACTTTCCTTAGTATATAGCCCATGTAATTACAACTTTACACCCCAGGTTATAGCAGAGACTTTCCCTCACAGTTTTCGGACTTTTGAGCTCAGTGTAGCTCACTCCCTCGCGTTCCCAGCGTGCCGCACTCGCGCGCGGCCTTAGTAACTCGATCCCGACGCGTTTCCGACCCCGGCGGCCATCCATACGAAGTTTCGCGCCGTGCCGAAGCGTGCGCGACCGTTTCCGACCACCTACGACCAGCCGACACCGTTCTCTCTCCCGACGTCGCCGCACTTGCGCGCGGCTTTAGCCCTTCGACCCAGACGCGTCCGCGATCGCCGCGGACCCCGATACGACACCTCGCACCCCGTGGAGGCCTGCGCGATACCTCGCGACGCTTCACACCCCCCCAAATCCTGCGCACGCCATAGACCGTTTCCTAGCGTTTAGGGACGGTTTAGGGTATCAACGAGTTCGGGCCCAGTGCGAAACCCATCCAGACCGAACTGCACCAGTACCGAGACCAGTACTGCACCCCGGCGATATTGGACCCCGGACCGGACTGGATCCTCTGTGCTGGGCTGTGAACCGGACTCCATTCTGTCGTACCAAGACCACTGCATCCCTAGCTTGATGGACTGTGGGTTTCCGGAACGATGTCAGGCGAGTGGTATGGGAAAGGGAGAAACAATGGATGGGCCACAAATATACTACTTCTGAGTACTTCAAGCCTCAAGGTGCCAGAAAAAAACATGTCAAGCGCTTGTCACTAGTAAGACACAAGGACAGTTGAAAATCCTTCAAGTTTGTATTAACAAAGAGACGCATTGTATTGTTCTGGCTATTGAATGAGCATGCACCTCCAACAAATAGATTGCAGGGGCGGTGCGCGCAGTACAGAGTAAGTATTGGGGGTGTAAAGGGGCAAAGCCTGGCATCAGGAAGTGGCGAGAAAGATAATATACTCGGACCATTCGCTACAGTTGCATGTGACTCGCCGAGTCACAACAGGGGGCAAAAATGATTACAGGAATTGCCAGAATCCCGGGAATATGGGAATTTTTAAAATGATTACATAATTACATAATCCATAGCCTTAGTAGCGATACCGGGAGTAAGGCTATTGAATCGGCTATCTGATCTGCGATGCGGAGTTTTGAATATTCGTTTTGCGATATCCATTTTGGGGCTGCTCACTCCTGCTTGCCATACCCCCCCCCTAACATGTCACATGACATCATGTAATCACCAATCCAAAAACTCGGAACCAAAAATAAACTTTGGCTCGAAAATTATGTAACTTATCACAAACATAAATATGACATAATTTTCCTCTGTCTTTTTTTTCTTCTTTTATTTGTGTGGTGTAAATATAGTACAAACAAAAGCAAATAAGGTAAGCAATGCCACGCGTTGCGTTGCATGCAGCGTCCACCCCTTTGGGCGTGTGGCCCCCTCCTCCCTCCTTTGCCCCCTTTCCCGATCCCGTACACGTGCGCAGGACACGAAGCGCAGGACCGCACGGGACAACCCCCGCCCCTTCCCCTGTTTACCCACAACGGGGAGCGCGCCCCCCCTTTGCCCCCTTCCCGTATGCGCGCAAAGGAGGCGCGGGACAGGTACGCCCCCCCTTTCGTCCCCGTCCCCGTTCACGTCGAACAGGAGACCCGAACACCGCCCCCGCCGCCCCCGTTGACTCGCGAACGGGGGGCTGCACAGGAAGTGACACGCCACCCCCGTTTGCATACAACGGGGACGCGACAGCCCCCCCCCACCCTTCATTCACGCGCAAACAGGACACGCGAACGCGGGACAAGCCCCCGCCGCAGCAGCCGCCGCTCCCATTTGCGCGCAAGGAGGGGTGGGGCACAGGAACGAGGTGCACGGGACAGGTATGTCCCCCGCCTCTGCCCTTCCGCCCCCTCGTTTACACACGAACAGGACGCGGGATGGCGTGGGACAAGGCACGCACACCCCCCCCTTTCCCCTCTTGCCGGGGACCTTGCGCGCAATGCCAGAGGTGGCGCGGCGCCCCCCCCGCTTTGCGCGCAGAGGCCACGCACACGAGGGGTCCGTGCGCGGGGATGAGAACGGGACCCGCCCCCCACACCCTCTGCGCCCCGCCCCCATTTGCATGCACGGGCCGCGCGCGAACGCGGGCGCGCGCTCCAGGTTGGAGTGCACCCCCGGGTTCGCGCGCACGGGCAATGTGCGAACCGGAACGCACAGAGGCGGCGCCCTCTCCACGACACAGGGGCAAGCGAGCCGGGAGGGCACGCTGGAGCCAAACGCGAACGGGCGCACGCACGGCAGCGCCCCCCCCCCCCCCTCCCCCAGTTCGCGCACCAGGGCAAAACGTGAACGGGTGGCCGCGTGGAAGCACCCCCCTCCCTCTCCCGCGTGTTCGTGCGCCAGGGCAAAACGCGAGCGGGCGACCACGCGGAAGCCCCCCCTCTCCCGCGGGTTCGCGCGCAAGGGCGAAACGCAACCACGTGGCGGAAGCGCCCCCTCCTCTGTGTATGCAGGGGTGCACAGGTCGGGTGGTGCGTGACCGGGCGGCGCGCAAATGCGAGGCGCGCTGTAACCTGGTGGCACCCCACCCTCGGCTTTGCGCACAGGGGCAGCACGTGTACGTGTGCTGCCCCTGTGCGCAAAGCGGAAGAGCCCCGCCTCCCCGGCTCATGAATGGGAGGGTGAGGATAACGAGCGGGGGCACGCGGAATGGGGCGCGTGGCCCCCTTTTTTGCACCCTCTCTCGACTTAAACAAAAAAAAGTACTTATGTTATGTAATCTTTATTAACTAATAAACATGTTTTTCTTTTCGTTAATCAAACAAATAAGAAAAACAAAGGTTTAATTGCTTTTGTTTGTACTATATTTACACCACACAAATAAAAGAAGAAAAAAGACAGAGGAAAATTATGTCATATTTATGTTTGTGATAAGTTACATAATTTTCGAGCCAAAGTTTATTTTTGGTTCCGAGTTTTTGGATTGGTGATTACGTGATGTCATGTGACATGTTAGGGGGGGGGAGAGCAAGGACAGTTCGAGTACTAGATACCCATGGCGGACGAGCTCATCGATGGTCATGTCTTGGTCAAACAATGCAAACGCGCTGTTACCGCTTTGATGGAATACGCCCTCAAGCAGCAACAAAAGCGCGAAGAAAACGAGCTACTTTCTGGAAAGGAGGAGTATATATGGCTTCAAATCTCGGTGAAGCGAGTTCATGCAGAAGCCAAGTTAAAGCCTCGTAGAATGTGCGTCGACTAACAGCTCTGTGCTTCCTCGTGCTCATACAACGAATAGCCTTATCAAGTACCCTCTCGTCGATCCCCGCGACTCGGCTGTCTGCCTCATTACCAAAGACCCCCAGCGTGAATACAAAGATCTCCTTGAGCAGGCAGGCGTCAAGTTCGTCAATCGCGTCGTTGGCGTCGAGAAACTTAAGGGAAAGTTCAAACCGTTCGAGGCACGGCGCGCCCTGCTTCGCGAGAATGCACTCTTCCTCGCAGACGATCGTGTTATCCCACTCCTTCCCCGTCTCCTTGGGAAGATATTTTTCACTGCAAAAAAGTACGCGGTTTGCAACGAATATGGAGTGATAAATCTGATCTCTTCGTAGGCAACCAATCCCAGTGTCCCTTAGTCGGAAGGATCTCAAGGGCGAACTAGAACGCGCTATTTCGTCTACCTACATGCACCAAAACCGCGGGACCTGCACGTCTGGCCCTACCTCTCCTTCTTTCTAAACCCATTTTCCCTGACGAATTGCTGCCCAGTTCCGTCAAGATCGGTACCCTCTCCCAATCACCCGCTCAGGTCCTCGCAAACCTCCAGACCGCACTTCCTGCAGTAATCGCTGTCGTCCGCGGTGGCTGGGACAATGTGCAAAGCCTTAGTATAAAATCTTCCAAAAGCACCTCTTTACCGATCTGGTCCTGCAAACTGGGTAACGATGAAGGGGCCCGCTGGCACGGCCTCACTCTTGAAGCCGAGGAAGGTGAAGATTCGGAGGACGACGAACTCACGAGCGCGGAAACTCCACGCACGACGAAACCCGCCAGGTCTATTGAGCAGCCACCAGTCCTGGGAGAGAAGCAGAAGCGAGCAGCGGAAGTCTCGGAGCCGCCTACTCAAAAGAAGCTGAAGAAGTCCCCTAGTGAATCGACCACCTTGGGGTCACTAACAAATTCAAGACCAAAAAAGGGATCCAAGGTGCGTACGTTTAATCGTGTTAAACCTCACCCTCGACTAATCCTAAATCAAGGCGAGCCCCGGGCCTCTCAGTGCTCTCACAAGCCAAACAGATATCAAAAAGGCGTCTCCCTCGCTGACCAAGGATGCGCTAACGAAGGACGAGTTGAAACAGAAACGAAGATCGGGTACTGCGGGCGAAAAGAAAAAGGAGAAACTAGTGAAGGGGCACGGCGGCATGGGAACGGCAAAAAAAGGGTTGATCGGTCGCAAGGCTCGTGAGCCCGATGCGCTACATTGAAGCTATCTTTTCATATTGTGAAGTAACTCCCCCGCAATTATATTTCGAATAACTTTGTAATTATGCTCGAGAGCGGAGATGCCGTGGGAAGCTGTGTCACTGCCAGTGTGTGAACGGGAACTTCCGGATTGCCATCAACACTGCTGCAACAGCCACCCCACCGCCATTATTTTGTCCACGGCCTCACCATAGCTGACACTGCCCAGTGGTACCAGTGGAGGGGGGGCTGAACCTGCGAGTCATTTCCTCATACCGTCACTCTCGCCTGCAAAGCCCATCCCCAAATGGAATGCTTCATTGGTGAACACATTTCGAACTGTCTTAGTGGATTTTGCGGTGTACATTTCATAATTAGGGGATGGAAGCCGATTACTTCGTAGTCATGGTGGACGTACTGTGTCTCTCTCGCATCGCCTTGAGGTCGCCGATTTGTTCCCGGATGTCATACCCCCGTAGTTTGAGTACCACATGTGTGGCTCTACTTTGGATCTCTGATCCACCTCAGGCGACGGTGACATGCATCACGAGACACGTGGCGTCGACAGGGCTGGTTCTCGGTTACAAACTAGTATCTCGGTTGTGTGGGGCTTGCGGAACGTGATGCCTCTTCGCCTTGTTACTTACTGTCCCTTCAATCCCCGAGATCCCCCTCAAGTGGTATTCCTACCCTGTATATCGCCCGCTCGACGTATTGGCTCCACAACACGAAGATAAAACCCTATTGCTGCGCTCTGTACCCTGACAGACCCAACATACAGTCGTCCTTGTTTGATCTGTTTGGTTACGAGTACAAGGGCAGTGACCAGTTCAATCGGTAGTATTTCTGTTGTTGTCAAACTCACGCCAGAATGATCAAAGTCGAGGACGCTGGCGGAGAGCATACGAGGTGCTTGAGCCGCCACGTTGCAGACCCCGAAGCTAGCGCGCGTCGTGCCCTATCTGATATCATCATTGCCGAGGTATACTATGATCGATTCTGCAAGTTCATTCGTATCGTGGTGTTGCTCTTGACAGGAAAGATCATGACCTCCCCAGGGCGCCTGGCGGTGGAGGACGACGGTGCGATCTTAGGCAGCAGGCTACGGAGGTAACCACAGGCGACGCTCACCTTTACTCTCCGCTTACCCTTGTCTTCAGAGAGGCACCAGGGGATTCTCCGCGCATTCAACTAGGTGATGTGACTGGTTTCCAAACCACCCGAAGCATGAATAATGAAGAGACGGCGTGCACGACTCTCAGGACCATTGCTCCCGGTCCGTCGCAACTACGTATCTAATAGAGGACCCATTTGCAGGACAATCCAGATGAACGCGCCATTATTTGGCGAAGCGATTTTCAGATGAAAGGCAACAAATTTGGTCTATATACGACAAATTGTATGTGTCATTTGTTCGTTGGGTCGTTGGTCTTTCCATGGTTCAAAGTAAAATTCCGTCGTAAACCTGAAGAAACGCATCCCTTGTACGTGACATCGCACGTATTTTCGTCTGCGCATGCCGAGACCACCGATCAGCTCCACTTCATCCTTGGCCTGGTACCTACGTACAGCAATAGAGTATGGAGGGAAATGAATGGTGTTTCCATCATACTGACGGACAAAACGTTATGGACCCCAGAAAATACTGAGGTGGTATCCGCAAGTCTGGGTAAGCTGTTCGAGCTCGTTCGGAGGACGAGACATTCTATTGGTCTTTTCTGGCCCGACGGCATCTGTTACTCTTGCCATCGTGGTATTTAGTAGTTGTAGATGACTACAAATTCCTACGCTGCACATCTGTCTCGACGCAGTTACCGTGGTCATACTGTGGTATCCGAATCGATTGTTGTCGTCACGGTAGGCCTGGTGTTCTGGATTATCAACTGGGAATAGCAGCAACGGAACTTTGCCAGCTGACTCTACAAGTACATCATCGGGAACTGAAATTTCCTGAAAGATCATAACGTGGAGTGTGCCAGTGGTTCTCTGATTGGGAAGCCGAAGTCTGTAGTGTTTTCAGGTTTCAGGGCGGGCCAATGTTCCAGACGATGCTAATATTACCATTTCCGGGACTCTAGGCATGGTCGATTTCAGTCGAAGTCACCCGATGGACGCCAGGAAGACGACGTAGACAAAACTGAGTGAGGCACTGGTGCTAGGCGCGTTGACCGCATCTCACTTCGCCGTGACATCGGAGACCTAACGCTGCTTCCCTTTATTTTTTTCAGGACAATGCCACTCTACACGGTACCGCATCGCTGCTGTGCCGCAACGACTCGAGTCCAATACAATCAGGGCCTCAAAAACCGCATGCTGCCAGTGTGGCCATGTCATGGAACGATAGCCCAGTGGCCCTTCAAGATAGACTGCGGTCGGTCCTGCACCATACACAGAGCCCACCTTCCATCGTCCCCGAGGTTTCTCCGCATGTCCGACGCCCGCATGTCTGGGAAATGTTCGCTATTCTTCAAGCGGAGCCTGAGTGGGAAGATTTCCAACACGATAGGATCGACGAGATACCCTGCACACTCAAAGCAAAAACTAGTACTTGTTCGAATCAATGCCGACCGCCGTGTTTACTCGTCTCGTCCATCTTATATCCGAGGAGCCACGCCTAATGGGTGACATCTTCGCTGGCTGATACCCGTAATAGGTCCTTTGAAGCTTCCATGTAAACAGTAACCTCTTCCTCAGCGGCCTTGTTCCCCCGCTCTTTGACTCATGATCTCACGGACACCTTGCCCTAACAGGTCTGACATATGATTGGAACTGGGATGCTTCCGCTGCTATTGGCCACTTTACCCCCTGACCGGAAAAACCTTGTGCGACATTTGGGGACCCAGAATTGCCAATCGTGATCACGCCGATCAGTGTTAGCATGATTAGAGCACTTCATACATCGGTACTGGAATGGGACTTTCTGTACTTGGCAATTGACCCGATGCTGATACTATGCTACAACTTCAGCTGCGCAGGATCGAGGGCCTTCCCCTTCAAGCTTCAAGTCTTATTCACAATCGCCGTTGACACCGCCTATTATGTAGGGAACGGGAAAGGAAGCCCCATTACAACAATTACGCTGGCACGCGGCCACGTGTGGGGTTTTTCTTAGGCCCCATCTGTGACGGATGGTCACTGGGATCCTTCCAGCACCCCGATGCAACAACAACTGACCACGCAAGAGAATCACGCTGCTTATGGATTAATGTCCTCCGGGTGCTGATGCCCTTCTCCTCGGACACTGTAACGTTTTGGAACCGATATGTCCCTCGTATCGCCGGAGCCGTACTTGAGGCAATGTTGTCCGGACACATCGCCCGCCTCTTCGGCGGTGTCGAGCCAGTAAACTTTCAGCGAAATCGCCTGCCCAGCAATGGTTACATATATAACATCCGTAAGGCGTTTTGCTGCACTCATTTCCGCAGCCTTCGCAATGGAGTCGAGGTATTTATGTATCACCGATTTCCCGATCCTCGTCGAATCGTACTAGTTTATTCCGGCCACGCGATGTACTCATTGTCTCAGTGCGGATTTCCCAAATACGTACGTGGGCGTGAACTTTGATCGCTCTTCTCTTTTAACCTATTTCCTTCTAGGGATCACGCCACCGCCGCTTAAGTTAGTTTCTTCTGTCGCACATACACTGCAGACTTCGTGCGCTCTCGTCGGGAGGACTTACGTGCCGCGGTCGGCCATCTTGGCAATTGCAAACTTTACCGCCCTCCCTGGACAGTCGGGGCATACACATTCTATGATGGATAGTACTCAGGCGACTCCGTCCCACACCACCGTTCCCGCGGTAATCAGTTTAGACTATGAATGAATTGATCGATAGGTGCGTGAGGCACGTAGCCGTCGTATCTCCTAGTCTATGACATGCCATCACGCTGACTCACCACTCACCACCAAAGAAGGGTCATCATGTATGCATCGCATCACAACGGATAGCGCCCTCTGGGAAGCGTGCTTCACATGTGTATTTGCCGAGCCTCGCACCTGCAATCTACTTATTAATATTACGCACGAGGCCACAATCTAGACTAATATCTGTCGAGATCACTGTATATTTGACAGGACCCCCACGTGTTGGCACAGATTGTGATCAGCACTTTCCTCGGCAGCGCAGGTCAAAAAATTCTTAATGAGTGATAGAATTAACAGATCCTACTCGAATTAAGAGAGTCGAAAATGTAGATGGAATAGGTAATGATGGGAGAGACAATGGCTTCGAAAGAGTAGATGTGCTCTAATAAGGAAAGTGCAAGATTAAAAAACAATTAAGATGAGTCAACGGTACAGCTATGATATCCCAACAAGGCAGCTGTCCGAATAATAAATGACCAGTGCCATCCTGTGGCACCCGCGCCTTCTCGAGCGATGAGCGCCAGCCCTGGGAACAACAATTTTTTTTCAGTTCATACAATGCGTGGATTAATGCGCTGTGTAGCGCTATTGGCGGAGTTGAAGGTGTAGGGAGTAATGTTGGCGTTGATAATGATTAGGAAGCACGGAGTGCCGTGAATAGTAGTGTCTGGTGAAGTGGGGGCTGATAGCACTATGCCGAGCAGAGGGTGGGCGAGCGGTTTAGAAGAACACCGCGCCGTGACTGCTTGCGACCGTGCGGATGCTAGTCTGCGATGACGCCTGCGTCTGGGGACGGCCAGTCGGGGGCTTGGCCGTGGACGGGGATGGGTCCTTGAACACCTTGTTGGATTGCATAGTCACGGAGTGGGTCCGAAGGGCGTAGAAATGCGTAAAAGGATGTGTGTGGATGGCTCTGCAGAGCAGGCGATGGGTGATGGGGAGAGGTATGTGGACAGTGCGGGCCTTTATACGTACGGGGTGGACGGGAACTTGAAATAAATGCTGGGCGTTTAAGTTCGAGGCGTGCCCATGCGAGAACCATGTGCCGCACAGTGCCGGCACGCAGGAAATAGTTAAAATTTGCACCAAATTATGAATGAATCTGGGCGGGAATGACTAGTTGGTGGTGGATCCCCTTGTTTGGTTACTGGACGGACCGAGGCACGATTCAGATCGCGTCGTCGCGTCGGACGAACCATCTGCCACTTTGACTTGACCCCAAGCTTGACCCTTCCAGCTTCCACTCCAATGACTCCATCCAGCACGGGCTAGGCTATAGCCGCTATACTCGCCCAACGCGCACGACTAGACTACCCGCCGGCTTGTACTACATAAATCAGTGGCGCTACAACGACTCGACTTTCTGTAGGCCACAGCCACTGTAACATTGACAGCTTGTCTGCGAGGATATGTGCGTTCTCTCGGGCTTATCAGCCTGCGTCACGAAGACCGTGTCTCATGCCACGCTTAGATGGTTCCTTGTCACAAAACAAAACAGGTTCGAACGAAAGGGGATTAGCGTTGAACCAGCGGCTTTACATGAAACGAGTGATTGCGCAATTGCATGGAAGATGACTGGACTCCAACTCCAGCTAAGTTATATTGGTCATTGCCAGTTCAGTTGACAACCCATATTGCCGTACTGTATCCACAAACGTGTGGCAGGGAAACAGAAAAAAAAAACTTTTGGTGACGAGAAGGGCTGGCATGACACAACGCCACAGTTGCGCAAAGGACTAGGACATATCAGTCATGGCGTGGGACTACAGATCCGAGTAAGCTACTACGATACCAACGTGTAATAAAGTGGATGGGTGCCGAAACTTGGTAAAAAGAGTACGCTTATTGAACCGGTTCCTGTTTGATGGTGCTAGTAATAAGCCGAGTGACCGTAAATGACTCGGAGTCGGTTTGGCCAGGCCTGCCGGGTAACTGTATTTGCCTGTGGCACTGTGCTGAAACAGGCTGTACATATCCTAGGACACTCGGTGTCCTATTCACGTGCCCGGGTAACTAGCACAGTGGTAACTTAGTAAATGACCTCCATTCCAACACCACCGACGGGGTGCTCGGGCCCGTTTGGTGCGATACCTCACTAGAGTAACGGGGGCCTTAACGGGGCACAGCTGCCCTCTTACACCGAAACCATGGCAACAAAAATACAAGGGGCAACCCGAATTGTCGCGGGAGGCAGGACTGTTGCGCCGACACACGTGTAGTGGGCAAAGGGGTTGCACTTGTTCACAGGTGACCACATTTGGTAGCTTCAAAAGCGAAAGATTGCCTTGGGGAATTTGTCTTCCGAATGAAGTTAGTCCAAAATCCTAATAAGGGAACAGACTCCTCGGCGCCGCCTCAGACAAACCGACCTTGACTGACAGACCCCACGCAAAGTGTGCGAGAACAGGGTCTCCAACGAAAACTACATAATGGAAGCATACACGTGACATGACTCCAAGCACGATGACTAGACTATCTCGACAACAATCTTTCCTCTAATACCAGTCTTTCGAGTAAGCAGAAATCGTGCCAAATTGGAGAGATTGACGAACATATTCTGATCTGCTTCCATAACCCGCGTGGCTTCTTTAATTTCCGTCCATGGGTACACCTACAAATCGCAACGATCAGAATGAAGTACCCTCTTTGATGCTCGTGGTATGGTGATCTATCTTGCCTTGTGAATGTATGTGCGGATTGGGCCGTCTCCGCCGCTCCCTGTGACAGTGCCGAGCAACTCGCCAAATCTAGGTGCTATGTGAACGTCCTGCACCGGGCCAATCGAGGAGTCCAGACCTTCTGACGACTTCTGCCTTATAATCTGCTGACCGCGAGCGCAGAGTCGAACCCTGGATGCGAAGGCGCTTTGCCAGGATAGGGAGAATATTTAGATTTGAGACCTCAGAACCTAAGTTAGTCCCGTGAGTATTTAGAGTCAATGATGAGCAGCGCAACGATAAAGTATTAATAAACGAACCGCTTATCAAGGAGAGCATTGTCATGCGGCCACCCATTGCCAAAGCATCCAAGTTACGTGTGAAATGCGCCTGCCCAACCATATCCACGATCAGGTCTACGCCTTTCCCACCCGTCGCGCCCTTTGCAACATCTACAAAGTTTTCCGTTTTGTAATTCGCGACGTGAGTAGCGCCAGCAGGAAGGGAAAGAAGCCAGTCGAGCTTATCCTTCGTAGATGCCGTCGCGGTGACAGTGCGCCTGTCAGTATAAAAGAAGCTTGAGAGGAGAGTCGGAGGACATCGCGGAGGCGAACTTACGCTCCGTAGAAGCGCGCGAGTTGAATCGCAGCAATCCCTACACCTGAAGCAGCTGCGTGGATAAGCACGTCGTCTCCGCGCTTGATGTCGCCGACCAAGACGAGCGCTTGAAATGCTGCTCTTGCGTGATCAGCGCAGAACCCTGGGTCAGTTAATGCGGCCAACTCGGGGGACATACCTGTGATGAACGCCTCCGGGATGCTCGCGGCTTCCGTCCACAACAACTGCGGTGGTTTGCGAAGAATTTGCGTTTCAGGCACGGCGATATATTCTGCGTATGCGCCCTGCAGCAACCAGGGCAAATTATCAGCGCTAATCTCGGGTCTTTGCGGAGGTATTCGTCGTATTGTCGACTAACCCCGGACGAGAGACCTAGCACTTCGTCGCCCGACTGCCACCCGAGTGACGCGTTAGGGCCAAGAGCGGTGATGTGTCCAGTAAACTCTACGCCAAGGATCTCTGATGCACCAGGGGGAATAGGGTACTTGCCCTCACGCTGAGAAATATCCATGCGATTGAGGGCAAACGCCTTGATCTGCCATTAGTTTACGTGGCTAGATAAGAACGGTGAGCTCGGGAGTTTCGCAGTACGTACGTGCCTTGACAAGGACCTCCCCCGCCTGCAGGGTAGGTCGAGCCGTTTCGCCAATGTACAAGGTTTCCACAGGGCCCTTTCCGCCCTCGATCAGGACCGCCCGCATATTTGCCGTATTCATCTTTGGTATATGGTGAAAAGCCTGAGAGCAGATGGGTGACTCGGGATAGGAGACGATTGGAGTAACACCCGTAACCGTGACGCTCGTGTGAGAATGTTCAGGATTCTCACTCATGTTCAGTTCCAGCGAGTCGAATTAGAAAGGTTTATAAGCAGACATTGGAACACGCGTACGGGCAACTCCGGGCGACGTGATAAATACTAACTTACGACCAGATGTAAGTTAATTTCGAGGGCAAGCGAAAAACTAATGACCAATCGTCGGGTACCAGGTGAAAAATTGAATCAAAGTCTGCATGGGGAATCGCGGTGATTACTGTACTGTAAGCTAAACATTTGACAGTCCACAAGAAGTGTGGGCGATAAGGCGGACTGTTGCGATGCCGCGATACTTCAAGCATCAAGCTTCAATGGTAGCCCCTGGGGCGACACGGCCCAGAAGTTAACAAAAGAAGCCACAGACGCTCTCATATGCTCGGGCACGTGAGTCGGCCAGGATGGCCTGCTGCTGCGCAGCAAACGTCGTAGACTCGATGGGGCACCCGATCCCAGGGCCTTGCAAATTCATCAAGGTGATAGAGGCGGCGTTCAGCCGCGCAAGACGCGACCCCGTGCTGTCGTCGAGGGGATAAGAGAGTTGCACAGAGGGATTATTAACGGCGTGCCCTGCGTTGCTGTTCGCAGTAAGTTGCTAGCAAAGATAGAAGGTAACGTGTGAGTTTTCTTTTGACAACGAATCTGAGACGGGCGGGTGCTCACAAAGATATACGTGTTCTGGTCCGGGGGGCATGAACAGGGTACCTGAATGGGGAGCCCATTGGTGCCATTGACGGCTCCGTCACAGTCACCAGTACCTTTTGGTAATATCAGCAAAACATGAGGGGGACGAATGTAGACGAAGGCGCGCCTGTCGGATTCTGACCGGCTTGCCAACCCAGGGGCGGTGCGATAGCTGCTACTTGATTCTCGGTCAGTGAACCAGAAGGCGTGCTCGCTGACGGAGATGGCGATGTGACCGTAGAAGATGAAGAGGACGTCGGTGAACAGGTGAGGGATATTGTTCCAGAGACAGTAGAAGACTGAGCCGAGTCGCTTGGTGTCGCCTGCCCAGCGAGCAACGCAGCTTGCTGACTGGCGAACGTGGTTGACTCAATTGGACATCCGATACCGACACCGAGCATATTCTGCAGTGTCACAGAAGCCTAGAGGCGTCAGAGTGAGCTACGAGTTGTCGTAATACAGTAAGTGACCGTTTCGTACTGCCGTGAGCCGCGCTAGCTGCGACTCGTTTGAGTTATCCGTTGGGAAACTGACTTCCACAGCAGTGTTGTTGACTGCGTATCCTGCGGCAACGTTCAAGTTCAAGTTCTACAACAGCAAATCCTGTCATCGGTACGAGAAAGAAAATCGACTTCCAGACTTGGGAGACGTACTTGAACGAACAGGACTCGGTCCGGTGGGCATGAACAAGGGACTTGAACAGGTAGGCCTTCAGCTCCGAGGACTGCACCGTCGCAATTGCCAGTTCCTGCAGCACATTATTACGTTAGTAGCTGTAATATTGGGTCGCGACGATACACCGTCAAATGAATCTCACCTGTTGGGTTTTTCCCAGAAGACCAACCAAACGGTGGTACCACGCTGGGATCGATGTCACGTTTCGAAGGCGCGCAAGAGACTGACGCGGTGAGTGCGAGAACAGAAAGGAATGACGACATCGACAACTTCCCCATGATCTTCTAAGAGAATATGGGACTCGGCACCAACTTGTATCGCAAACTAGTAGAGGGGAAACAGAAAGGATCTAGCTGAAGTTAGCGAGTGGCGAAAAACACTGTCTGAGACTTTGTCTTTTATATGGTAGATGATTGTAGGCATCAACCACGGGTGCGGATCGGAAAGAGAAGGGAAGGAGGTAGTGCATTGCCAGCGGTAGGACGCATCTGTCATACAGTCGGTGGAGACCACGTCGTTGATCGCGCTTTCGACAGGGAAAAAGCCAGCGGCGGTGTGGCTAGTCATCTAGGAAATTTTGAAGCCCATTAAGTGCCCAGAGCAGCAAAAGGATTCCTCGAGATCCAACCATCGCCGTTTTGTTGTCGAATACGCAGACGCGTTATGGCAAGATCCCACATAAGGAAGCATCTTGAACGTACCACGCCGTTCAATACAATCGACTACATCTCAGAAGAAAAATAAGGTCGAGGAGCGGGTTGATTGATCGGCCCAAGAGCGTAGTGCGTCGTTCGCAAAGGCAGAAACTCGTGACCGGGACGAGATCGCGCGTTGATTCATGACAGACTCTGAGATTGGCAATAAACCCGGAAGCCTGACGATACAGTAAGCTCACCCAAAAGCTTCGCCGAAAGGTCGCTGCACGTCCTCACTTTTCGTTTTACACGGACCTAGAGGGACGAAGATGCGCGAACGTCAAATCTTGACCTGTCACGATACCAACCCAATAACTTGAAATGAATTGACTGGCTATCCGCAGTTAATTCCGAACTACAGTAGTCGGCCTTGCGACTCGGAAAACTCACCGGACGACTCCAATGCGGGACTCCGTGAATGCTGAGACAGAAAAAAATGTTTACAGGATCCAAGATAGAACATCTGCGATTGCCTACTCGATGGCGACAATTACCATCAGTGACGTAACATAGAAGGATGTAAGACGTGTAAAGGAGCAAGTGAGTGTGCAAGAAGCAAAGCCTCTCTCGTCTGACAACGATGTGAGAACGCGAAGGTGAAGGTGTGATAAAGACAGGACAAAGGGGAGCACAGCCTAAGCGACGGGCCGCCTGGGAAAGGTCCAGGCCCGGGCATCACACGATCACGAGGAGAGCCGTCCACAGATACGATGCGATGATTGACCATCCTTGCCCGACCTCCGAGCCTTTCGTACGAACGAATGACATGCTTGCTTAGGTTCGTCTGACGCGATCATCGATCATCGATCACCGGTCACCCTCTCACAGAGCCCATTGAAGGTCCCGGAAGAGTTGGTATCATTCTGCGAATCATCTAATACTTGACGGTCTACAAAAGGAAGGAAGTAAGGGAAAAAGAATGTGATGGTTGGGTTCCACAGTGTTCTATTGATGGCTTCCGGTATCACGCATACGGTATTGGCCAACGCTGCTTACAGAAAGCGCGGGCTTGGAGTTGCGTGCGTTCCGATCGGGCGACCAGGAACAGGGATTCCCGATGAAGAGCCCGTCGGTGCCGTCAATGGCCCCGTCGCAACCACCGGAACCGTTGGGTGATGATCGGTGATCAGCAAAATGCGGAGAGATCAAATCCAGACGGAGATGTGTCTATCTGATTCTTGACGGTTCGCCAGCCAGAGGCGGAGAAACGGTGTCGAGTTCATCCCCGATCGGAGAAGCAGAAAGGGTGGAGGAAGGTGTACTCAGTATTATGACGAGGAGGCAGTCGTAGTTAGATCAATGACAGTAGATGAAGGTGCGCTCGTTGATGGAGGTGCGACAATGGGAGATGAAGAAAGTACGCTTGTTGACGAAGACGGGGAACTTAGGCGGAAAGACTCGAGTTCGGGTCAATGACAGTAGAGGAGGGCTTGAGACGGAGAAGCGACCGAGAAAGACGAGGAAGACAGCAACGAACTAGTCCCTACTGATCTGAAAATGTGATTCGATTGGGCGTCCACTACCCGCACCAAATAGATTCTGCGCTTGATGGGGGCCGCGTTGGGCTACACAGGATGGGAATCTGCACCGAAGGGTTGTTAATGGCGTTGGCGGTACAGTAAGTTGCTGACAAGCGAGAACTGTGCGGTCACAGTTACCAGTTCCTACAAAGCATTACTGTATTGTGGGTCGCGACGTCGAAATAACTCACCAGTTGAGTGTATTCCAGCAGACGAACCAAACGATGTATCTGTGTGGCAACGACTTCGCGTTTCGAAGGAGCGCTAAGAAAGAAAGGAACCGCGTCATCCGAGTCGACGATTTCCTGATCTTCGAAAAGAACACCAAACCCGGAAGCGAAGCACGGACTTGGGTCGCGGACTTGCAGGAAATGGCCTGCCCGAAGCGGCGAGCAGCGAAGGAACCGTCTAGAGCTTCATATCCTTTCCAAGTATCGCTGGTATCCGTCAGTGATGGTGCGGGTCAGAAGGAGAAAGGACGTCATTCCAGAGTGGTAGCGAGGGGAGCATACAACGATTACGGTCAGACGGTCGACAGGGCCAAACTATGTGGAAACCAACTGCGCATTTCAACGTGGAAAAGAACGAGAACGAGGCAGATGGTTACCAATTTTTGGGTCTCATCAAGGTCCCGGTCCCAATGTTCGACGATAGAACTCACCGCCGCCTCCGTCGTTGCGGGCTATCTGGCGTCGAACGCACAAGTGCATGGTTAAGGCATGATCTCGCACACGAAAGCACCTTTCACACGCACCACGCCCGCGCGCTGCGACCCCAAAAAATGCAGAAACAAAACGAACGTGTGAGGGGAAGGCCAGGGAACAGAGGTGTGCTTGTTGAGCGCCATAATGCCGTAAGCCAGCCACGAAAGGTTCGCACATCCTTGCCTCTCATCGAAATTTCATCTTCGATGTACACTTGCTGCACGTTTGAGGCGACGAACATGGTTACATTCAAGTTCACCAAAGTCGCACATTCGTGAGTGCCTACTCAATAGCGCCCATACTAGGATTAGAAATCATACATCGTCAGTGAAGTAACGTAGGAGGACATAAGGTGAGGAACACGTTAAAGTAAAGGAGTAAATGAATGTGCGAGAAGCGAGGCCCCCCATCTATGTGAACGACGTGAGAACTTGAAAGTGTAGTAAAGACAGAACAAGGGACGGTGCAGCTAGAGCGGCCGGCCATGAAAAGTATCCGAGGTCATAAGGTGGGCAGTATTTACACCTGCAAGAGACGCAGTTAGCCAACCCTACTCACGGTGGACAAGTCCGAAGCTGAGGGTGCAATACCTGCTGATAAGCGCACGTACCGTATCACGACAACGAGACCAAACCGGCTTGTTCGCGGATATCAGCAGTCCTCTGTCCGACCTCTGTGAACCATTCCTTCGCACGGATGGCACGACGTTCCGTCTCTTCTGCACCCCGCACCTCGCGCGAACGTTCGTCCATCGCGATGCGGAAGCGTTCCTTCAGATCCCACGAGGCGAGGCGAAGCACTTTGCGAGTCTCACGCGCGACTCGTGCCGCGTGAGCGTCCACGAACAGCTCCTCCTTAGGCTCTGGTCCGCCAGCGGGATTGACGAGGGAGTAATGGATGCGCCTGCCGATGGTGCGCGGGACCGAGTTGGGGAGTTCAAGGACCAAGTACGCGGCAGCTCCGACGGCAAACGTGCCAAGTATCACACCGCCCCATTTTCGTGTGCTCTCGTCGGAGAGTATGTTAGTGATGTGCATGACGCCCTCTACGAATCCGTGAAGACCAATGGACTTCCCACCGATCATCGTGACCACGCCGATGGCGACGGAAACGATCCCGATGGCGCTTTGCTCTTTCTCCTCCTCTCCTTCCTTTCCTCCGCAGAAATAAATCCAGAAGTTGTGCGGAGCATCGAGCAGATCGAAGAACGTTGGCTGGAGCATTTCTTGGCGCGCTGCAAGGCCAATACCTAAGCCGAGCGTACCGCCTGCGACGACGGTGCTGTTACTGCGAACCCTCCTCTTGCCGTCACGTGTACGACGCGTGCTGAACATCGCTTCGGGCATAAACACGCGGCGAGAGCGCTCAACGCCTTCTGGGAGATACTCGTCGCCAAGGGTGAGGACCTCCTGAACACCAGAAGATGCGATGACTCGTGCCTCGTCCTCTGAAAGCTTGACCGCCATGTCGAGACTCGTGACAAGCGCCTTGCGAACGTCACGCGCATAATCCAACAAGTTGAGCAAGCCGGGATACGAGGGCAGTTGCACCGAGGAGAGCCCTGGAAGACCCTGGCCAACCCGGTCTAGCGCATTCGTGAGCGTCCGTTGCGTCTTGCTGCTTGCGGAGCGCGCGCCCTGTTCCTCCACGGATTCTAATGCCTCTTCAAGCGCCTCCCGGCTATTCTTCATCCGCTCCAGCACGGGCCGCGCAGCGTCGAGATCCCCCTTTGCGTGCGCGATCTCTGCTTGCGCAACAATGGCATTCGCACCCACGAGTAGCTCAATGTCGGAGAGAAGGTTTGATAGATATGTCGAGGCGGGATTAAGCTTCGACTTGGCACGCTTGACAAGGACGAAAGAACGCAAGGAAGCTTCGAGATCCTCAAACGACGGGTCGTCCTTGCCTAGGAGCGAGTCGACGAAGTGAACCAAATCGTTCGCGTCCTCATACGTGCGGGGGCTAAGCTCCTTGATTTGCTCGAGAACCATGCGCCGGCACTTCTCCTTGTTCTTGATCTGATCGAACTTGTTGACCACGACAAAGAGGTAGGCCTTCTCGTTGCTCGCGTTTTTGAGGAAATTCCGTGCCGACTCCGTGAGATGATTCTCGGCTGATACAACGAAGACAACAACATCGATCTCCTCTTGTCGCGCAAACAGCGCCGTTGTCTTGACACTGTCGCGGTTGAGTCCAGGCGCGTCGATGAGAGAGATGTCCACGACGCCATTATTCAGGAGTGATTGATTAAGGGGTCGCGAGTCGTTGAGATAAAGCTTGAGAATCGACGGCTTTTCCTCGTCGTCCATGATGCGGTCCAAATCGCCGAGATCGGCGCGCTTGTACGTTGACTCGTCGCCAATGTCGTAGGCAGCCGCATCCTTGATGACGTGTACTTCCTCCACATTGTTGTTCTCCGAGAAGTCGTGTACTTCGCAGAACGCCGTGGTGCAAGGCTGTTGATCGATTGGCATGACGGTGCGTCGGAGGAGAGCATTGACAAAAGTGGACTTTCCGGCATTCAGGTCGCCGGTAACGAGAACCTTGGAGGACGTGTCCTCCACGCGAACACACAGTCTGTCGATGTGCTGCGAAGCAGCGGCCATGCGCTCGTCCACGAGGTTAGCGATCGAAACCTTTTCAAGTTGCGAGACGAGGGCCCCAGCGGCTGCCGAGGAGCCATGATGACCGAGATTGAGATCAAGGCGAAAGACTTGGAAATCAGAGACCTCGGACTCGGGGATGAGTCTCCCACCAACGTCCGGATCCGACGGGGACTCGCCGGCGTCGTTCTCCTGAGCATCCGCGATCGAAGCGAGGGTGAGTGAGCGGGTAAGGCTTCTCTCAAGGATGACATCGGTCTCCGAGGAAGGATCGTCCATGAAGGAAAGAGACCGGCGCACGCCGCGGCGCTTTGGTGTTGGCTCCGCCCCTTCGGCTTTGGTGCTCAACTTGGGGTAACGTATGGTCCATGAATCTTTGTTGAAGACACGGATGTCGGATAAAAGATGTTTTGTAGAACCGAGGCCACCGAGTAGACTTTGAAGGAAGGGGAGGTGGCAGGTAAGCACCGGTGTGAGTAACGAACATTGGGGTTACACACCGGACTTTCTGCTCAACATATGCCTGCTGGGCGCCGCGAAGAGGACCAGTAGCCTCTTCCGTTGCGGGCATTTTAGATGCAAACTTTGATGTCTCTGTGAAATCTGCTGTCGACAGTGCTTATTGTTGTTGTCACCGCCGTCGTCGTGGTCGATGAGGAAGATGAGCGTTTATGGCGGAACCACAACAAACACGTGCAAATATTAATTGAACACATTATGTAATCATGCATGGCCTGAGTCGGAAAGAGTTTCTGCTGCCTATCCTACAAAGGAAATTCCAAAGCCCCAACTATTTAGAGTACATAATGTTGCATCCAGTCGTGACTTGACATATTCTCCAGCAGTCACAACTTCGTATTTGGGTGGAGAATCCTCAGACACGCAGCTAGGTATCGCCTGGGCTCATGGTATCAGCAAACACACGAACACCAGCTCAGCATTCCGTGCTCACCTTCAGCAGCACATCATAATCCGTCCCGAAAAATAGTGGAATGGAGTAGCGTGCAACACCAGAACGGTTTACTGCGCGATGCATAGTGGATTTGAATACGTCATCTGTAGCGTGTCAGCTCGACATGTGCGACTAGGGTGATCCAATAGTGCCGAACGCACTCGTCCAGCGCGCGAGTTGGTCCCCGAGGCTGCGAGTGATGAGGTGAGAGGCCGGATGTAGACGGAAAAAAAAAGGAAATTACTTGACGACGAGCGAACCGGGGATAGGGACCGCATGGATCCACTTCCCGGCTGTGTTCAGAACCTGTAGGGCGCTGATCTCGTCCTGCTGCCAAAGGATTGTGAAACACTATCGCCGCATGCATCAGCACCCCTTTGAGAGCGCAAGCTTAGAAGGAAACGGAGCGACCTCGTAACTGGTGATTCACTTATAAGCCGCAGTAGCCTTTGTTTTTATATTGGGTTTCACTCGTTCACGTACTCAGTGTGTGCACCAATACCGATTGTCCGGTCATCTACGACGCCTGTTTGGGGAGGATAGTACAGCAGGCGCATTATCGCCGCCGGTTTAGTTATCTGCCCAGGCGCCTGTTAGCCGCACGAGTACAAATAATAGTCATCCTACCTTTGTCAGAGAAGAAATCCTCAGGGAGGTCGAGCGCGAGGGCGAACAAGGGGAACAAATACTGCCCAAGGCGCACTGCCGCGTAGCTTTGATTATCGTGAGTCCACAGATGGTAAAACCTGTAAAAGGACTTGCTAGTATTCGAGCACGGCTTGGCGGAAACCGGGAAGGAGAGCGTCATCAGGCCAAATATTCTCGCCAGCCATGGGGCCGTAATCCTTTGAAGACCGAACAACACCCGTGCCAGGATCTTCCCAACCCAAATCAAATCCTTCGTGGACGTCCCCGCTATTCTCCGGGTTCGTATTTTCACCAAGCAGCGCCGTGTACCCTTTGTAGTTCTGACTCTTGTGGATATCGAGCTGGGAGGTCATCGAACCAGCCGGTTACCACGGTGGCGTTTCAGGCGAGCGCCCTAAAAACAAGGACCATAACTACCTTCATTTTTGTAGATTCAGGGAGAGCAAAAAAATTTGGGCGGCAGAGAGCGTCCCAGATATGGCAGAGGCCGGAATCCCATGGCCCTTGACTGCAAGTCCCGCGCAATGAAGGGCATTACGGGAAGAGATTGCACACTGGACTCGTACCATAAAAGAAACCAACGTTGATCGATGCATCACGGATCTGGTCAGCGATTTCTCTCCTCACAGCCGGATCAGTAGATGTTGCACCCTTGAGATCTCTATCACAAGGCTGAAGCGTCAAATGACAGCCCCCTTGATTTCAGCGAAACAGTTCACATTACTGGAATGTCGTCGAAGGTGCTCTCTGTCCGCATGTCCGTCAGTAGCACAGGTCGTCTGGGTACGTCTGAAGCAGACATCATTACGGGAAGGACGGACCGGAGACGTCTTGAAACAAGTCTTCCATGGCGTTGTGCCAGTGGCGTGCGGGCGCTGTCAGGGTATAACAATAACAACAAGAATGATGCATCTCGCCGTTCCTTCGCCGCCGACTCTGCCGCCTATTGGACCTCCGAACATTATCCTCGTCGGGATGGAGACAGAGTGATTCCCCGTCAGTGATGTGGATGACCTGAATATAAAGTCAGATGGCACTGGCCGATGCTCATCCACATTGACCCACTTCCTTCATTCAGTACGCTCCTTTACCGACTGTGTCGGATACCCATTTTTTCTCCTCACGCTGAGCGTTTTCTCTGAGCTTGCTCACTCGTCTATCTTTATACTGAGACCTGCTACTTACTCGTGATTCACCATGAAGTTCCTGTCTAACTTTGTCCCCCTTGTCGTCCTTGCGGTGACTGTGTCGTCCATCCCCATTTCTCGAAGAGATGTGAACGAGGCCCTTATTCCCCAATTCGGCTTCCAGTCCGGTGTGAACCCGACTGGTACGTTGTTCGCCCATTTAGGAAAATTGCTTAATGAATTGAATCCGTAGGCACTGGTGATTGTGATGGTGCCGTGAACGGAGCCGATGGAAATCCCATCAAGATTCCCTGCGCATGCCCACCAGATCGCCAAACCTTTGTCCAAGTAAGCCTACATTCTCCATTACATACTGTACTTTCCGATTCTCACAGCATTCGTCAGGAACTGAACAAGAATGTCGCCGCTGGGCAGGTCATCAATAACCCATCTGTCGGTATTTCTTTCCCCGAGGATAACTCAAAGGGGTCGCAACTCGCCCGCATTAACGCCGCAAGCGTGACGCTGCAGAATCTTAATGGGCCTGGGAAGGGTTGTCCAATCGTCTCGACGACTTTCCAGGCACAAGCTGCAGCTATTAACGCAGGAACTCCCCCACCTCCATCAGTGCAACCCTTACCCTCACCCTTACCATCTCCTGCACCTTCGCCCAAGCCTGCAGCAGCTCCGTCTCCCGCATCTGGTGCGCCATCTGCCGCGCAGATCGAGGCACTCGCACCACCGCTTGGTTTCACCGCCGGAAAGAACCCGACTGGTAAGCTAATATCCCTCAATTTCTGTAATAGGTGCTTATTGCGAACCAGGGACCGGTGACTGTGATGGTGCCGTCAACGGTGCAGATGGGAAGCCGATCAAGGTTCCCTGCTCCTGCCCACCGGACCAGGCAACGTTCAACCAGGTGCGTGGTGGTGTCCTGTCTCTCCTCTCTAGAGAGCGATACTCATTCGTGTATTTGCACAGCAACTCGTCGGTGACGTTCTCGCGGGCCACGCGGTGAACAACCCGTCTGTGAAGGTGTCTTACCCGCTCGACAACTCTGTCCAGTCGCAGCTCTCGCGCGTCAACACCGCGCTCGTCACGTTGCAGAACCTCTCTGGGCCTGGAAAGGGGTGCCCCGCCGTCTCGACGACGCTCTCTGCGCAGCAGGCAGCATTACAGAAGCAACTATGAGAATAAATTAATGGGGAACGGAACCAAATCCCGAGTAATATAGTGCAGTGTGGTATCTGAGATGCCCGTGATTAATTTTTTTTACTTAAGGATTCACTCCGTATCGTATTCTGCTTTGGTGGATAGACATTTTGTGAGAATCAACACACTCGTATTCCATTCTCTCCAAGGAGTGCGACAGGTATCCTTAAGGATAAAACTAGAGCTAGGGTGAAAGGATGCAGACAGCGTGTCGCATGCGTGGGAACTGATGCGCGTATTTGATCTTGCTAGCGGCTCTATGATCGGGTCCTAGAATTGCACATGCCAAGTTCTCCGCTTTGTAGCCACCACGGCGATTCGTAGGCTCTCTTTACTGGTGCCATACTCTTCTTTTTCCCGGCACTGACATATCATTCCCTGTACTCTTCCTTGGCTGGCTGCATTTCCCATGTCATATGTCTGCTCGAATTCGTCTCGTTATAAATACTTTCTATCGAACACAGCAGTGGCTCACCTTCACAAAATTCACCCTCGTGGAACCTCTCACGCCTCGCCTGCGTCTAGCCACGACACTGTGGACTTGAACAATGCTGTCCTCGACCTCTTTCCTCGCCTTAGCCCTCGCTCTCCCCGCCGTTATCAGAGCAGCTGAATACGGCTTGGTCAAGGAGTACGTTGGGAAGAACTTCTTTGACGAGTGGGACTTCTATGGGCACTGTGAGTTGCAGATTTGGTCGGTGGCTGTTTTCGCTCCCACTCAAGCCAGGCACGTCATAGATGATAACCTCACTAACGGCGCCGCCAAGTACGTGCGCGTTCAGCGCGGCCGAGTGCCTCATACGTATCTGTCCTGACCTGATCTACGCGTGTGCCGTCATCACGACTTTTTTTTTATAGCTTCTTGACCGCATCGGATGCCTCGAAGCAGCAGCTCGCGTTCGTCAATGCGGCAGGAAATGCGATCATGAAGGTCGACAACAAGACGGACAACCTGGAGTTCGGTCAAGCGCGCAATTCTGTACGCATTGCGACCAAGGATTACTTTACCGTCGGCAGTGTGTGGATCGCGGACATGTTACATGTCCCGTACGGAGTGAGTCACCATTTCATTACCGGAGCCCGGAGTGATGGGCGTTTCGCGGGCCCCGCTCAAAAAAAAAACCCTTTTTTTTTTTTGGCGGTCTCTCCGCAGCCATATGTGGCTCCCGATGCGAGCCCGACTCTGCCCATGCACTCTCATTATCGTCAAAGTATGTGCTGACCCGTTCATATCGCCTTAGTGCTCCGTATGGCCCGCGTTCTGGTCACAGGGGCCGGGATGGCCCAACGGCGGCGAGATCGACACGTTCGAGGCCGTCAACTTGGTGGCCAATTCACAGGTAGCCGTGCACACCCAGCCAGGCTGCACCGTCGTCAATACGACACAGACGAGTACCCTCGTCAACACCACCGACTGCAATTACCAAGTGAATTCGAACTCGGGCTGCTCAACAGGAGTGCCTGACCCGAGGTCCTTTGGCGCTGCCTTTGCGGCTGCCGGTGGGGGCGTGTTCGTTACAGAGTTCGCAACAACAGGTATCTCGTGCGTGGTGGATTTTCTTAATTAATGTCACGTGCTCGTAACTAACCACGGTTCTCCACGAATCAGTGTTTGGTTCTTCTCGGTACGTTGTCCCATCCCGGCGACCTCGATCGACGGTTGTTGAGTCCATATCGTAGCGCAGCGACGTTCCGAGGTCGTTACAGGACAATTCCAGCAGCATCGACACTGCGGCGTTCGGCGTACCGGTCGTGAATATCCCATCTACTGGCTGCGAAGTCGAAAGATTCTTTCAGGCGCAGAACCTTATATTTGACATCACGCTGTGCGGAGGTACGTCCATCCTATCGTGCGCGATCTCACACAGAGGGCCTGACGACACGGCTGCACCCATTTTCTTCGTGTGTACATTACTCCAGACTTTGGTGAGTGCGTCAACTGTCGTTGACACTCCAGCTCAACTGACGAGCGGTGCGTTCGCAGCTGGTAACCCTACAACCTTCTATCAGACGTGCTCGGGCTTCTGCGTCAACGACTACGTGCTTGGCCCGCCGAGCACCTATGACAACGCATACTTCGAGGTCCGATCCGTGCGCTTGTTTGGTACATCGGCTGCCGTCGTCATTCAAGCACCTTTCAGCGGCGCGAGTCACAGTCGCGGCTCCAAGGTCGTGCTCGGTCTTGCTGGACTGACCGCCATCCTCGTGCTCTTCATCGCATTATGATCTGCCCACGTAAGTCCCTGCAACTCCACTTCTCCAAGGACGTGCAACCTGATGGGAGTAGCGCTTATCATTGTAGACAAAATGTTGGACGAAGGGGAGACATTCCCATGAAGTCGTGATTGGTCTAGAGCAGAGGCACAGACGGACACTTCCGACACGATACGCTGAGATCGTCTTTCGCCAGATTCCCCCCGGGATGGACCTCCCTTATTTATACCATATTATGGAGGCTTCTCATACTGTATGTACTCGCTCTCACGTGTAGCGGACCATGTAATAGCGCTGGTTGCCGCAGAGGCGCCATTTGTCGGTTTTATAATAGGATACTCTGTGTCAAGGTTTTTTGACGAAGCATCGGCTGCTCCTTCCTCGTCGTGGGTTGCACAGAACTTTATGGCGTCGGTTTCGTCCACGTCCGTACTGTGCAAGTGGCACTGGCAAGTATCCGCGACTCCACGTCATGGTGACAGATCGGGCGACCCCGGACGGAAGTATTTTTACCTCCAAGGTTGGCCAGGCAGCAACCATGATATTGGGTAGAACTTGTTTGGGTTCAGAGCGAGCAACCTCGAAGGCGGTAAATAGTATTTTTAGGAAGCGCCGCGACTCGATCCGACATTTCCCTACGTACTACATGTTACAGCGGTTTTCTGTCATAACGAGTGTCGGGTCGCAACCATTTTTCGCTTATAGGCGTAGTCAGAATGGGCACTTGTCAATGGTGACCATACCGAATTTTTTGCTCACAAAAATATATCATAACTGTAGTAATTAAAAAAAGAATCTATTTAAGGTAAGTTGTATTACCTTATCAATTCCGGAATGAGTAAAGATACATATTACAAGAGGGGAACTGGAAACTGCTCGCGCACATGCAGTGCGAAACTTGAATTGAAGGACCCGTTGGGGGAAACTGTCCCGATCACTAGGGAACACGTCTAGGATGTGCAGGGTTTTGGGGGTGCAAAGCGTTGCAAGGTGCCGCGCAGGCATCCGCGGGACATGAGCAGTCGTATATGGATCCGCGGCGATCGCGAACGCGTCGGTGTCGAAGGGCGAAAACCGCGCGCAAATGCGGCGAGGTCGGGAGAGGCTACACGGGGCCTGAGGGTCGGTTGGTCGCAAGTGATCGGAAACGGTCGCGCACACTTCGGCGCGGCGCGAAACTTTGCAGAGATGGCAGCCGGGGTCAGGAACGCGTCGGGTTCGAGTTGCTAAGGCCGCGTGCGAGTGCGGCGTGCTGGGGAAGACAAGAGAGAAGCTACACTGAGCCGAAATCTTGCGAGGGGAAGTCTATACTATTCTCCGAGGTTGCAAGGTTGTAATTAAATGAGCTATATACCAGGGAACATAGGATAAGGAATGGGGGGGGGTTCAACGGTGCGGCACAGAGACAAGTTGAGGCAATAAACGAAGATGTATGTACGCACCATTTTCACTGTGCATCCCTTCCTTTGGAGAGAACGCATCATGATTGATGAGACCAACTCCCTGATGTCCGGCTCATTGAAGTACCGGCGGTCCATTGTTGGGGGGCTTTGGAAGGGACGACAACGGAAGGGGAGTGAGGGCAATGCTGAGATGGCAAGCTACCCATGACCATGCAGATAACTATTCTCTTTGCGAGTCGCTGGTTTGCTTCTCGAGAATGGGTTTCGTGCGGCACTGGCCGGGGGAGGGGGACGAAGAGGATGCACTGGGGTGCGGCACGAAACGCCAATGGTTCAGAGAGGGAAAGTGTCCAGCTACGATGCTATTTGGATCGGTGGTCGGGGGAGAATGTACAAGCATTGTAGGTAACTAGTGAGTGGCTATAAGGGAGGTACTGGGGCGGTCTGCTAGTGTAGAGAGAGTGGGCAAAAGCGCGAAGCGCTCCTCGATCATCTGTAAATGCAATTAGGTGTTCAGAGTGTTCAGAGCTGTTTGGAGTGTCCTTGAACAGCTCCAAACAGCTCCGAACACCTACTGCAATTACAGATGCATCGAAAATGAGAGTTCTGGCTGCCGAGCCGAGGTCGCAACACCCAACCTATTAGGAATCGATGACGCGGTGAGTGAGGCTTGGCACCCCCAAGTAGTAGGAGGCGATGACTTACCCGGTGAGAAGACAGAGGGCGCGTATGCACGGCTGAGGAGGGCGGCTGCTCTAACGAACTGGAGGCATGGTGTAACGAATGAAACTGTCATGCAGGGCTGGCACGGCTTGAATGTATGGGGCGACGATGACAGTGTGCTTCCTCAAATAAAGCAGAAACGAGTCCCCAGCCCAACGGCCTTTGGTCTTCATCACGTCGAAGGGAACTCCTCGCAGGAGATACTCGAGGGTGGATCCAATCCAGATGCTGTGCCCTTGCAGAGGCTTGAGGCCGGCTGCGCGCGCAGCCTGTCCAACCCTCTCGAGAAACTTCATTTTGGTGAGTGGGCGGCGCGTGTTTTGGGCTCGGTAAGCGAACAGGTGAGACGTCTCGGACGGTTGGTTGACCTGGAGGTGGTTTTGTAGGGCCACCATGGGGTCCGTGTCCCCGTTCTGCGAGGCCCAGTACACGTCCTCGCCCTCGCTGCCAGCAGATTTGGTGGCAGGGAGGTGGAGGACAGTTACCTTGCAGCTGCTCCGATCCTGGTCATAGGACAGGTTTCGGGTGGTGATGTGGGCGCTGGGTCGGAAACTGCTCAGCGTTGTAAGGCCAGCGTTCCGGCTGAGCCCGAAACCATTCGTTTTTGGACACTCAATCACCTCGGCCACGTGGCCCTTTGTCTACGCTTCATTCCTCTTTTATGTTACCTTCTATTCCCTTTTTACCTTAGCTTTAGCTACAGGTTCCTCTGTATAAAAACTCCTACTTCTGTGCTGAATATACTCAGCGCTCGGTCGCCCCCCTTTTCCTCTCTCTTAGAGTCTTAGTGTGAATATCCCGGAAGTTAGGCCCAAACGCGGGCACTCGAAGGACATTCTCGCTATCTCTTATTCTTCCCCTCTTTGGCTGCTTTCCTCTAAACTGTTCCTCCACCCTCTGCCCACGTTTACTCACGCACGCGCTTTCGAGCATGTTCACCTGGCTGCCCCAGTGAGGCAGAGTTCAGTGGTTTAATCCCCCATCCTCCAACCTTCAACCTTTCCATCTCGCGGTCGCCTCCGGTGACCAATCCCTCAACCAAGCAGCCCCAACAACCCTCACTCTCTTTCTGGTCGCCTCTGGTGACCTACTCAATGTCAATTAGTCTCCCTCGGTCTACAAAGCTTGCACTACTCCAGCCCGTACCCCTTATCATCGTCAAGATCTAGTCATTTTTGGTCTCATCCCATCCGTTCCCGCTCGATCCTCGTCCCATCTTCTCTCGTCCACTTTTAGCTTACACTTCACTTCGTTGTTCCTTTGTTTTCTCCCTTCGATCCCTTCCGATCCCTTTCGATTTCCTTCCATCTGCTTCGATCACCCTCCCAATCCAATCTCCGAGCTCGCACATTTACCCTCTAGTTCTCATCCCCTTGTCTTCGCTTGCCCTCGACAAACATCACAGTAACCCTTCCGCTCCGATTTCGCACCATCTCTCGTCTTCGTTTGCACACCATCACACGCTCTACCGAGATGTACTATTACGATGACGATGACGATGACAACCTGTACGCACCACAGATTGGCCCCGCAGCGATGCCATCGCCTCGCTCAAGGTTCGCACCTTATTACTCGGGACGTGCAAATACGCTTGAAGATTTCCTGGAAGAGTTTGAAGGCCGAGCGTATGACTGCGCGCTGACAGACCCGCAGCGAGTCGACGTAATCATCCGCTACGTAGACCCCTCATTGCGTGACTTCTGGAGATCGCTAAGTGGATATCATTCGCGCGACTGGCCTCAGCTTCGCCAATCCCTCATCGACGTCTTCGGCAGTATCACCCCGCAGCATCAGGTCAGGAGACAGAAGCTACTCAAATATGTACAGGTCGCTTCCAGAAGCCGAATGTTCTGCGAGGACGATGTGTTGCGCTACTACAGGCAGTTTCTATGCTACAGTGCTCCCTTAGTGCATGCTGGCCATCTATTGGAAGAAGAACGCAACACTGCGTTTTGGTGCGGATTCCACCCTGAGGATCGCAAAGTCCTTCAGCCCCGTCTTCTCGGCAAGAACCCTTTCCAGTCGCCCGACATTCCCTTCCATTTCGAAGACGTTTTCGGTTGCGCACGTGCAGCGTTTGCATACGACGATTACTTCCCGTCACCCTGGTCGCATGCGAAGCAGTTCAAGCCCCCGAGCCTTAGACGCGAGCAGCCCGTTGTTGAGCCCACTCCTCGAGACGCCAACAGTTTCCGAACAGTGACGCGCGTTGTCGCCACGTATGCTGAGACCACCCCCGACGAGCTCTCCCAATCTTCTCACTCTATTCCAGACTCAGACCTCCCCCATTCCTTGATCTCACCCTCGGAATCTCCGTACATGCAAGCGCCTTCGGTGACAGTCGATCAGCCCGAGACAGCGTACACGTTGTCATCCACGTTGCTCCCCTCGGCCTCTTTTCCTACCCTATCTCATGCTTCATCGCTCGCACGTTCGGCTACTGACAATGACCCTATTTTCGCATCCATGCCTCCGTCGTCTTCGGTTTCATCTAGGTTCCCCTCGGCTTCCCCTTGGTCTCATACTCCGTCACTTGTACATTCGGTTACTGACAACGACCTCATTCCTGTACCCACCTTTTCAATCCCAGTGTCCACATTCCTACCCTCGGCGACGGAACATCAGTCTGAGCCCGAGCCCGCGCCCACGTTGCTCCCTTCCATTCCTACACTGCCAATCACTCCCTCGCACGTTCATTCGACTGCTGACAATGACTCCATCTTTGCATCCATGCACCCTTCTTCATCTCCAACGTCGTCCACGTTCCTGCCTTCCCCCACGCAATCGGTAATCGTCGATCATCTCGTGCCCGAGCTCGTGTCCGCTACTTCGACTCCCCCATCCTCGTTACTCTTTTCCATTCCCCCTACCATGTCGTATACACACTCGCCTGCACCCTCTGCCATCGACAATGACTTCGAACTCACGTTCACACCTCCTGCGCCTTTGGTCTCGTCTATAGATGTAGAGTGTCTGCGTTCCCTGGTGACATCAGCAACAGATTGTCAGTCCGAGTCCGAGCCCGCGTCGATGTCTGAGAGTTCAGTCTCGAAGTTTGGCCTATCCCCACGTGCGCTGCCGCTCCCTCTTGACCAGAAGCTTGACCTACCACCTCGCGCTTTATCTCCTCCCCTTGACTGTTTGCTTGCGCCTCCCATTTCGTCTTCGACCCTTTCATCTTCGCCTCTGCCAGAGATTTCAACGCTCGACTCCACACTCGTAGCTCCGTCGCCTGAACAGCCATCGTCGTTGTCTGGATCTCTCAGTCAGTTGTCTAAGCCTCGCGAACTTGAAACCTCCACCCCCATCTCTGCTGCCGACGTTGTCACGCTGAGTCACTCCGAGTTACCCTTGTCGCCAGGCGAACCCATTCTCTTCCTTCTCTCATCACTTGATGCTCCACTAAACGCGCCCATTTCGCCCCGTTCGACACCACCGCGACTTCCCGAACTCAAGACGATCGGCTCAGTTTCCACCCAGCTCGAAGTCACACCGGCGACTCCTTTTGTTTCCCAATCGCAACAACCTCCGCTAGACTTTGAAGTTTCATCGACGCTCGGGCCTCGCTTCCAACTCACCTCGCCCCCACTTCCGCCGTCTCGCTCGGGCCTCGCTTGCTTCAACTTCACGTTCGCCCTCGTCACCACTGCGGTCCTCGTTTCGACACTCATCAACGTCTCGACAGCTCTTCTCACCTACACGCGCAAGTTTTGGAGCAAGCAAGACATCAGCGACATTCGGATCGACACCCTCAAAGCTTCAAGTTGCGACGCGCCGTTCACGTATCGGCTTCGACTTGGGCAGAACACGCCCCGCGCCTCGCGTTTCGTATTCGATCCAGGAGGGTTAGCTTCGGTGTTTAGACTAACAGAGGACGCTTGCAAGCCCAAGTCGAAGACATGCGGCATTTTCATTCCCTGCACCACGCTCGACACTGGCCTCCCCCATTCCCGTTCCATCGACTGTCTCATCGTTTTCGACCCCGGAGGAGTACCGTTCATGTTAGAGCTGGCACACGAGGACTCGGCGACGTTTGACGAAGACGTGTGGTGACTTTTCCTTCACGCACAACGCCTTTCCTACTATAACTTTAGCTCACATTTTCTTACTTTTCAACGTCGAAACCCGATTTTTTCTTCTTTAGATGTAGCTTGACCAGGGACGGTCAAGATTTTGACCCCCCAGGAGGTGTAAGGCCAGCGTTCCGGCTGAGCCCAAAACCATTCGTTTTCGGACACTCGATCACCTCGGCCACGCGGCCCTTTGTCTACGCTTCATTCCTCTTTTATGTTACCTTCTATTCCCTTTTTACCTTAGCTTTAGCTACAGGTTCCTCTGTATAAAAACTCCTACTTCTGTGCTGAATATACTCAGCGCTCGGTCGCCCCCCTTTTCCTCTCTCTTAGAGTCTTAGTGTGAATATCCCGGAAGTTAGGCCCAAACGCGGGCACTCGAAGGACATTCTTGCTATCTCTTATTCTTCCCCTCTTTGGCTGCTTTCCTCTAAACTGTTCCTCCACCCTCTGCCCACGTTTACTCACGCACGCGCTTTCGAGCACGTTCAGCGTGCGGACCGTAAATTCGCCTAATCTGGCGGAGGCGTAGAAACAGGTAGTCAGGCAGGCAAAAACTGCCACATCCAAAGGGTCCTCCGGGTCAAGATGTTGTCGGACGGCGGCAATGAAATCAGGGGTGTAGGGGAGGCATTCCTTTCTCCTCGACGAGTCTGGAGTTAGCTTGTGGGCGGCACGCAGCATGGCGTCCATCTCTTTCTTGTCTAAAACCCAGGGGACACTGTGCAGGACATGCCAGGCATGCACCCCGCTCAGATAATTGGAGATTGTCTTGCCCGAATAAGCTGCCGCCATGTA
The DNA here is from genome assembly GCA_021527775.1 of Lactarius sanguifluus. NCBI lineage: Eukaryota > Fungi > Basidiomycota > Agaricomycetes > Russulales > Russulaceae > Lactarius > Lactarius sanguifluus. Next base: position 152,062 of record JAKEYF010000045.1, on the reverse strand, counting down.
CGTGACGAAGGCTGAGAGGAGGTCTTGGGCAGCGGGGGCCCTGGCCGGCTCTGGAATTCCCTTGCTGTCGCAGAAACGGTGCCACATTAACAGGCCCGACCCATATGCCGCGCGCGTATCCTCCTCCCACGCGTGAGCCATCGTATCCTTGATGCGCTCTCTCTCTGCAGGGCCGAGGGTGGAGGTGCTCGTGAGCGGCGTTGGGGCATAGGTTGGGATCCACAGCCTCAGGCGGTCCTTGGCAAAGCACTGGGGACGCAGGAGGGAGTGACGAGGGGCCAGGGGAACGACGTGAGGTGCGGGCCTCCTACGTGGGGAGGTCATGGTGGGAGGAATCGGCAGCTGGCATGGCCTCATGTCGAAGAGCTTAGGCCGCTTGGCCTCTCTCAGGTCGATGATCAATGGCGCATGGAGGGCATCCCGTGGGCATCTCAACCGACTAACGGCGGCCACTCTCATCGGGTTGACCAGATCCGACGTCGACAAGGAAGGGTCGCACTTCCTCTGGGATGGGGATGAACTGGAGGAGGTGATCGGGAGGAGGATAGTGCCCTCGGGAAGGGGTGTCAGCGGGATTTTGTGCACTGGGGACGTATCTGGTGTGAATCGACCAACCACCGCCTTCCGAAAGGTCGAGTATGCGGCGGAAGACATGGTTGGTGGGTCTGTTGGCGCTGGACCTCTTCCACCATCCTTCGATGATGGCTCAATTGTCCCCATAAACTTTGAGGTGTTCGCCCTTGCTTGCGCGCGAGCGTAGACCGCGGACAAGGAGCTCGAAGCCAACGGCTTCAGCCCACTGTATGTCTCTGCCCTGGGACTTCCAGCCATCGATGAGCCGCCACGCTCGCCACCCGGGGCCGATTGTGATCGCCACCCCAAAACCGGAGCTAGCATCTGAGTAAACCTCGTAGTCGATGAGGGGCCGGAGGTTAGGGATGGGTCGGGAGAATTCGGATCGACTGAGCCGCTGCTTCCACCATTCAAGATCACCCGGAGTGTCCTGGGGTGGGGTATGCGGTACGAAAGGACTGTTGTGGAATGAGGCCAACATGGCCTCCAAGTTGGTGAGGTAGGCTCGTCCCGCTGGCATAACCAACGAAGCGTGCATGAGCTTTCCGTACAGCCTCTGAGTCTCCAGGAGGTCATGCACACGCTTGGTCTGCCACTCCGCGATCGCAGCCAAATATTTGACCTTCTTCCCTTCGAGGAGGTGCACCACTTGAGCGCGCAGGTCCCAACGGAGGCCGAGGTAAGGAAATTCGGACGAGAAGGGGATCAACTTCGATGCCTCCCATCGAATGCCAAGGCGCGACGAGATGGCGTCGATGTCGCTGTCGGCATATGCAAAATTGGCATCCAGCGCAGGCCGCGGGGAGGCACTTGCCAGGTCCTGCAGTGCTGAGCTACAATCTTCAATGAACTCTTCCGGGGAGTCATCCGGCTGATTCTTCCCTCTGAACCAAAAACGGCTGCCATCTTGTACCTGCCCCCCATGAGCGCGGATCTCAGCGTGCCACTCTGCTCGCTGAGCATTATATCCAGCGAGGTGCCCTCGTGGGACCCTGAAGAAGATGTGATCGTCGACCCATTTGGCCACTGGGCCGATGCCATGACCCCGGAATATGTCCGCGCCGGCATCTGCCACCATCCTGTACACGCCTCCGGCAGAGGTGAGCCCAAAGTTGTTGCAGGTGTTGACGGCAAACTGGTTGTCGGCTTGCAGCCGGACGACCAGACCGGGCCATTGCGCAGGGGCAGTGGGAATTGTCCTGTAGGCTTCCGCGACGTCTCGTACCGAGGCCTGGGAACCAGGAGGGAGATGGGCAATGAGCAGGGCAACCGCAGCGAAGGTGCCCCAAGTGCACGGAAAGTTGTCACTGTCGATGCAGGCGTTGATCGCTGTTGCTTCCGGGAGTGGATTGTGAGGGTGCGAGAAATTGTGTACTGCCCGGTATTTTCCGGGCTTGGCTGGCTTGGGCACCAGGGACAGGGGAGAAGATTGAAACGGGCCCAGGCTGGCCTCCAGCTGTCTATGCGTAAAAGGACCAATATAACGGCCCATAGCAAACTCATGTTCCACGATGGCACTATATACATCAAGAAGCGACTTAATAGAAGCATGATTAGGCGGGGCAAACATATGGGAGATAAAAGGGATGCCGAGGTCGAAACCGACCGTGAGACTTTGTACGAGAGATGGGTATTTGGCGAGCAGGCCGAGGAGCGTGAGCTCCGCGGCCCAGGCATCGCGGATGTACGGGGTGAGCGGCCTACGCCTTCTCTGCTCGAGGGCAAGCCTGGGCCCCGTGATTGAGTTTTGCGCACCCCGAGCACCTGTGACGTTCGGGATGGCTGGTGGAGGAACATCCCCTTGGGACTTGCCAGTCGAAACAGATGGGGAGGCCGTCCGCCATGACCAGCCTTCCTTGCCCATTTTTCCTGGCGATGCCAGGAGAACCATCCCACAGCTTGAGCCCATCGCACTTGGAGAAGGCATGTTCGTGGAGGCCAAGGCATGCCGCACAGACTCCCCCACGCGGGCCTGTGCCGGACAGAAAAGACTCGGACTTGTCCAGTCGGGAGCGCTTGGCTGTGAAAGACGCACTCTGGCTGGGGCGTGGAGAGTGTGAACGGGGGCGCCTCTTGGGAGAGGGAGGGCGGTGAGGCGACACAGAGCACGCACGGCCTTGTGAACGGCTGGGCCGGTCGCGGTGCCTGGAGGTGGTGCGCGACACGGAGGGTTCCACGCTGGCCTGCATTCTCATGATCTGAGACACGGCAGCAGATGGAGGTACGGCAGTGCAATGCACCCACGGAGTGCAGGGGAGGGACGGCGATGAAGCACACACGGATGGCATGCGGGGAAAAGGGCATCAGCGCGCAGGGCAAAGGCCGGCGGTGAGGATGGCACAGGGCGGCATCTGTAAATGCAATTAGGTGTTCAGAGCGTTCAGAGCTGTTTGGAGTGTCCTTGAACAGCTCCGAACAGCTCCGAACACCTACTGCAATTACAGATGAGCGATGTTTAAGAAAAACATGCAGATGGCAATGGCACAGCAGGGAGAAAGGGAGGCGGTGGTACGGCAAGGAAACGGGGAGAAAAGATCACTGTTAGCGTGCGAACTACGCTGCAGGGCTGTTGGAAACCGAAACGCACCTGCTCAATCTTCCTATCTTGGATCCTGTTGTTCACCGACTCGGTGAGGGTTTGCATAAAGGTTTCATTGATCACTTCGATGTCGAAGCCCCGGTTACGCTTGAAGGCGTCAAACCATTCGCGCCTGACGTGGCTTTGATACAAGATGAGTACCGCGTTGCCGTTGTCTTGTACCCTTCTGGGGTGCAACTCAAGGGCGACGAAGAAAGCTGCCAGAGAGTCCACATGCTCCGGGGGCCAGGCCCCAGATTGGGCCATGAAATGCAGCAGGGTGTTTTTTGGCATACATTACCTCGTCCCAGCTAAGGTTCTCATCACTACGGATGTTCCAGGAGGGCCTGACGGCAGCGAGCAGGCAAAGGGCCAGCATGTCTTCGAACTGAGCGAAGGCCATGGTGTCCTGGCTGATGGATTTGTGGGAATCCGCAGCGGCATCCCTGCACCCCTTGATGGTGAAATAGTTGAGCTCGATGTATTCTAAGCTGTTGACCTTGTTGAGGGCATACTGGGCTGGGCGTGGCTTGATCCAGTTGCTGACGCCCTGGCCTCTGACAAAGGAGCCTATCTTTGGCCTCTTCCTCTCGGCCTCCTTGCGAAGTTGTTCAGATTCTTTGTCGCGCAGGGCCTGCTGGGCGGTCTCTTCCTCCAGTGCCAACCTGTCTTGCTCTTCTTGCTCTGCCTGGTCTTGCTCGCGCTGCTCGTTCCAGGCATCCCTCTGACTGTCATTTTCTCTGGTCCAGGTCTCTCTCAGACGCTGAGCGGCCCCTTCCTCAGTGAGGGGATCCACCCCAGGGTGAGCGTCAATCATGGTCTGCCTTAAAAAATCCCACTCATTGCCTTCGAAGTTCGGGCATCTGGATAGAGCCGGGTCCTCAAGTATGCGAGGCATTCTTCAGGTGAAGGTTGAGGTAGTTCGATAATGTATTGGAGAGGGAAAGAGATTATAAAAAAGAAAGGATTCCGGTTTTCTAGACCGGTTGGAAAAGCGGGCGGGCAGGTGGCAGCAGGCAAGGAAAGAATGAGTCACGTGCCGCCATGCCCGCTCACACAAAGACGATGCTCTAAGGCACCGCTCGTGCCTCGCTCTGCCTTAGACCGGCCACATAACCCCATTTTTCCGATATAACTATTCTATAACCCCAATTCTAGAATTTTCCCGTCCACTTAACTATGAACCTCATGAGTTTTGGATGTCCGCTGGGCACGCTACACCCGACACTTGTTATGAAACCCGCTGTAAAAGCTCTTCCGCGGCTTTCTACCACGTCCCTACTCTGGGTGGGGTAATATCCGCCTACACGTGCACAAACTCAAGACAACGAAGTGTTGCCGCTACATGACTACCACAGATGCACTAGCAACCGCCCCACGGCTTCGTCGCCACCACGGTTTACGCTGACTGAGGGCACAACGCTTTTCAGTACTCATGCTCGACCCTCCTTACTACTATGCTGCCACTCCTGTATATAAGTCCTGTGTTTTCTGGCTTGTAAAATCACCAAATATATTCATTCACTACTTCGCTGGCAGAGCCACCGCCGTCTCGACGACGTCTTACTCCTAGTCATCTTCAATTAGCCTGTATACATTCCCCCCTTGGGACGACGCATTCGTTCACTCCCAGCAATCCTACACTCATCCTGATATAATTTTCTCTCGTTGGAGATCTAGCATAGCAAGCATCCATAATTGTGAACCATGGTGTCCTCGAGATACATCCTCTTGACTCTCGGTCTCCCTGCCCTGGTCAGAGGGACCCAATACGTCTTAATCAAAGAATACGCTGGGACGAACTTCTTTAACGATTGGGATTTCTTCGGAAACAGTAAGTCGCGATGTGTCACTCGTTTCACTCGCACTCAAGCGGCGGATGTCACAGTTGATAACCTCACCCACGGGGACGCGACGTACGTGCGCTTTCAGCGAGGTCGAGTGCCTTGTTTCGTCCTTGTTCTGACCATCGCGCGCCATCGTCACTTTTCTTTCTTGTACTTCCCAGCTTCGTAAACGCGTCGCAAGCCGCGTCCTCGCGGCTCGCGTTCGTCAACTCTGCGGGAAATGCGATCATGAAGGTCGACAATACGACGGTCGTTCCATTGAACTCCAAGCGCGACACGGTACGCATCACGTCGAAGAATCTTTTTGGTGTCGGCAGCGTGTGGATAGCAGATATGCTCCACGTCCCGTTCGGGGTAGGTAGCGATTAGCAAATCTCGCACCGTTCTCCAAAGTCGATGGTCGATGCGCTGACTCCTTTTCTACTCTGCCTTAGTGCTCTGTGTGGCCCGCATTCTGGTCCAGTGCGCCGGTTTGGCCTACAGGAGGCGAGATTGACACGTTTGAGGGCGTCAACATGGTGCTCAATGCCCAGATGGCACTGCACACCGACCCTGGCTGCACCCTCGTCGATCCCGCGCAGACGAGCTCGCTCGTTACCTCCACCGACTGCTCTATCGCGAATCAGAACTTGGGCTGCGTTGTCAAGAATCCGGACCCGAATTCCTACGGCGCTGCATTTGCGGCTGCTGGCGGTGGCGTGTTCGTTACAGAGCTCGCGTCAACGGGTATCTCGTGCGTCGCTTTTTGTAACCCATTCTATCTCACGTGCCCATAAGTAATGGTAACCGCGTCTCTGTCTCTCCCAGCATTTGGTTCTTCTCGGTACGTTTATCATCTGGGAAACTTGGCCAGCGGTTGTTGACTCCATCTTATAGCGTGCCAATGTTCCCAGTTCGTTACAGAAGAACCACACCGTCGTCGATACTTCGACCTTCGGCGTACCGGTCGCGAATTACCCGGCTGGCGGATGCAACATCGACAAATTCTTCCAGCCGCAGAACCTCATTTTTGATATCACGCTGTGTGGAGGTGCGTCATCCATCCTATCAGGCACGACCTCATACAGAGGGCCTGACGACACGGCTGCACCCGTTTTCACCATGTGAACGTTGTTTGTTATAGACTTTGGTGAGCACATCGTCCCAACCGTCGTTGGTACTCCGGCTCGACTCACCTTCACGTGCGCAGCTGGTAACTCCGAAATATTTCCTCAAACGTGCTCGGGCAGCTGTTACAACGACTTTGTGATTGGCCCGCCGAGCAATTACGACAATGCGTATTTTGAAGTCCGGTCCGTGCGCATGTTTGCGACATCAACCGCCGTCGAGGTCGAGGCAGTTCCTAATACGGGGCGTGACTACACTGGTGGGGTTGGTCCATCAGGAAACCAGACCGTGAGGAGAAGAGGTAACAGAATGCACCGGAGTGTTGGGCATTAGTTTGTATAACACATACGTACATCTTTTGTGTACAAAATTCTTCATGTCTTCGCGGGTTTTTGGGCTGCGAGATGATCTGCATGTAATCTCGTGTTGAGAGAATCCTAATTGGCGCATGTCTAGTGCGACGCGGACAGCTCAGATGCCTTGAGTATATGTTTGTCAATTACTGGTTGGCTGGGGGGCGTGCAACTGACATGGGACTACCTCCCTACTCTTTATCCTCATTCCCTTCCCCAAAAACGCGTGGGTAGAGCAGCCATGCGTCTTCGGGGAACAAAGCCAGTCCTAACGAGGGTGCAAGGGGACGACCACAGAGGGGTGAGCCGCCGATGCTTCCTCTCTGGGACTCTGGGACTTTCGGAATTCGTAGCCATGAGATGTGCGGCTTCGTATCGGTGCGTTTGGAGACGATTGGGGTAAATGGGTAGTTGTGCTGGATACCGTGAAGGTCTGGACTAGAGTCCCGCATGCGATCGGGGATGCACTTCGGTGGCGCGACGTCGGGGTGTCGCCATCGGAGGTGTTCCTTGGTATAAATGAGGGCGTCCTTGCGAAGACGTGAACACCAAAAGTTTTACTCAAAAAGGCGTGAATGCCGACGCACATGATGCCATCATGCATCATGAGGAGGGAAAGAGACGAGACGGAAGAGGACATGCGCATTTTGAAGGAGCCGGCACCTCAGTCACAACCACGGTTTAACATAACGTTCGAATCGTAGTGTTGCAGTATTCGGTCAGAAAGTACAGTATGATAGACCTGGAGAATGTATATGGGACACAGTGGACGCAAGCGGAATGCAAGGAGCCGACGCGGAAAGCAAGTTCGACCCAATGCCCACCTTGCAGAACGCAATGCCTGCGCCTCAAGCGCTGCTTCATTCAGGCTTCATTCGTGAGAGTCATCTCCCTCGGGCTCCATGTCCTTAGACCAGGTCCTGCCCGCGGTCCAACCTCGCCGAATGTAACGTGTACTATAGTAGTACGGGAATGCTGTTGGGCTCCTCCAACTCGTTCAAACGGCGTGTTCGCCTTACCGTAGACCATGCCCCGAATTCTATCCGCAGCTTCAAGTTTGAAAGCTCCCGTTAAAGGACAATAGGTACCCTAAATCACCCGTTGTCCACCCTTCATGAGTTCTCCCAGGTAAGTCACTGAACGCTTTACTTACTCTGCTGCGGGAGCTCACCGCGGCTCACCGCGACGGTGTGTACTCGTATCTCCCAGTAGACGCACTCGGCGCTCAGCTATGGCCCAACCTTCCGAGTCAGAGGATCGCCGTGGCCCCCTTGAGGGTACAGTACATCTTGCGTACAATACCCGTGTCGGTCATTGACTTGTTTTTAAACAGGGAGGGTCCCTCTTCTTTCCCGTCATGCGGCGATTGGAACGCTTCCCTTCGTGAACACCCTTGATTCTGACCAGGCATCATTATCCCCCGGAACGACGGGCGACATTCAGGAAATCCTCCTCCGTCGGAGAGCATTTAATTTCCCTCTCCTGGACCGAAATACGTCGATTGAAGTACTCCCAGACGACGTCCTACTGAATATATTCGGTTCTTACCGAGCATCTTCACCACTACATTGGCATAGGCTCGCGCACGTGTGCCGAAGGTGGCGACGTATCGTATTCGCGTCACCTCGGGGTCTAGATCTTCGACTCTACTGCAAGCACGGAACACCTGTCTTGAAGACTCTAGATTGTTGGCCAGCCCTGCCCATTGCCGTACAATACAAGGGATGTCCAATGCTCAATCCACCTACTCCCGGAGATGAGGACAACATCGTGGCCGCCTTGAAGCATTCCGATCGTGTTTGTTCCATCAGCCTCACCGTCACACATTCGCTCCAAAAAAAACTGGGCACGATCGGGGAGCCATTTCCGGAACTGGAAGATCTTGTTCTTCTGTGCCGAAATGGCCTGCCGCTGCCATTCCCCAGTAATTTCCGGTGGGGCACCCGCCTCCGTAGTCTCTCATTGACCAGGATTTCCTTTCCCTCACTCCCGCAATTGCTCTCGTCTTGCCCGAACCTTGTCGATCTTCAGCTTCACGAAATCTTCAATTTCCAGAATCTGTCACCACAAGCGTTCGTGAATGCCCTGTCCGGGGTTACCCAGCTTCAGTCACTTTCACTCCATTTCCATTTCCCCGTCTTTTCACCCTAGTCTCATTGACGTACCACCGTTGTCTGGGGAACGCCTTGTTCTCCCTGCTCTTACTCACTTCAAGTTTCGAGGAACCAGCGACTACCTGAACGGCTTTGTAGCCGGAATCGATGCTCCTCACCTCATGGATATCGAAATCACGTACTCCCACTTGGCCCACCATCGACGTTTCACCACTCCGCCAATTCATCGACCGGATAGAAGTGCAAAAGGGCCCTAGGCGAGCAGACGTTCTAATCTCCGAATGTGCAATTTCCATGTCCTTAACCCGGCCAAGAGCCCCGCGCGCGCCTTGAACTACGAATATCCTGCAGGCAGCTAAACCGGCAGTTATCCTCCATGGCTCGAATACGCGATCATTTTTCACAATCCCTTGACAGTGTTAAAGATCTTCGCATCGAAGTGACGCGAACGTCAAGTGGGCAGGATTCCACGAACGGTGAACGATGGACGGAATTTCTCCGCTCGTTCAGAGGTGCAGAGAAACTTCACGTGGCTGGCGAACTTGCGACAGACATCTTGCATGCTCTGCGGCCAGTTGCCGGAGAGCCTACGAGCGATGCTCTCCCTGCCCTCACAAATCTCTACATAATAGGACCCAGGTCGGGCGCGTTGCAGGACGCTGTACGGTCGATCATCACCCCGCGCAAGCTCTCCGGAAGTCCCATAGTAGGGAAATATATAAATACGGATCCAAGGAAGGACAAGGCCTTACCAGAGTCAACAGTAGAGGACGACGAATCAACGCGGAAACTGCCGACAAGGACAAGGACATGCCACTATTGTAACCTCCGTTTCGAAGAACGGCAAGATCTCATTCGGCACTCAACGCACCGTGCGCCTCCAGAAGAGTGCGAAGAATGGTGCAGACTTTGCTGCAGCCCGTGGTCACAATGCCTTTTTGCTTCCCGAAGACGACTACCCCGCTACAGACCCCCTAATGTCTGGCCCTCCAGTGCGCTCCCCCCAGACAGCCCTTCTTCCGCTGTCGATCGAGTCATTATGTGGCTCGGCAACAGCATCCCCTCTCACGCTACCGAGCCGCTGCATCCCCTACAGTTAGAAGTACATACCGCGCCGTCGCATATATCCGAGACAAGGTCAACAAAGAGACTGACGAAGTCTCAACGGGGTTACCAGAGATTCATCCCTAGTCTTCGATCCCTTGGAAACTTACTCAGTTCCCGCCTGCGGAGGTGGACTGAAGACGCAGGGCCATCAAATGACCAACTGGAACCCCTTGACGTTTGGTCCGTGATCGAGAACGAGATGATGGTGTGATGGCCGAGCAGCACATGCGTCAGAGCAATACGGTAGGCATCCACTAGGATTTCTACGACGTGTATCTCACAGAAATCAACTCTACATTACCGTAGTACACACTAGTTCCTATAGCTTTCACGGAGAAAGTAAGTATTTTGTTTATTTCGCATACAAAATATGTATTTATGCACGTACGTACGTATGTATTATACGCATTAAAGTCACTTATAGTATACAAGTGGGAGGAAATACAAGGAAGAAATAGAAGAGACAACAGCGATGGCGGCGACACATTTCTGGACGATCGGGAGGACACAAGCACCATACACCTTGCTATTGCTTGACCGTGTTCGTCATTCGTGAGTGAATGGTTTTCCATGTCCCGGACCTCGGGTTCGCCAGAATTAAGGAAAGACGAAAGAACGATCCTCACCCGATAAGAAAAATGGACAGCCCAACCTTAACCTAGATAGGTTAGGACAAGAGTGACGAGAGATCGAAGCCCGAAACACAAATAGGTATAAACGCGAACATAAGGACGAGAAGAGAGAATTCGAGATGGCGGCAACAACAGAAGATCCATGGCATCCTCGTCATTTGTAATTCGAGACGCTCCTTGAGGTGTCATCACGCCGTGGCGGACAGCCCACTGCGGGTGCAAGCTGAGCCCAGCAGCCTGAGTACGATGTGGATAGGTATTAGGTATTATTAGGCGGGGTCGTTAGAATGCAAGGAGAAAATTTTCACTGCGCAAATACGTCCTTTGAGTTGGCGTCGAGAGGAAGCATCCCGTCTCTTCTTTGAGGTGCTATTAGAGGTCATCCTTAAAGTGGTCGTGAGGTGACAGGTGCTATGAATGCCGCTGTAGTAATTTGACCCAGATGCGTCCACGATCGCCAGGGACACACCTATGACATTTCACGCAAATTTCATGCCCCGCAGGGGCCTGCACGAATACATCTCTCTGCTATTAGATTTTTAGTTTAGATGCTTGTGCTGCTATAAATACAATCGTTTTTATCATCCACCTAAGCCGGTGCTTGGGCCAAGCCAGGCCAGAGCCAAGCCCCACTGGCAAGTGGGGACTTTTGGCTGGGATTTGAGAAAGCTGGAGCGCCAGGCCAAAGCTGGGGCTGCCAAGCTGGGCCCGGACATCACTAGGGCCCCAGCCCCAGACATGGCACAGCACTACCGTATCTATCTATTTCCAGCGACCCAAACCATGTGCAAGAGGACGATGATTCGTGTTCACATGGAGAGCGTGATTAGCGCTAGCGCTCTGTAGCAAGCTCTGTGGGCACTCTGTAGGACTGGAGTGAGAAAAAATTCGATAACATCTCAATGGACTGCCCCTCCCTGACATGATATGGGTGCCTAGACGGTCTGCACACCCCTTGCTGCCGCATGCAAGGCGCGAGTCTGGGTACTGTGCTTTGGCCCTCAGCCGCCTCAGTTGTCACGCCTATTAGTCACAGTCCTGTTTTGGAAAGTTTGGGACTCCGCTGACTGTTTTCAACACCCGGATGCTCCTTCAAGTTTCCGTTTTTACAGTAGAAAGCGTTACCACCCAACCCAAATCAAGCCACGATTACGGGTCGGCAAGCGCTTGGGCAAGCGTGACGGATGGCCTTTTTGCCAACTTCGCAACACAACATATTCATATTTCAACAGAGATAAAGGTCAGAGTATGTTTAGGAGTCATACAGGACATCATGTATTTAATTTGGTAACGATTGAGCTAGAAATGAGCGAGAAATTGTCCAACTGACTCGAACTGAGGGGGTACTGAGGGCCAAGCACAGTACTTGTTGTCCCCTATACAGCTATACCCTGGGTATTGTTCGGCCCACTGGCGGTGCTCTTTTGTGTTCTACGATAAGGATACGCCAGCAATAGCTGCCCCTTCCTTTCTTCCCTCATGCCCCTGCTAAAGTAAGTAACCTAATGTCTTCACTTCCGCTGGACGTGACAGACAATGTCGCAGATATCTCAATACATGTGCCCATGACCGATGCGTATCGCCCCCTCAACCCGGGACCACACCAAGCAAATTCCCTGGAAGAGGTACATCTTCTGCTAGTACCTGCGCTTCTAGCTAACTTTTTCATTTTCTCGACAAGTCACGGTCGGGGAGCTTTCGGACAATGTGCTCCTGAACATATTTCGTTATTATCTCGATGTCTCTCCTCAAAATTGGCCTAGGCTTGTCCACATATGTCGCAGGTGGCGACATATCGTATTTGAATCTCAGCGGATTCTACACCTTCGAATCCTCTGTACCCACGGGACTGTATTGAAGGCTCTACGCTGCTGGTCGGCCATGCCTATCGTCGTGCAGCACGGAGGAACTCTAGAGCTTGGTCCCCCGGGTCCCAAGGATGAGGACAATATCGTGGCTGCACTGGAGCAGTCTGGTCGTATTAGTTCTATCTGCCTTACTGTCACCCGCCCACTTCTGGAAAAGATATCGTCAATCGAGAGGCCGTTTTCGGAACTGGAAGACCTCGTTCTTCTGTCTCGAGATGGCGTGCGGCTAACTTTGCCCAGCGCTTTTCGGTGGGGCCCGCGCCTTCGTTGTCTCCATTTGACTAGGATTGCGATTCCCGCTCTCCCGCAGCTCCTTTATTCTTCTAGGGATCTCGTAGACCTTAAGCTTCACGAAGGTCTCTATCCTTGGCAATTATCACCAGAAGCGCTCATAAGAGCCTTGTCCAGGATGGCCCAGCTTCGATCACTTTCACTCCATTTCCCCTCTACCGCCAATTCCCTAGCCACAACCCCACAGTCCGGGAAACACGTTGTTCTCCCTTCTCTCACCCGCCTCAATTTTAGAGGAACTGCCGAATACTTGGAAGTCCTTGTGGCCAGAATCGATGCTCCTTGTCTAAGGGATATCGAAGTCACATTCTTCGATAAACTCATCGTCGAGGTTTCAAAACTTGGCAAATTCATCGACCGGATAGAGATACACAAGTCACACCGTCAAGCCCACATTCTATTTTCTGAGCGCGCCATCTCTATCTCCTTGATACAGCCAGGAACCCCCACTTGCCTTAAATTGCAATTATTCTGCGAGCCATTGAGCGAGCAGCTGTTATTCATGACACGAGTCTGCAATCATCTTTCCGCTTCCCTTTTCAATGTGGAAGGTCTACGCATCAGTACGACACGACCACCAGGGCAGGGGGATAGTGAGTATGGTGGATGGCGGGACCTTCTCAACTCATTCACGAGCGTAAAATGGTTTCATGTCGCTGGAAACCTCTCGACAAACATCGTGCATGATTTGCAACTACCGGACAGGGGGTGCGAAACTGTACTACCTTCCCTATACACGCTCTACATAGCGCAGCCTGGGCCACATTATGCACCTTTGACGGGGGCCGTAGTGACATTCATGACTTCACGCCGGCTCTCTGGCCATCATATAGCAGTGGAATATGAACGACTATGCCACATCAATGAACAGGTGCACGTGACGATTGAGATGCTCTCCGACGGCACCCTTCTCGACATATTTTGTCATTACCTGGACGTCGCTCCGCAAACTTGGCCTATATTCACTTGCGTCTGCCGAAGATGGCGGCAACTCGTATTTACATTGCCTCTGGGTCTAAATCTTCGACTCTACTGTACGTATGGAACACCCGTATTGAAGAATCTGGATTACTGGCCAGCCCTCCCTATCGTCCTAAAGTACGGGGGGTTTCCAAATCTCACTCCCCCAGCTTCCGAGGATGATGACAATGTCATCGCCGCACTGAAGCAATCTGGTCGTGTAAGCTCTATCAGCCTTACCGTTGCCAGCTCGCTCCTCAAAAAACTTTCCGCAATCTCTGAGCCACTTTCGGAACTAGAAGAACTCGTTCTTCTGTCCCGAGATGACAACATGCAGCTGACCCTCCCCAGCACCTTTCGGTGGGGCCCTCGCCTCCGTACTCTGCAGTCGACCGGGATTGCCTTTCCCTCATTGCCGCAACTACTTTCACCCTCCCACGACCTCGTAGATCTTCAGCTCCACGAAATTCCTAGTGCTGGGTATTTTTCCCCAGGAGCATTCGCGAATGCGTTGTCAGGGATGACCAATCTTCGAACACTTTCACTCCATTTCCTTTCCCTCCCACCTCGCCGAAACTACCTCAGCTTGCCTCCACCGTCAAGGGAACGCGTTGTTCTCCCCGCTCTCATGTTCCTCAAATATCGAGGAACCAGCAAGTACTTGGACAGTCTGGTGGCCAGAATCGATGCACCTGGTCTCGGAGATATTGATATCACATTCTTCGGCCAACCCACGATGGACGCTTCGCAACTTGGCCGATTCGTCGAACGGACAGGAATACAGACGCCGCTCAGTCAAACAGACGTCCAACCCTCCAGACATGCCATTTCCATCTTGTTTACCAACTCAGGCAGTTCTACACCCATTCGATTACAAATATCGTGCAAGCAGTTAGACTGGCAGCTGTCCTCGATGGCCCAAGTTTGTGACCAATTTTCCCCATTTCTATCTGGTGTAAACAATCTACGTATCAATATGACCCAATCGTCAAGTGGGCAGGATGACGTGAATGGCGAACAATGGCTGGAGCTTATCCGCACATTCGGTGGCGCAACAGACTTTCGGGTGGCTGACGAACTTACGACAGCCATATTGGGTGCTCTCGGTCTAGTTGATGGGGGCCCCGCAACATTGCTCCCTTCTCTGCGTCACCTTCATATAGAGAACCGTATGGGGATGGATGAGCCGTCATGGGACGCTCTACTGTCGTTCATCACCTTACGATCGCGCTCAGGCCATCCCGTTCAAGTTAATGTGCCATTTAACCAGTGCCTCATCTGTCATACCAGTTTCAGAGAGCAGAAAGGACTCGATCGTCACCTTATTGACAAGCATGGATATCGAATCTTGTGCTCGTATTGCAGAGACTTCGAGTGCAAACCGGAGCACAATAATCTATTCCGACAACACCTCGCGCATGAACACCCTGAAGCCTGGCGCAAGGACCCACGTATTTGGGACCCTTTCTTGACAGCTCTCCAACTTGACAGTCTCGTTACCCGGCACAGTTCTCTGCGTGCGCCAGACACCGTCGCACCCTCCACCACGATCGCGGCACCACACTCCCAATAGCTAGGGACCCCAGTGTGGCCTAACGACACCCCATCCGAGTCTTTCTTCGAATTCGTCGCACTTTGCCACACAGTCTACAGATAGCAATTCCCTTTCCTCTTTTTTTTTTCTTTCTTAATTTATCGCATGCAGGAATGGCCGGCTCGGTCCGTCTGTTTACCTTACCCGGTCGTGTTTTCTGTGCGTTTGCGCTTCTCGTCTCGGGGGCCACCTTCCATTAGGACTATCGTGTTTCTTAACTGTAGTATGCTCGACTGGTCTGTGTCTCGGACATGTATCCCAGAATAAAAATGGATCAAAAAAAAAAAAAAAAAGAATGGCCGGCTCGGACCCCGATTCGGAAAGTTGCGCCGCCATAGAACGTTGTGCCAGCTGTCGTGCCCCAGGCGAGAAAATCAAACAGAGTTGGGATTCAATGGATGCGGGGCCAGCAAACTGAGAATAGACCGAGAGATTATATAATCCCACCAATACCATAGCCAAACGATTATCTAAGTCTAAGGAATAATATAGAGTGTACGTCTGGTAAGAGGAGCATACTTGACTCGGATCCCTCGCCAGGCACACTTGGAGCGGCACCGCCGTGGATCCGGAAATACGTTGTACCCCAGGCGACTCTATCACGAAAAAAAAATAAAAGTGTTGGTCAGAAGCGATTACCTACGATGTATAGAATTCATATTTGTATCATTCACTTTCAAATCCCCGATATACATAACCAACAAACAAGGAGGGTAAAGAAAAGGAGAGCGGGTGCTGAAGATATAAATACAATCGGAAGACGAATACGCACACCTTAACACCGCTCACCTTGAAGAATGAGTAACAACGCAACAAACAAAACGCAGAGGAAAAATACCCTCAAAATCTGGCAACAAAACATCAACAAGTCGCGCACCTGCCAACACGACTTGATAAGTAGCGGCAAACTGACAGACGACGGCACTGACATAGTAGCCCTACAGGAACCATCAATAAGCCCGTTCGGGAAAACGGTCTCAAGCAAAGACTGGAAAACAATATACCCCAGCATGCACGGAAAGGAACCGTTCAAAACCAGATCCGTAATTCTGATCAGGGACAACCTTCTCACTGACGGATGGGAACAGGTTGAATTCCCATCGGGAGACGTGACAGCGATCAGAATTAAGGGCGAATGGGGAAGGGCAACTATATTCAACATATACAACGACTGTAAGCACAACGACACCGTAAAGGCGCTTACCGAGTATCACAGGAAGCACATCAAGGAGATCCTAGGCAGCGCGGACATGCAACACGCGCACCACCTGATATGGCTAGGAGACTTCAACAGGCACCACCCATGCTGGGACGCACCGGAAAACAATCAGCTATTTACGCGTGAGGCCATCAAAAACGCAGAGATACTGATACAGGTGGTAGCTGACCTAGGAATGGACCTGGCGCTACCAAGTGGCATCCCAACCCATGAACACAGCGTGACAAAACGATGGTCAAGACTTGATCAAGTCTTCAGCACGGAACATACGCTGGAAGCCATCACGCAATGTGAGGCCATACTGGAGAAACAGGGAATAAACACCGACCATTTCCCGATAATAACCACTCTGGAGCTGGGAATAGCCCTGGCGCCGACAAAGGCGATCAGAAACTTCAGAGACGTCGACTGGAGTGCCTTCAGAAAGACGTTGGAAGAAAAAATGGCAGAATGGGGAGTCCCGAACCCCATCCGGAACCAGGTGACGCTCAACCAGACATGCGAGAGGCTTACACGCATACTGCAGGAGACAATCAAGGAGAAAGTACCTTGCACCATAATAGGCCCGCAGGCCAAAAGATGGTGGACACAGGAACTCACCGAACTAAGGCAAGACATGCTCCGAACACGGAGGAAAGCATGCAAACTGCGACACCTAACCGAAAACCCCTTTCACGAAAAATTTCGGGAAGCCAGACGCAAATTCGATAAGGAGCTGGAGCGCACCAAGAAGAACCACTGGAGAGACTGGCTCGAAAAGGGGACCGACCCGGACCTCTGGATGGCACACAAGTACATAACCAGCCCTCCAGGAGACTGTGGTAAGACAAGAATCCCGGACCTCCAGTACGACGAGGATGGGAAACATTGCACGGCAAGCTCAAACAAAGAGAAGAGCAACACTTTGGCGAAGACCTTTTTCCCAAGCAAACCGCCCAGCGGGAGCCCCCAAGACCCGACATCTCCAGCAGACCCCGTCTGCAAAGCGGACCCCATCACGAGGGACCAAATCAGACGAAGCCTTGCCAGACTCAAGCCTTACAAGGCACCAGGACCAGACGGTATTCCAAATATCGTTCTGACCAAATGCGCTGACATCCTCGAAGACAGACTGTGGTACATCTACACGGCTATCCTAGACAGGAACATGCAATACGAACCGTGGAAAAAGTTCAACACAGTCATACTAAGAAAGCCAGGCAAACCGAGATACGACATCCCGAAAGCGTACAGACCCATAGCCCTCTTGAACACAATGGGCAAGGTACTCACGTCGGTAGTCGCAGAGCAACTGACATACTACACGGAAAAACACGCCCTGCTCCCTGCCCTCCACTTCGGCGGAAGGCCGGCGCGCACCACCAGTGACGCCATCCAATACCTGGTGTACAAGATCAAAGACGCATGGAGGAAGAAACAGGTCACATCGGTACTTTTCCTAGACATCGAAGGAGCGTTCCCGAACGCAGTCAACGAGAAGCTGATATCCAACCTGAGGAAGAGAAGAGTACCGACAAAAATAGTAAAATTCGTGGAGAGTATGTTAAAAGATAGGGTAACGCAACTCAAATTCGACGACTACGTATCGGAAAACATCAATATCGACAACGGAATCGGGCAAGGAGACCCGTTGTCGATGGTGCTTTACCAATACTATAACGCCGACCTATTAGACATACCAAACTCTGCAAGCGAATCAGCAGCGGCATATGTGGATGACGCGATCCTAATAGCAACCTCTAAAACTTTTGAGGAAACACACAATATGCTGACGAACATGATGACCAGGGAACACGGCGCCATGGAATGGGCTGAGAAGCACAACTCAAAGTTCGAGCTATCAAAACTAGCCTTAATCGACTTTGCGCATCACAACAAGAAGACAGCAAGGCCACCCCTTAAACTCAAGGAGACGACCATAGAGGCCTCCAAGAGCGCGAAATACCTCGGAGTATTTCTAGACCAACACCTCAGCTGGAAAGAACAAGAGGCACACGCGGTCAAAAAGGGAGCAAACTGGGCAGCGCAACTAAGACGCGTGGTGAGAATCGAATGGGGGCTGACCCCGAAGCAAACCAGAAAGATATACACCAGCGTCGCGATACCCAGGACGCTATACGGGGCGGACGTATGGTGCAGCCCACCCGCAGAAGGGAAAAACGGCAGACAAAGCACCAGCGGAAGACACGCAACAAACCGACTCTCTGCCACGCAAAGAGCAGGAGCACTCACGATAGTTGGAGGACTAAGAACTTCACCGTCTGACTCTTTATGCGCACACGCTAACATACTCCCTCTGTCCCTAGAAATCGACAAGCACTGCAGTCGCGCGGCCCTACGCCTCGCCACCCTCCTGGCCAGCCACCCGCTCACAAAACCATACAGGAGATGCACCAAGAAAGGAGTCAAACGGCACAAATCCCCGATGCATCACCTGGTGGAAAGATATCAGGCAAACCCGGACAAACTTGAGACAATCCCAGCAATAGGAAGAAACCCAGCACTACTAGGCAAGCGCCCCTTCAAAACCGACATCCCCAAGGACAAAAATAGTTCCAAAGATGCAGACGTCCACGCCCCAGAGCACATAAAAATATACACTGACGGCTCGGCGCACGACGGGAAGGTAGGAGCCGCGGCAGTAATGACGCGTGGAGACAAGACAACAGAAAAACTCCACTACCACCTCGGCACAACAGAAGAGCACACGGTTTTCGAGGCGGAACTAGTGGGAATACTCTTGGGTCTCCAGCTGATAAAGTCGAGTAGGAAAGGCAACTGGACATACGCCATAGGGGTGGACAACCAAGCGGCAATAAAGGCGCTAGCGTCAAAGCTGAACAAACCAGGACATCACATCGCAGCAGAAGCACTGAACATGGCGGCAAAGATAAAAAAGGCGAGGGGAAAGAAGTATGCGCTAACAATCAGATGGATTGCGGGGCACTCTGGAATAAAAGGTAACGAAGAAGCCGACGAAGAAGCAAAAAAAGGCAGCGGAAGGAACATCCTCCCCCGTTTCCCTCCTCCCAGCGCTCTTGAAGAAGGACATCAAGACAAGCAGATCAGCGGCAAAGCAGTCCCTACACGCGAAGAGGAAGACCAAATGGAAGAATGACTGGGAGAAATCGACTAGATTCGAAAAGACTAAGCATATTGATCCCACACTCCCCTCGCGTAAATTCATCGGACTAATAAGTAACAAAAAACTCTCCAGGGCGATGGCGAGCAAAATGTTCCAGCTCAGAACGGGGCACATCCCACTGAACGCCTACTTACACAGATTCAAGAGAAAGACTAGTGCAAAGTGCCCGGCGTGCGGAGCGGAAAGAGAAACACCCCAACACTTCCTCCTGGAATGTCCGGCGTACGCGTACGAGAGAGGGAGACTCAAGGCGAAGAGAGGAAGCAGGGAGAAGAAGTTCGCGGAGATACTCTCGAAGGAAGACGGAGTAGTGACGCTCGCGGGATATATACAAGCCACCGGCAGATTCAAGCAAGACGACCAAAGCCCCCCAAACCCACAACGCCCGCAACCACAAAGCTAAGCCGCCATCAAGGCGGATAAGCGCTTTCCAAAACCCCGCAAAACACCCCACGATCCGCCAGGCCCTTAACAGGCCGCCTCAAGGCATGAAGAGTAAACGGACGACGAAGCACACCCGGACACGAAGAAACAACAACAAGGACAAGCGGAAACGCGCTGCACACCCGCGCGCATCGCAAGACCCCCCATCTTCAAATCCGACCCTTCGCCATGGCGCAACACGCGCCCCGATAAACTCAACACTTGACAAATCGCAAAGCCGCTCTCACACGAGCGGGGAGGTGTATTATTGTGAAGTGGCTATCACACTGGGACAGAGGCAGAGCACGGAGATCAGAGAGGAAAAGTTTTGTAACAGTGCCACATAGGGCCATGTACCCCAAGGCGCACTCAAATGGATTTCAAAAAAAAAAAAAGATATAAATACTGTACGCACTGTAAACTACACGAGGTTCGTAGGAATTAGAGTAAAGGGAAAATGAATAAATGAAAAGGCCCCACCGCCATCACCACCACCTATATAAAAAAGTAAAAAAGGACAATCACAACACTTTTCGCGAAAAGATTAGATAGAAATCACAAGTCCCGAGACGCTATTGGTAGAAAGGTGGACATAAGGCGAAAAGACCGTGATGCTACCTTTTAGCTCGCAACGCGACAACCAAATAAAACCATTTCCCTTGTATTTCGAGAGGCGCTAACACGTGGAGGATGGCCCACCACCACTGCCAGTCGAACCCCAGAACCAAGCAGGTGCCACTGGTGCAGATCCGCCAGAAGGCGGCGCCGGCGGCACGGTCGGGTCATTCTTCCTAGGAACCACCTCGAATGTCTTGAGCGTCTTTCTGCGCGCACCGAGCGGCCTGCGCCTCGTGTTCCTGATCCTTCCACTCGAAGTTAGGCCTGTGCGGCCACCCGGCAGCCACGTCGTTCAGCACCGCCGGGTTGGAATCTTCGTCATCTTTCTTCGCACCACCGTTCCCTGCGCGGTGACGGCACGGCAGCCAGCGAGCGTCCTTCGGACCGCCCGGAGCCGCCGTGCAGGCATTCTCACCAATGCCGCCCTGCAGCCCACCAAGCGTGCTGAGACCCGCACTAACGCCGAACACAGGCTGGCCGAATTCGCCCCCAGCAGCGGCGATCTGCGCCGCGAGCACCGGGTGATGTCCCTGAGATAAGATCGCCGTTGTTGGTCACGCGATTGTTGACGGCGGTGGAACCGCTGCTGCTGCCATGTACGTGGCCCTTGGAGGACCAGCGGAAAATGGTCGGGACCGTCGAGGCATTGCCGACACCGCCGTACAAGTCGATCAACTTGGCGGCGACGAGGTCGACTGGCTGTTGTTAGTGGTCGACGTCTCCTGGAACATGGTAGGAGCGGCGTGTTCAGCATGCTCGCCCAGCTGTTGCCGACGACGGGGAAGAGCCTCTCGAGACCTCGGGGGTAGCACCACCATCGCGGCGCAGAGAGCGGAAAGTAGAGCCGGCGGCAGGGCCAGAAGATGGGACAACCTGGGCTCAATAGATATCTCTTGCGAGGGAGGGCCGGCGCAGAAATGAGATGCGCGGTATTTTTGGCTGCGTTGAGTATGTCGCGTTGATGGGCAAGCGTGGCGGCGTTGTCGCTTGGTTTGTTGGCAATATTGGGGAAGGAAAGAGGAGGTCGAATCAGAGACAAGCGATTGGCGGTTCGGGTTGTTAGAGAGGCGGGCGGAGGGGGAATGGGCGTGATGGACTTGAGTTCGGGCGAGTCGAAATTCATACTGCTTCAATCTGGTTCCATAGAACCCCCGAAGGCCGGGCTCCGAAGAGTAGTCATGGGTCTGCTCTGGCCATTTTTTGCAGGACGGCTATGAGGAAGCGGATGTAGAATGTAAGGAGCGACTATGTGCGCTCGGCTTTAGAGAGAACCTTGAACGTTTGAACCCTGGGGAAAGCGACCAGGTGAGATCGTCAGAGTGAGAGGGAAGGGTATCAGGTCGCTTACATCGCTGAACGATTACTCCTTAAGGTTGATGTCGAGAGATACAGCAGCCATCTCTCTCTGAAGAACCCCATTTAGAGAGTAACAGGTGAGAAGATTGTGGTGGCAGCGATAATGATAACGGATCAACAAAGGTGCTTGCACCCTCCAGGCGTGACTTCATAACGACGAAAGTTCTCAAATTATTGGTCGATAGCATCCGCCGGGGGAGTGAATGGTCGAACACGTAGTATGGGAGAGGCGAGTCGAGAAAGACAAAAAAATTAGGGGAGGGTCACTTTCTGGGGTTTGAATATAATTTGAGCCGTGAGCGGGCCCTCATCGAGGCTTCATCCCGAGCGCGACGAGGCGAGGTTTGATGGCTGAGCGCTGAGCGCTGAGGCACCACGGACAGGCGAGCGGTACCGTCGGGACTTGGACAGGGGAGAAGTTCAGGCCGTTCAGGCTTGGGCTCGAGGGCTCTGTGTGTGGTGCATTGTTGGCGGTAGTTCGTGTGTGTTCGCATGTGGAAAACATAGTACAGTAAAATAGTCCACCCTGCCCACCTTTGTAGTTTGTACGCAGACCGCAGTTTCCGAAGCAAAGGATGGATAGGAATTGGCCATAACACTACTGTAAAAAGGGAGAGAAGAGGTAACGCATGTACTATTTCGTAGACCGCAACATTCTCGTATTTTGAGACGTTCCCGAATACCGGCTACCCACCGGGATTGAAGAGTTGGAGGTGAGTCCGTTGGCTGCTAGTGCAGGCGCGGCAGTACAGTGATGGTTTGCTTGTCTTCTTGCGGATGGTTTCGAACACCTTGAGCGTCTTTTCGCTCGCCACGTGCTGCGACGCCGCCGCCTTTCACCGCCTGCACTTCTACCATCCCCATCTCCTTCCACGTCATATTTGGCATGTACTTATGCACTGGTCCACCTTCAACACATTTGGCAGTGCACACGTTACCTCTTTAATGTATAGTAATGCACTGACCACGTCACTCTGCTGTGTATATGCAGCGAGTAGGCTTGTCTTTCGATATGTCCCTAAACGTGTTCATCTGATCGAATTGAGTTGGTGTGGCAGGTTCCGGATATCTCTCGTGGAGGGAAGGGTTATCGCGTTCCTCAACCTGGTGGAGAGGAGCCGGCACAAGTGCCGCGATCTCCTGTGCTCGATGCGAGTGCCGGCATAGAAATCCGATGCGCTTGCGGCTTTGAGTTTGGCGCTGCTATTGGGCGGGCGTGGCGGCGGCGTCGCTTGGATTGCCAACGGTATGTGCGGCATCTGGAGATAGGAGGAGGAAAGAGGATGTCGAGTCGATGTCAAGCGACTGGCGGTTCGGCTTGGCGCTCGTGTTTAAGGTGCGAGAGTGGTGCGGGTAGCAGGGAAACTGGGCATGGTAGTTATGAGTCCTAGCGACTTGAGATTCATATTGGCGAGCTTGGCTTCTATCTGGCTCTGCATGGAACCTCCGAAGACCGGGCTCAGAAGAGCAGTGGGATCGGCCTTGGCTATTTGTTACAGGACGGTAATGGAGAGGCGGGTTTGCACTTAAGTATAACGCCGTAATGACTGTAGAGAGCGGCTGTGCGCCCTGCTTCGGAAAGAACCCCGAATCCTGGGAATGCGACGAGGTGAGATCACCGGGTGAGAAGAAAGTGTATCGAGCTGCTCACATTGCCCGATGGTACTGAGTTCCTCCTTACAGTCGACGCCGAGAGAGGCAGCAATCATCTCTTCCTAAAGAACCCGGTTTGGAGGGTAATACGTGAGAAGACTGCGACGGTGGCGATTATGATGAAGATCAAAAAGATGATGCCCACCAACGTAACTTTGTAATGACAAAAGTTTTCACAACTATTGTAGCGTTCACTGGGAAGAGTCAGCAAAGGCTGGTCGAGAAAAAAAGACTGATATGGGGGTACTAGGGAGGAAATCGGATTGTATGGGAGCCTGAGGGAAAGTTCACGTGGCGCTGCCGCTCTAGAGCGTGGCGAGGCGAGACCGAAGTCCTGTGACGCGGTCAGTCGATGGTAGACGGCTGCAGCGGGGCGATGGACGGGCGGGTCGGGAATCTTGCCGTGGGCCGTGGCGCGTTGGACCGGGTAGCCTGAGTGAGATATCGGTACTATAGGTGGCAGCATGGGGTAGCTCGCAAATATTTCACCTCACCCAGATCACGCGATCACGTGTCAAGCCAGGAAAGAAGTGAAAACGCATGTACTTCATAGATCGCGATGGAGATGGCACTGACGGCTGCGGTATGGTCGCACTGCCGTACTTTGACGCCGGCGCCTTCAGCACTTGCCCCTCGCCATCACATTCCCTCATACTCATGTACCTTCAATACAATTAGTGGTGTGCACAGTCACACGCAGCGATTCTATGCACACATTAATGCGTTTATCACGTTGCTCTGCTGTGTATACGAGGCGAGGGGGCCAATCACTCGACAAATATAAATACGTCGCTAAACACTTTCACCTGGCGGAAGTCGTCACTAAGTTTGAAGCCGTCGGCAGTGTTGGCGGTACCTAGGAAAGGAAGGAGGTCGAGTGAATGTGATTAGCCATTTGAGTTGGCGCTGGCGGTACAGGAGTGCGCCAAAGGGGGACGGGGACGGTGGAGTTCGAATCTCGGGGATTGGAGATCTATCATGGACCGCTTGTCCTACATCTGGCTCTGGGTGAAACCAATCATGGGATCCCGGCAAATCTGTTCCATGACGGAGATGAGGAAGTGAAGAGAAGCTGCGCATTCGGCCTGAGTAGAGGGACTGTAGTCATCAGGATACAGTGGTGGAACAGGATTGAGCCACTCACATTAGCCATGGCGCTGAGTTTCCCAAAGGTTGGGTTGACGCAAAAGACTACTGTCATCTTTTTCTCATGTAATGATCACGGTGGTGGTGGTGAGAGCGATAATGAACATCGAAAAGTGACCCGCGCTGTATTTATGACTTGAAAAAGAACGCAACGTTCGTGGTTGTTTTGCGCATCTCCTCCGGGGCAAAGCACTGGCATAGCAACATGGCAGTTGATGCATCCCCATCACTGGTACATCACGCCTTTTTGCTAGGCACTAAATCTCGAGGCCTCGCCCCACTCATTGTCTCAACTTGAACTCATTGGGCAAGGGTAGCGCGAGCACCGGTCAGCCGGCTGAAGGTGTTGGCGATATCCGGAGGAAGTCAAGATGGGGTGGAGTCAAAGGCAAGCGATTGGCGGTTCGGGTTGGGTGTGGAAGGAAAGGGAATCCGGCATGGCAGGTTTGAGTCAGGAAGGGATCTGCGTTGGCGATGTGTTGCAGGACAGTGGCGGCAATCCATTCAGTTTCGCATTGAATTTCGCAGAGGGAACTTGAGGATCAGATGGGGTCGTTAGAATACAGGGAGGGATTCTGGCCCAGACGTCACGATGTGACGATGGCAGGAGTACGTCCCCCAAAGGACGTACTGTTGATAAGAGAGCTAGAGGAAGTAATCACCGAATCGATTAATCGCCTCTTCCTAGGAGAGTGATAAGAGACAATTGCGGACTTGTGGCGGGACAGGCTGTGTTCTGCACTGCCAGTCGGCGTCTCGCTGCCGCTTGTACAGTACTATGTGTCACCCAAGGTCTTATTCAGCTGACGGGCGGTGTCTTGGGCGGTGTGCAAGGCGGTGTGATAGATAACCTTGGTTATAACTTCATGTTCCTTTCGAACACGTTCCTTCGTTCGACCGTACAATAAGGATACGCCACGGATAGCTGCGCCCTTGGCTGCCCCGTTGTTCTTCCCTCATGCACTTTCTAAAGTAAGCAATCTGGTGTCTTCTTCACTTCTGCCAAACGTGACAGTCAATGTCACAGATACCTTAAAACACGTGATCGTGTCCGATACGTATCGCCTCCCCAACCCGCCGGCGTGAAGCGCGTGAAGCCTGATAACACATCAAGCGAATTCCGTGCCAGTGGAAGAGGTACATTTTCCGCCAGTACCTGTGCCTCTAGCTAACCTTTTTATTTTCTCGACAAGTCACGATTGGGGTGTTTTCCGATAATGTGCTTCTGAACATATTTCACAATTATCTCGATGTCTCTCCACGACATTGGCCTAGGCTTGCGCACATATGTCGCAGGTGGCGACGTATCGTATTTGCATATCAGCGGGCTCTGCAACTTCGAATCTTCTGTACCTACGGGACGCCTGTATCGAAGGCTCTAAATTGCTGGCCCGCCATACCTATCGTCGTGCAGTACGGAGGATCTCTAGAGCTCGGTCCCCCCGGGCTAGTTCCCCAGGACGAGGACAACATCATGGTCGCACTTAAACAGTCTGGTCTTGTTAGTTCTATCAACCTCACCGCCACAAAGTCGCTCCTGAAAAAGTTAACCGCATTCAAGAGGCCGTTTTCGGAGCTGGAGGATCTTGCTCTTCTGTCTCGAGATGGCGTACGGCTGACCTTGCCCAGAGCTTTTCGGTGGGGTCCACGGCTTCGTTGTCTCCATTCGACTAGGGTCGCGATTCCCGCACTCCTTCAGCTCCTTGATTCTTCCACAAATCTCGTGGACCTTCAGCTTCACGAAGTTTTCGATTCTTGGCAGTTCTCACCAGAAGCACTCACAAATGCATTGTCTGGGATGGCCCAGCTTCAATCACTTTCGCTCCATTTCCTCCCTACCACTAATTACCGTTTCCTACGTCCACAGTTCTGGGGACGCCGTGCTATTCTTCCTGTTCTTACCCGCTTTGATTTGCGAGGAATTCCCCTGTACTTGGAACGCCTTGTAGCTGGAATCGATGCTCCTCGTCTCGAGGATATCGAACTCACATTATTAAATGAAATCATCATCGGTTTTCCAACACTTCTCGAATTCGTCGATCGGATAGAAATCCACAAGTCACACCGTCGAGCACACATTCTATCTTCTGAGCGCGCCATCTCCATCTCCTTGACACAGCCAGGAGCTCCCGCTTGTCTTAAATTGCAATTATTCTGCGAGCCATCAAGCGAGCAGCTATTATCTATGACACGAGTCTGCGCTTATCTTTCCGATTCCCTGTTCAATGTGGAGGATCTACGCATCACTACACCAGGACGGGGGGTTGATTATAGTGGATGGCGTGACCTTCTCGACTCATTCACAGGTGTGAAATGGTTTCATCTCGATTTGGACCATTCGTCAAATATCTTCCGTGATCTCCAACTACCGGACTGGCGGTACGGAACTATGCTACCTTCCCTGCACAAGCTCTACATACCGCAGCCTGGGCAACGTCATGCGGCATTGGGGGAGCCAATCGTGTCATTTATGATCTCACGCCGACTTTCTGGCCATCACATCGCGGTGGAATATGAACAACTGGGTCACATCAATGAACTACGTGGAACTGGTACGACGTATTCCCAATGCCACCACCATCACTCCCTAATTCGTTTGGAATAGGACCAATTGAGGTACTCTCTGACGACATCCTTCTCGACATATTTCGTTATTGTCTATATTTAAGTCCACAAATTTGGCCTACGCTCGCGTGTGTGTGCCAAAGATGGCGACATATTGTACTTGCATCACCTCTGGGTCTAAATCTTCGACTCTACTGTACGTACGGAACTCCTGTTTTGAAGACTCTATATTACTGGCCTGCCCTGCCGATCATCGTAAAGTACGGGGGGTTTCCAAATTTCGATCCACCAGCTCCCGAGGACGACAACAACATCATTGCCGCACTAAAGCAATCTACTCGTGTTTGCTCCATCAGCCTCACCGTCACCAGCTCGCTCCTGAAAAATATTTCCACAAAATCTGAGCCGTTTTCGGAACTAGAAGAACTCATACTTATGTCCCAAGATAACATGCAGCTAACCCTCCCCAACACCTTTCGGTGGGGCCCTCGCCTCCGCACCCTCCACTCGACCAGAATTGCCTTTCCCTCATTCCCGCAGCTACTTATACCCTCCCAAGACCTCGTAGATCTTCAGCTCCACGAAATTCCTAGTGCTGGGTATTTTTCACCAGAATCGTTCGCCTCAGCGCTGTCCGGAATGACCCAACTTCGATCTCTGTCGCTCCATTTCCTTTCCCCCTCCCCCCGCCGAAATCACCTCAGCTTGCCTCCGTCGTCAGGGGAACGCGTTGTTCTCCCCGCTCTCGTGTCTCTCAAATATCGTGGAGCCAGCAAGTACTTGGACAGTCTCGTGGCCAGAATCGATGCTCCTCGTCTCGAGAACATTGATATCGCGTTCTTTAGCCAACCCACGATGGACGCTTCGCAACTTGGCCGATTCATCGAGCGGGTAGAAATGCAGACGTCGCTCAGTCACGTAGATGTTCAAACCTCCGAGCGTGCCATTTCCATCTCGTTTACCAGCTCAGGCAATTCCACGCCCCTTCGATTACAAATATCGTGCAAGCGGTTAGACTGGCAGTTGTCCTTGATGGCTCAAGTTTGCGACCAATTTTTCCCATTCCTATTCCGTGTGAACAATCTACGCATCAATAAGACCCAATCGTCAAGTGAGCAAGATGACGCGGATAGTGAACAATGGCTGGGACTTATGCGCGCATTCGGCGGCGCAACATACCTTCATATAGAGAATCCTATGGCGATGAATGAACCGTCGTGGGACGGTCTACTGTCATTCATCACCATACGATCGCGCTCAGGCCGCCCCGTACAAGTCAATATGCCATTTAAGCAATGTCACATCTGCCATGCCAGTTCCAGAGAGCAGAAAGGACTCGATCGTCACCTTGTAGACGAGCATGCATATCGAATGTTGTGCTCATATTGCGGGGACTTCGATTGCAAACCAGGACACAATGACCTATTCCGAAAACACCTCAGGCGTGAACACCTTGAAGCCTCGCGCAAGGACGCACGTATTTGGAGCTCTTCGTTGACAGCTCTCCAACTTGACAGTCTTGTCTCCCAGCACAGTTCTATGCGCGCGCCAGACACCGTTGCGTCGTCCACCACGGTCATGGCAACGCACTCCCAATTGTCAGAGACTCTGACGCCCGATTCCAGCGCAGCCTGACAGTACTCCATTCTCTCACGTCGAACACTTCGCAGAGCCGCCTCTGCCCCCCTCATTTCCCAAAGAGACGAGTAACAGTACAGTCTCCGGACAACAAGCCTCAGGTTTTTTTTCCGCTTCTTGTTTTTTCTTCGACTGTACGAGATCCAGTCTTCGCGCGTTATATGTAGATAACAATATTGAGTGATTTCCAAATATGCACACGACGCGTCCGAAGCGTAAATTTATAATTAGATGGGAATCCTGAGACGACGCTAGTACTAGTAAAAGGTCAGAAATAAGGTGAAGAGACAGAGAGAGCGTGATGCTACTTTTGAGCTTGCAACAACCAAAAAAAGACCGTTTTTCCTTTGTATCTCGAGATCACACGGAGCACAGATAGCCCGCCATCACTGCCAGGCGAGCCTCGAGCCTGATGCCACCGCTGCAGGACCACCAGAAGGTGGTGTGGGCGGGGGAGGCAGTCGAGTCGTCGATGCTCATCTTCCTGGGAACGACTTCGGAAATCTTGAGCCGTCTCCTGCGCGTACCGAGCACCGCGACGTCCTCCGCCTCGAACGCCTGCTCGTCCATCACTACCATCTCCTTCATGTCATGCCCTAAAAGTTCGGCGTGTACCTGTGCAGCCGGAGCGTGCGCAGCCACGTCGTTCGGCACCACCGGGTCGAAATCCTTCTCGTCCTTTTCGCTCTGTCGGCCCCACCTTTAATTACCGGCACCGGCCCCACCCAGGCCGGGCGAGCGGCCGCCGGGAGCCGCCACCTCGGCCATCGGCGATGCCGCTCTGCAGCACCAAACGTTTGGTTGCGCCTCGAGGGTGATGCCCATTGCGCTCGGCACGTTCAGCTGCGAGAGCTGGGTCATACTATGCCTCGTTTGGCATCCCTGCCAGCGCGGGTGAGCCCAGTTGAGATCGAACCTGCTGGCGCCATCCCGCCAACGTGGCTTGCTGATGCCTGTGGCGTTGCTACCGTCGTCACTTCCACAGAAATGGCCTGATGTATTTGAAAGTTCGGGAGTAGTGTTGGGCCTGAGATCCAGGCCAAGTACGCTGCCATCATTCTGCAGGCTGCACGAAGAGCCACTTTGAACACGACCAACACCAGGAGCACGGTGACCCTAACTCGGGATAAGATTGCTGTCGTCGCCATACACCCCGCCATTTGTCACGCCGTTATTGGCGTCGGTGGAGAAGCTGCTGCTGACAAGTACGTGGCCCTAGGAGGACTAGCGGAACTTGCCGGGACCTCCCCGCCGCAGTACAAGTTGTTCAACTTGGTTGCAGTAAGGTCGACTGTTTGACCCGCATTGTTGTTGGCCGTCAACATCTTGTGGAACATAGCCAGGAGTGGGGTGTTCACCCTGGTCACCCAGCTATCACCGACGATGGTGGAAAGCCCGTCAAGACCGAAGGGAGCCCTCAGGGTGCGGAGAGTGTCGGTACTCAGTGGAGAGGACGACCTGGGCTCGACAGATATCTATTGTTTGGGGGAGTTGTCGCGCTTCGCGACCTGGCCGAGAGAACCGATACCAGGCTAAGTGCCGCGCTCTCCTGCGGTCGAGGCGAGGGCCGAGGCAGTAATGCGATGCACGGCATTGGGTCTAGCGTGTTGTTCTGTCAGCACGGCAGCCGTGTTGCATCAGTTGCCAACGTATTAACAGTACTGTAGCTCCCGTACCAATGCAATTTTTTCAATAAACATTTTCTCTAGCCTTAACAATACATCCCGGGTACATTAAATTTTACATGGTGGTAGACCAGTATATATGCAATGAAATGACCTTTTTTATTTTTTTGTTTCTGAATTGAATGGAGGTGCAGCAGACCTCCAAGTTTTCCCGTACCAATGCAAATATTTGTAACACGATGTCACACCTGTGGCAACATCTGGCAAGCAGAGGGCATCGGCATTTCGCGCATTTTCAGTCCCATGTGGCTGAATGTGGCTGACGAGCCAGTGGCGTTTCAAAGGGGAGTTTGAATCTTGTCACCCTCCTGTCACCCTCAGGAGCCCTCAATGAAAGATCCCATTCCACAACTCAATCGCAAAGGGTCCCTGACTCCAAACTAGCCATGGATGGTCTTTGCTGTGAGGTATAACACCAGTAATTCTGAATTCTGTGAGACAAACCGGATCTGTGGGATCTTGGGTTGCAGATGGATGTAAATCACCACCACTCTGTTTTTTTGACCTCACCACGGACATGTATTCCCATCGATCCTCAATATTTTGTATGATCCTATAATTACATACCCTAGTATACATACAGTAATTTTTTTGAGTGGAAAGGATATCAGGAATGTGGTGATCGAGTGTCATGTTCAAAATTTGCACGCAACAGGGAATTTGCATTGGTACGGGAACTATAGTATCGGGAGAGGCAAGGGGTAAGCGACTGGTAGTTCGGGTTGGCGCTGATGTCATAGGTGAGGGAACTGGGCATGGTGGACTTGAGTCCGGACGACTTGGGATTCATATTGGCAAGCTTGGCTTCCATCTGGTTCTGCATGGAACCACCGACCAACGTGCTCAAAAAAGGTCGTCAATGAGTCGGCCCTAGCCATGCGTCGCAGGAAGGTGAAACAGCGGATCTGGACGTAGAATGTCGTGAAGAATGTAACGAGCTGCTGTGCGCTTGGCTTCGGAGAACCCTGGAAAGCGACCGGGTGAGACCATCAGAACAAGAGGAAAGGATATCGAACTTACATTTCCCGATGGCACCGAGTCCCTCCTTAAAATCAACGTCGGGTGGAGGCAGCAGCCACCTCTTCCTAAGGATCCCCATGGAGAGAGTAGCACGTAAGAAAATTGTGGTGCCAGTGGTGGCGGTAGTGACGAAGGCGAAGGTGGCCAAAAAAGATTGTGACCTCATGATGCTGTCATGTCGCTGGTCGAAAGCATCTACTGGAAAGAATGTATGGTCAGGTAGGTGGTAGGGGAAAGGGCGGGTCGAGAAAGAAAGCAATAGGGAAGGAAATCGGATTGTATGGGAGCAAAAGCTCACCTTTTGGGTTTTGGGGTACTGTAATGCCAAGGGTGGTGCTGCCGAGGAGCTCGTTGGTCAGGCGTCCATCAGTGGCATGCCTCCAGAGCGAGCCGAGCCGAGACTGAAGTCCTATGACGCGGGATACGGTGGATGGCGGGACCATGGACAGGTGGGTGGGCGTTGGCATTGTTCCATCACACCTGAGACGGAGGAGAAGAGGCTTGCATAGTATGGGTGCGGCGGTGATTCGTGTGTGCTCCCGAACGGGAAAGGAAATTATCCACCCAATGCCAGGCATAGGAATTGGAAGCTCCCCGTTATTTTCTTCTGCTGGCCGCGCCAGCTGACTATAGTCAAAAATTATACGTTCTACTGTAATTGCAAACTTCTCACGCTCTGGTCCGTTCTCCCATCGACATTGTCCTCGGAATCACCCGCACGCAGATCGAATGATTTTATCTTATCCATTCCCACGATTTACAGTATCGTGCTCTGCGTCAACTCAAGCGCAGGCGCTGAGATGGGTCTTTAGAATACAGAATTGTGCCCCACGTCGGACGGCCCGACGTCGAGAGAGGAAGTAACAATCTCTTTATGAAAACGTGTTTCAGTGAGAGAGTAGCGAGAGATGAATCGGACGATTGCGGATGCGGTTGTGGCGGGACAAGCTGTGTTGTGCTTCTGCCTTGGCTTCTGCACTGCCCGGCGTCTTGCTTGCTGCGGTATGTATGTTTGTCACGGTCTTTTTGTCACGGTCTTCTCCTAGTAGCCTGACTCCAAGTATGCCCCAAATCTCATTCGCCGATAACTTTGTGTTTCTTGTGTTCCTTCGTGTTCTACAATAAGGATACGCCAGCAATAGCCGCTCCCTTCGTTCTCCCTTCATACCCTTTCTAAAGTAAGCAATCTAGTCGTTTCACTTCCGCTGGACATGACAGTGGATGTCGCAGATATCTCAAAACACATGCCCCGGGCCGTGGCCAATACGTGTCCGAGTCGCCCATCCAGGGCCATCCTACTTGTTACCACACAAAGCGAATTCCCACGAAGAGGTGAATCTCCTGCCAATACCTGCCAGCGCGCCTCTAGTTAACTTTCTCGTGTTTTCGACAAGTCACAATCGGGGAGCTTTCAGATTTCAGACAATGTGCTTTTGAACATATTTCGTTATTATCTCGATGTCTCTCAACGACATCATTGGCCTAGGCTTGTGCACATATGTCGCAGATGGCGACGTATCGTATTTGCGTCTCAACGAGCTCTACACCTTCGAATCTTCTGTACCCACGGGACGCCTGTATTGAAGACTCTCTGCTGCTGGCCCGCCACGCCTATCATTGTGCAGTACGGAGGATCTCTAGAGCTCGGTCCCCGAGCTCCCAAGGACGAGGACAACATCATGGCTGTACTTAAGCCGTCTGGTCGTGTTAGTTCTATCAACCTCACCGCCACAAAGTCGCTCCTGAAAAGGTTATCCTCAATCAAGAGGCCTTTTTCGGAACTGGAGGACCTAGTTCTTCTGTCTCGAGATGGCGTGCTGCTGACCTTGCCCAACGCTTTTCGGTGGGGCCCGCGGCTTCGTTGTCTCCATTCGACTAGGATCGCAGTTCCCGGACTCCTTCAGCTTCTTTGTTCTTCCACGAATCTTGTGGACCTTCGGCCTCACGAAGTTATCGATTATTGTCAGTTCCCACCAGAAGCGCTCGCGATTGCCTTGTCCGAAATGGCCCAACTTCGATCACTTTCGCTCCATTTCCTCTCCACCGCTGATTACCCTGTCCTACTCACACATTCCTGGGGACGTGCTGTTCTTCCTGTTCTTAGCCGCCTTAATTTTCGAGGACTTTCCGAGTACTTGGAGTGCCTTGTAGCCAGAATCAATGCTCCTCGTCTCGGAGATATCGAGCTCACATTCTTAAACTTAAATCAAGACATCGTCGGTTTTTCAAAACTTCGCGAGTTCATCGATCGGATAGAAACGCACAAGTCACACCGTCGGGCACATATCCTATCTTCTGGGCGCGCCATCTCCATCTCCTTGACCCAGCCAGGAGCTCCCGCTCGCATTAAATTGCAATTACTCTGCGAGCCCTTGGGCGACCAGCTACTATCCATGACGCGAGTCTGTGATCATCTTTCCGCTTCCCTTTTCAATGTGGAGGACTTGTGCATCAGTATGACACGACCATCAAGACGGGGGGGTAGTGATGATAATGGGTGGCAAGACCTTCTCGACTCATTTACAGGCGTAAAATGGTTTCATATCGATTGAGATCACTCGTAAAACATCGCGTGTGCTTTGAAACTACCAGCATGGTGGCACGAGACTGTTCTACCCGCCCTGCACAAGCTCTACGTAACCCAGCCTGGGCGGCGTCATGCGCCATTAGGATGGGCCGTCGTATCATTTATGACCTCACGTCAACTCTCTGGCCATCACATTGCGGTGGAATATGAACGACTATGCCATATCAATCAACTAGTACGTTAGTACGTGGGACAGGTACGACGTATTCCCGGTGCTACCACCACAACTCTCTAACTTGTTTGGAGTAGATCCCCTTTCTCAGCAGGTGACGATTGAGATGCTCTCCAACGACATCCTTCTCGACATATTTCGACATTGTCTGGATCCCACTCCACAAATTTGGCCTACGCTCGCGTGCGTCTGTCAAAGATGGCGACACATCGTATTTGCATCGCCTCTGGGTCTAGATCTTCGACTCTGCTGTACGTATGGAACCCCTGTCCTGAAGTATCTAGACTACTGGCCAGCCCTTCCTATCATGGTCCGGTACTTCCTAATCTCGATCCACCAACTCCTGAGGACGATGACAATATCATCGCCGCACTGAAGCAACCTGGTCGTGTTAGCTCCATCAGCCTTACAGTCACACACTCGCTCCTGGAGAGCCTTTCCACTCTCTCCGAGCCATTGTCGAAATTAGAAGAACTTTTTCTTCTGTCCACAGTAACGTGCAACTGACCCTCCCCAACACTTTTCGGTGTGGCCCTCGCCTCCGCACTCTCCACTCGACAAGGATTGCCTTTCCCTCATTCCCACAACTACTTTCACCCTCCCACGACCTCGTAGATATTCAGCTCCACGAAATTCCTAGAGCCGGGTATTTCTCCCCAGAAGCGTTCGCGAATGCATTGTCCGGGATGACCCAACTACGATCACTTTCACTCCATTTCCTTTCCTTTCCTCCCCGCCGAAATCACTTTGGCTTGCCCCCACTGTCAGGGGAACGCGTTATCCTCTCTGCTCTCACTCACCTCAAATATCGAGGAACTAGCAAGTACTTGGACAGTTGGGTGGCAAGAATCGACGCACCTCTTCTCGGGAATATCGATATCACGTTCTTTAACCAACCCACGATGGACGCTTCACACCTTGGCCGATTCGTCGAGCGAGTAGGAACGCAAATGTCGCTCAGTCAAGCAGACGTTGAAACTTCCGCGGATGCCATTTCCATCTCCTTTACCAACTCAATCGCTTCAGCACATCTTCGATTACACATAGCGTGCGAGCAGTTAGACTGGCAGCTTTCCTCCATGGCTCAAGTATGTGACCAATTCTCCCCATTTCTATTCCGTGTAAACCGTCTGCGCATCAATATGGCCCATTCACCAAGTGGGCAGGATGATGTGGATGGTGGACAATGGCTGGAACTGATCCGCACATTCGGCGGCGCAACAGGCTTTCGGGTGACTAGCAAACTTATGACAGCGACCTTGTGTGCTCTGGATCCAGTTGCCAGTGAGGAGGGGCACCCGATCGTGCTCCCTTCCCTGCGTCACCTTCGTGTAGAGAATCGTAGGGCAATGGATGTGCCGTCGTGGGACGCTTTACTGTCATTCATCACCTTGCGATCGCGCTCGGGCCTCCCCGTACAGGTTAATGTGCCATTTAGGCAATGCCACATCTGTCATGCCGGTTTCAGAGAGAAGAAAGGGCTCAATCGTCACCTTGCAGACAAGCACGGATATCGAATTTTGTGCTCGTATTGCAGAGACTTCGAGTGCAAACCGGGACACAATGATCTATTCCGAAAACACCTCAGGCGTGAACACCCTGAAGCCCGACGCAAGGACGCACGCATTCGGAACTCTTCGTTGACAATTCTCCAACTCGAGACTCTCGTTGCCCAGCACGCACAGTTCTCTGCGCGCGCCAGGCACCGTCGCACTGTCGAGCCGTCCACCACGGCCACGGCGCCGCACTCCGAATAGCTACTAGGTATTCCGACACCCGACCAGACCCCAGTGTGGCCCAATGACACCCCATCCCTCTTCTTCGAATCTGTCGCACCTTTGCCACGACACACCTCGTTCCCCAAAGACACACACAGTCTACAGATAGCAATTTCTTTCCTCCTTTTTTCTTCGAGGGGACGACTCAAAGTACTCTCTTCGCATGTTGTATGTACGAGATGACAATATTGGATGATCGCTAATCATGCAAGTAACACTTCTTTTTTTTTTTTTTTTTTGATCCATTTTTATTCTGGGTTACATGCCGGGGACACAGACCAGACGTAGCTACGAGCAAACTACAGTTATGAAACACATTTGTCCTAAGTAAGGTGGCCCCGAGACGAGAAGCGAAACGCGGAAAACACGACCGGGAGAAGTCACAGAAGAGGGCCCTCATGGGTGCCCCGTGGTACATAAGCCGAAGCGTGATTACGGGTGCGTGTGCAAGTAACACTTCCGAACAGTAAATAAATGCACAAGGGCCGACTCGGATCCCGATTCGGAGTTGCGCCGCCATAGAGCTCGAAACACGTCGTACCGCAGGCGACTCTTGCGAAGAAATTCAAAACGACGTTTTGGTCAGAAGCGATGTATAAAATCAAGGAAAGGCCCCACCACCACCACCACCACCCATACGAAAAGAAGAAAGAGGACCATCCCAATATTGTTCGAGAAAATAAATCAGATAGAAAATCACAAGTCCTGAGACGCTACTAGTAAAAGGCGGACATAAGGCGAAGAGGCAGAGAGAGCGTGATGCAGCTTTTTGGATTGCAAGAACCAAAAGAAAACCGTTTATCCTTTTGTATTACGCGGAGGGCAACCACCACTGCCAGCCGAGTCTCCTGTAGGCGAGCCCGGCGCCCCTGCTGTCGGTCTGCCAGACGACGGGGCCGGCGGGGGAGGGGCAGTCGGGTCGTCGGTGCCCATCTTCTGAGAACGACCTCGAAAGTCTTGGGCATCTTCCTGCGCGCACCAGGCGCCGCAACGCCCTGCGCCTCGGGTGCCTGCTCGCCCATCATCCGGACCGCCCGGAGCCGCCGAGCACCGAACGTGCCCAGGCCCGCACCGACGCCGAGCCCAGGCTGCACGAATCCTCCTCCAGCAGCGGCGATCTGCGCCACGACAATTGCGCCTCGGGGTGGTGCCCATCGCACTCAGGTTGGTCATGCCCAGCATATTCACGTTGACTCCGAACGGGTTCATGCTGTTCAGCTGCGCGAGTTGCGCCATATTGAGCCCGTTAGGCATCCCCGTCAGCGCGGGCGAGCCAAGTCCAAGGTTGAATCCGCCGACGTCCATCCCGAGACCCGCTTGCGCGGTTTGCTGATGCGCGGCAGCACATCGCGTTGCTACCGTCGTCGCTTCTGCCCAAAACGGCCGGACGTATTCGAAAGAGCGGGGGACCAAGTACCGCTACGAGCCACTTTGGACAAGACCGAAACCAGGCACGTGCTGACCCTGTTGCCGTCGTCCCCGTACGCGCTATTGGTGGTGGGCCGCATTGTTGGGTCTGAGTTTTGTGCGTTGTTGGGTAGCAAGATTGCAGCAGTCACTCGAGCTGTAGCGGTACAGGAGAAAGGAAGGAGGTTGACTGAATGTGATTGGTGATTCGGGTTGGCTCTGGCGTGGGCTAGAGGTGACCGGGGATATCGGACTTTGAGTCTCAGGGAATGGGGATAAACTGGAAAAACTACCGAAGGCCGCAAAGCAGTAATCATAAAGGTCGTGGAAGGGATGTGCCGCTCACATCGACCGATGGCGCTGATCACGAGTTCTTCCCCAGTAGTTCACCGGGGGTTGACGCAGAGAGGCTTTGTTCGTCTTCTCCTGAAAGCGAAAGTATTGAGATGATCGTCGTGGGGTGTGATCGATGTGATCGATGTGATCGTTCGATAGAACGATACTGTAGTGAGCATTGAAAGTGACCCGAATGACCCCAAAGAAAATCCGTCCCATGGCAAAGCGCTGGCACAGCCACATATAGAGGTCCGACCTTATTGTCTTAACGTTTGACTCCCTCGAGCTCGTACCACCTCGGTAATCACTATTAATCACTACTGACAGTACTGACGATCCACCCAACATCCCTACTAGCAGCGAGTT
The DNA here is from genome assembly GCA_021527775.1 of Lactarius sanguifluus. NCBI lineage: Eukaryota > Fungi > Basidiomycota > Agaricomycetes > Russulales > Russulaceae > Lactarius > Lactarius sanguifluus. The sequence goes on along the minus strand of JAKEYF010000045.1, from coordinate 113,924 downwards.
GTGCCACAATCATCTCATTCGACATCCCGCCAGCGCGGGAGAACATAGTAGTCTAATGTTAAGAGTGACCCCAATACCGAAGCCCGAGAGGGTGGCATGTTATTCGGGTTGCTGCCGTCATCTCTGCAGGAGTGATCGAGAGTGCAGATTTCTGTGCATCGGAATAGGTACTAACTCTGCCGCCGGTGTGTAGCGTCTTCTCTATGAGCGAGCTTGGAAGCCCCCACCCCGGAAGCACGACGATCATGGCTCTTTGTGTACGCTATCGCCGGCCATAGTAGTACTGTAAAAGCCACCTCCGGCATCGGGCATGTGACCTTGGGAAATTCGACGAAGGTTCTGGAAAGTAGGAGAGTGACGCCGCTGGTCATCTTACTGTACTTGTGGCGATCCGGAGCACGGCTGTCTCGCTGCGAGGATGAGAGTGAGGGCCAATGTATGAGTGGCGCGTTCAGAGCCAGTTCAACTGCCGCCAGTGAAAAAAAAAAGGTGAATGGGTCTCAGACATATCCGACTCGCATCAGCCACATGTCGAGTCATGCGTGACGTGATGGACGTGCTGATGGACGTGCATGATGGATGCACACAACACGAGGCGAACCTTCCAAGTCCACTCGTCTTGAAGCTTCAAGCTTGACCGGCTTGACCTCTAAATACGACCAGACCGTGTGGCAACCTCATGTTCTTGCCAGTGCGTGTTCTACATAATAACAACAGGGATACACAAGCAATAGCTGCCTCGTTCATTCTCCCCTCATGCATTCGCTACGGTAAGTGCTCTAGCATCTTCCATGCCAGTTGGAGGTGACAGTCAAGATCTCCCAATAGACTTGCCCAACTCAAATTTCCGTGGTTTTTTTATTATACACAAACCCCCAAATTGCCTCTTAGTACGGCACAAAGCGAATCCCCCAAAAGAGGTACATCTTCCGCCTAGTGCCTGCGCCACTCGTTAACTTGTTCCCTTTCTCAACAAGTGACGATCGAAAAGCTTTCAGACCAAGTTCTTTTGAAGATATTTTGTCATTATCTAGATGACTCCCTATTTTGGCCCGGGCTTGCGCATATTTGTCGCAGATGGCGACGTATCGTATTTGCGTCTTTTCGACTGCACTTTACGCACGGAAGCCCAGTTTCGAAGGTTCTTGATTCCCGGCCCGCCCTGCCTATCGTCGTGAACTACGGGGGATCTCTAGCGCTCGATCCGCCGGTTCCTGAGGACGATGACAATATCATGGCCGCACTCAAGCAATCCGATCGTGTTATTTCTATCAGCCTCACTGTCACAAGGTCGCTCCTTGAGAAGCTATCTGCAATCGAGAGGCCCTTTTTGGACCTGGAAGACCTGGTTCTTCTGTCTCAAGATGGCGTGCGGCTAACCCTGCCCAGCACTTTTCGGTGGGGCCCGCGTCTTCGTTGTCTCAACTCAACTAGTATTGCCTTTCCCGCACTCCTTCGTCTCCTTTATTCTTCCACAAATCTTGTAGACCTTCAGCTTCACGAAGTTCTCTATCCTTCGTATCTCGCACCAGAAGTGCTCACGGATGTCTTGTCCGGGATGACCCAGCTTCAATCACTTTCGCTCCATTTCCTCTCTACCACCATTTACCCTTCCCCACCACCACCGGTCGGGGAATGCGCTGTTCTTTCTGCTCTTACCCGCTTTAATTTTAGAGGACCCTCCAAGTATTTGGAATGCCTTGTGGCCATAATTGATGCTCCTCGTCTTCGGGATATCGGCATCACATTCTTAGATGATCCCGTCTTCGGTGATTCAAAACTGTACAATTTCGTTGATCGCATAAAAATACCCAAGTCCCACTGTCGAGCGCATATTATATCCTCTCAGAGTGCCATTTCTATCTCTTTGATACGTCCAGGAGCTACCCCGTGCTTTCAATTGGGGTTATTCTCCGAGTCACTAAGTGTGCAGTTATCCTTCATGGCTCAAGTCTGCGTTCATTTTTCCGCTTTCCTTTTCAATGTGGAGGATCTACGTATCAGCGCAACGCGACGACCAAGATGGGAGGGTAGTCATGGACGATGGCTAGAGCTTATCAACTCATTCACAGGTATAAAACAGCTTCATGTCGCCGGGAACCTCTCGACGCACATCGTGGGTGCTTTGAAACTGCCGAATAATCGGCGCGAAACCGTGCTACCTGCCCTTCAAAAGCTCTACATACCGCAGCCTTGGCCACGTCACGCGCCTTTGAGGGAGGCCATAGTATCATTCATGATTTCACGCCGGCTCTCTGTCCATTGTATAACGGTGGAATATGAACGACTATACCAAGTCAATGAACCACGTGCCAGTGGAACAGGTACCACGTACGCCTTGTGCCACCACCACTGTTCGCTGACTCGTTTGGAATAGGGCCTCTTTCTCAGCAGGGGACAATTGAGATACTCTCCGACGACGTCCTTCTCGACATATTTCGTCAGTGTCTGACTCTCACTCCGAAAATTTGGCCTACGCTCGCGTGCGTATCCCAAAGATGGCGACAAATCGTATTTTCCTCCCCTCTGGGTCTAAATCTTCGACTCATATGTACGTATGGAGCCCCTGTTTTGAAGGCTCTAGATTATAGGCCAGCCTTTCCTATTACCGTACGGTACGGGGGGGTTCCCAATCTCGGTCCCCCGGCTCCCGAGGACGAAGACAATATCATTGCCGCATTGACGCAATCTGGTCGTGTTAGCTCCATCCACCTTACCGTCACCACCTCGCTCCTTGGAAAGCTTTCCGTCGTCTCTGAGCCACTTTCGGAACTGGAAGAGCTTATCCTTCTGTCCCGAGATAGCACGCAACTGACCCTCCCCAACACCTTTCGGTGGGGCACTCGCCTGCGTACTCTGCACTCGACCAGGATTTCCTTTCCCACATTCCCGCAGCTACTTTCATCCTCCAAGGACCTCGTAGATATTCAGCTCCACGAGATTCCAAGTGACGTGGGTTTTTCTCCAGCGACGTTCGCTAATGCCTTATCCGGGATGACTCAACTTCGAACACTTTCGCTTCATTTCCTTTCCTCCCACCCCCGCAGACACGTTTCCCCACAGTCGGAGGAGCGCCTTGTTCTCCCTGCTCTTCGGTGCCTCAAATATCGAGGAACTAGCGAGTACTTGGACAACTTCGTGGCTAGGATCGACGCGCCTGGTCTCAGGGATATTGATATCACCTTTAGCCAGCCGACGATGGACGCTTTGCAACTTGGCCGATTTATCGAGCGGATAGAAATGCAGATGTCGCTCAGTCAAGCAGAGGTTCAAACCTCCGCGCATGCTATCTCCATCTCGTTTACCGGCTCGGGCACTTCTACACCTCTTCGGTTACAAATATTATGCGGGCGGTCAGACCAGCAATTGTCCTCCATGGCTCGAGTTTGTGACCAATTTTCCCCAATCCTTCTCCATGTAAACAATATACACATCATTGCAACCCAATCGTCAAGTTGGCAAGATGACGTGGATGGCGAGCAAGATGACGTGGATGGCGAACAACTTCAAGTTGAATGGCTGGAACTTATCCGCGCATTCGGCGGCGCAACAGACTTACGGGTGGCTGGCGATCTTGCGTCCGCTATCTTGTGTGCTCTGGGTCTGGTAGATGCGGGACACGCAACTGTGCTCCCTTCCCTGCGTCACCTTCATATAGATGATCCTTTGGTGATGAATGAGCCGTCATTGAACGCTCTACTGTCATTTGTCACCTTACGATCGCGCTCAGGCCACCCCATACAAGTTAATGTGCCATTTGAACAGTGCCACATTTGTCATGCCAGTTTCAGAGAGCAGAAAGGACTCGAACTTCACCTGGTAGACGAGCATGGATATCGAGTCCTGTGCTCGTATTCAAGTTGCAGAGACGTCGAGTTCTCGAAGGGACAAGTTGAATCATTCCTAGAATAGTTCGATAGCGAGCACCCTGAAGTCCTGTGGAGCAGTGACTCATGCCTTGGAAGTCGTTGACACCTCTCGTTAAACGACACAGTTATCTGCAAGCGCCAGACACTGTCGCACCCTCCACCACGGCAACGGCACCACACGTCCTATAACTTCCTTTAGCTATGGATTCTAACGCCCGGCGACGAGCTTCCAGCGTGGCCTAGCGACACCCCATCTCTCGTCGTTGGATCCTTCCCACATTTGCCACTATCTGCCCCGTTCCCCAAAGACACGTGATAACATCATAACACAGTCTACGGACAGCAATTTCCTTTCATTTTGTTCTTTCATTTTGTTGGTTTCTTCGGGGGGACGGCACAAGCAGACAGAGTACGCAGATTCTGTTGTTACGCGTTATATGTACGACGACAATATTGAGCGATCGCCGATTATGCGCACGACGCGTCCGAACTCCGAACCGTAAATTGCAACTTTGGTCAAAAGCGATATAAAATATCCTTCACGCTTTAAGGTCACACCTATACAAAGGAAAGCGAAGAAAAGGAGTGCAGGCGCTGAGGATACAAATACCATACGCCCTGTACTTGTGAATGGCAACTCCACGAGGTTCATATCGAGGGTCGTGGGAATTACAGGGAAAAGAGAAAATGCCCCACCGCCACCACCCATCCAAAAAGAAAGAGTATTGTTTCGCAAAAAAAAATATAGATAGGAATCATAAGCACTGAGACGCTAGTAACGACGGCGGCGGGGGAGGCGAAGTCCGAGTCGGGTCGTCGATACCCATCTTCCTTCTGATGAAATGCATGCGACTTTAATTGTACGAAGCAAAATTAATCCAGATCTGGATAAATGCGTGTTTTTTAAGTCACAGTCACACCTCGGGCAGCGTTGGGACTCACCGGACTCACCGGTGTAGGATTGAGTGATAGGAGTGTCATAGGATTGCGACACCGGACCATACGGACCGCTTCACCAGGCACAGCAGCGTCAAGACTGATCAGAAGCGAATTCGCACATGTATAAAATATATATTTGTATCATACACACTTTCAGGTCACCTATATACAAAAGAAAGGTAATCATTGACTAGGCGCTGAGGATGTACTGGATGTACTAGTATGCCCTATGCATGAACGGCGACTCCTCGAGGCTTGCCTCAAGGTTCATAGGAATTAAGCCCCACCACCACCCATACAAAAAGAAAAAAGGTGACAATCCCGACTTTCTCGCGATAAGAACTTCTGCAAAAGTGGACCCTGACAGCTTTGACAGGGTCCACGTTTGCAAATGAATTAGATAAAAATCACAAGTCCCGAGACGCTATCACTGATGAACAGGGCGGACATAAGGCGACGAGGGAGAGAGGGCATGCCAGTTGTCAAGCATGTCAAGCTGTCAAGAGTGATGCACCTACTGTACTTAAGGGGCGGCCCGCGTGTAAACTTGTCGGCGCCTATGCCCCAAATCTTAGTATTCAGCCGACTGGTGATGTTCCTTCGTGTTCTACAATAAGGATACGCCAGCAATACCCCGTTCGTTCTCCCCTCATGTCCCTTCTAGAGTAAGTAATCTATGTCTTCACTCCCTTCACTTCCGCTGGACGTGACAGTCAATGTCACAGAAATCTCGTCTGTGTCCGATACGTATCGCCCCCTCAACCCGTTACCACACAAAACGAATTCCTTGCCAGAGGAAGAGGTACATCTTGCTGCTAATACCTGCGCCTCTAGCTAACCTTTTCTTTTTCTTGACAAGTCACGATCGGGGAGCTTCCAGACAATGTATTCCTGAGCATATTTCGTTACTATCTCGATGTCTCTCCACGACATTGGCCTAGGCTCGTGCACATATGTCACAGATGGCGACGTATCGTATTTGCATCTCGGCAGATTCTACATCTTCGGATCTTCTGTACCCACGGGACGCCTGTATTGGAGACTCTACGCTCTTGGCCCACCATGCCTATCGTCGTCCAATACGGAGGATCCGTAGAGCTCACTCCCCCAGCTCCCGAAGATGAGGACAATATCGTGGACGTACTTAAGCAGTCTGGTCGTGTTAGTTCTATAGGCCTCACCGTCACAAGCTCGCTCCTGAAAAAGTTATCCTCAATCAAAAGGCCATTTTCGGAACTGGAAGGCCTCGTTCTTCTGTCTCGAGATGGCGTACGGCTGACCCTGCCCATCACTTTTCGGTGGGGCCCACGCCTTCGTTGTCTCCACTTGACTGGGATCACCTTTCCCGCATTCCAACAGCTCCTTTATTCTTCCAGGAATCTTGTAGACCTTCAGCTCCACGAAGCTCTCCACCCTTTGCTTTTATCACCAGAGGCGCTCGCGAATATCCTGTCTCGGATGGCCCAGCTCCGATCACTTTTACTCCATTTTCTCTATACCGACTATTACCCTACCCCACCCCCACCGTCTGGGAAATGCGTTGTTCTCCCCGTTCTTACCTGCCTTGATTTTCGAGGATATACCAAGTACCTGGGAGGCCTTATGGCCAGAATCGATTGTCCTCGTCTAGAGAATATCAAAGTCACGCTCTTCTATGAAATCCACCTCGACCTTTCAACACTTGGCAAATTCATCGGTCGGATGGACTCGGAAATACACAAGTCAAGCTGTCGAGCAGATATCGTATCTTCTGAGCGTGCCATCTCCTTCTCCTTAATACAGCCAGGAGCTCCCACCTCCCTTAAATTCCAATTATTCTGCGGGTCATTAAGGAGGCAGCTATTCTCCTTGGCTCAAATCTGCACTCATTTACCCACTCTTCTGTCCAATGTGGAGGATCTACACATCAGTGCGACATGGTCGCCGTCAGGGGGGCTGGCCGACGGCGACTTTCAACATGATGTCCTCTTCCTTCCTTTCGGGGGTACAAAATGGCTTCAAGTCTCTGGGAACCTCTCGATAGTAAACATCACTCATCATTTGCAACTACTAGAGAGGCAGGGCAAAACTGCGCTACCTGCCCTGTACAAGCTCTGCATACCGCAACCTGGGTCACGTCTTGCGCCTTTGAGTGGCGGCGTAGTGTCGTTCATGACCTCACGCCAGCTTTCTGGCCGCCCCATAGCAGTGGAATATGAACGACTACGCCACATCAGTGGGCCACGTGGAACAGGTACGTTGCATGCCCAGTGCCAGCACGACACGCTGACTTGTTGTTGGTAGGACCTTTTCCCCATGAGGTGACGATCGAGATGCTCTCCGACGACATCTTTCTGAATATATTTTGTTATTACCTGGATGGCGCTCCGCGGACTTGGCCTACGCTCACGTACGTGTGCCATCGATGGCGACAGATCGTACATACGTCACCTCTGGGTCTAAATCTTCGACTCTACTGTACATATGGAACGCCTGTTTTGCGGACTCTAGATTGCTGGCCAGCACTGCCTATCGTCGTGCAATATGGGGGGCTTCCAGATCTCGCTCCCCCGTCTCCGGAGGACGACGACAATATCATGGCTGCACTAAAGCAATCTGGTCGTGTTAACTCCATCAGCCTCACCGTCACCAGCTCGCTCCTTGGAAAACTTTCCGCAATATCTGAGCCATTTTTGGAACTTGAAGAACTTGTTCTTCTGTCTAGAGATAACATGCGACTGCCCCTCCCCAGGACTTTTCGGTGGGGCCCTCGCCTCCGTACTCTCCACTCGACCAGGAATGCCTTTCCCTCATTGCCGCAGCTACTTTCACACTCCCACGACCTCGTAGATATTCAGCTCCACGAAATTCCTAGTGGCGGGTATTTTTCCCCAGAAGCGTTCGCGGATGCGTTGTCCGGGATGACCCATCTTCGAACACTTTCACTCCATTTCCTTTCTCTCCCACCCCGCCGAAACTACCTCAGCTTGCCTCCGAGTCCACCGTCAGGGGAACGGGTTGTTCTCCCCGCTCTCATGTTCCTCAAATATCGAGGAACCAGCAAGTACTTGGACAGTTTCGTGGCCAGAATCGATGCACCTGGTCTCGGGGATATTGATATCACATTGTTTAGCCAACCCACGATGGACGCTTCGCAACTTGGCCGATTCGTCGAACGGACAGGAATACAGATGCCGCTCAGTCGAGCAGACGTCCAAATTTCCGCGGATGCCATCTCCATCTTCTTTTTCAACTCAAGTACTCCAACACCACTTCGATTGCAAATATTGTGCAAGCAGTTGGACTGGCAGTTGTCCTCGATGGCTCAAGTTTGTGACCAATTTTCCCCATTCCTATTCCGCGTAAACAATCCACGCATCAATATGACCCAATCGTCAAGTGGGCAGGATGACGCAGATAGCGAACAATGGCTGGAATTTATCCGCGCATTCGGCGGCGCAACAGGCCTTCCGGTGGCTGGCAAACTTACGACCGTCATCTTGTGTGCTCTGGGTCTAGTCGAGGAGGGCCACATAACTGTGCTCCCTTCTCTGCGTCACCTTCATATAGAGAATCCTATGGAGATGAATGAGCCGTCGTGGGATGGTCTACTATCGTTCATCACCTTACGATCGTGCTCCGGCCACCCCGTACAGGTTAATGTAACATTTTACCAGTGCCACATCTGTCATGCTAGTTTCAGAGAGCAGAAAGGACTCGATCGTCACCATATAGACAAACACGCATACCGATACAGGTGCTTGTATTGCGACGACTTCGAGTATACGCCGGGGCACAAAGACCTATTCCGAGAACACCTCGAAAGAAAACACCCTGAATCTGTGCGCAACGACACACTCATCTCGGACAGTTTTCTAAGACTTTTCAACCTGAGCCCTCTCGTTGACCGGCACAGTTCTCTGCGCGCGCCAGAATCGCACCCTCCACCACGGTGACGGCACCACACTCCCAATTCTGACACACGACGAGACCCCTGCCTGAGCGACACTCTGTGCCTCTTCTTCGAATCCATCGTACCTTTGCCACGTTCCCCAAATACATGGTCTACGGACAGAAAATTCCTTTCCAATTCTTTTTTTTTTTTTTGAATCCATTTTTGTGCGTCTGAGGGCAGATTACCCTATGTAGCACTACACTTTTGATATACTACGCGTCCATGTCTCTTTGCTTCCCAGGGTTCTACCCTTACATCTTAAGATTCCAATTCTTTTTCTCCATGGGCGACACAGTACGCCGACGGTTCTCTCTTCGCATGTTATATGTACTACGAGATAACGTAATTGTGTGATTGCCAATTACATGACGTGTCCGAGCCTTGGTCCGAGGTCCGAGCTGTAAGTTTCATTGCACACGATAAGGGCCGACTCGGATCCCTAAGAGAGCTGCGCTACAAGAGCTTGAAACACGTCGTACCCAGCCAACTCTCGCGAGGACAAAACAGTTGTGGTCAGAAGCGATGTATAAAATATGTATTTGTATCATACACACTTCATAAGTTCATATACAAAAGAAAGAAACGATGGCGAAGAAAAGAGGTAATCATTGACTAGGCGCTGAGGATGTACGCCCTATGCGCGAACGGCGACTCCTCGAGGTTCGTAGGAATTAAGGAAAGGCCCCACCACCGCCACCCATACAAAAAGAAGTTTTTGCGATAAATATTAGATAGAGATCACAAGTCCCGAGACGCTAGTACTGATAAAAAGGGCGGACATAAGGCGAAAAGAGACAGAGAGAGTGCGTGATGCTACTTTTACAACCAAAAATAAAACCGTTTTTGTTTTCCTTTAGAAGAGTTATCACGCGGAGAGCGCACCTGCCAGCCGAGCCCCCCGAGGAACCCGGTGCCCTTGGTGCCGATCCACCAGACGACAGCGGCAAGGAGGGGGAGGCGCAGTCGGTCATCGATGCCCGTCTTCTTGCGCACGACCTCGAGTCTTGAGCATCTTCCTGCGCGCACCGAGCGCCGCGACACCCTGCGCCTCGAGTGCCTGCTCGTCCATCATCACCATCTCCTTCCACGTCATGCCCTCGAAGTTCGGCGTGTACTTGTGCAGCCGGAGCGTGCGCAGCCACCCAGCCACGTCGTTCAGCACCGCCGGCTCGAAATCTTCATCGTCCTTCTTCGCTCCGCCGTTCCCGGCCGATCCTCTTTTGCCGCTGGCACTGCCGCCTCCGAGGCCGAGGCGAGCGTCCTCCGGACCGCCCGGAGCCGCCGCGAAGGCTATGACTGCTCATGCCGCCCTGCAGCCCACCGAACGTGCCGAGGCCCGCATCGACGCCAATCCCAGGTTGGCCGAATCCTCCTCCAGCAGCGGCGATCTGCGCCACGAGTAGCTGCGCCTCGGGTAACACATCCATCGCGGCCGGGTTCAGCATATTCATATTCATGTTGAATGGATTCATGCCGTTCAGCTGCGCGAGTTGCACCATGAGGCCCATGAGGCATCCCGGTCAGCCCGGGAGAGCCAAGTCCGAGGCTGAATCCGCCGACACCCATCCCGAGGCCAGCCAGTGCGGCTTGCTGATGCGCCGCAGCCATCGGGTTGCTTCCGTCGTCGCTTCCGCTGAAACAGCCAGACGTGTTCGAGGGTGCGGGGCTTTGCCCACCAGACCAGGTACCGCTGCCACCAATGCGCAGAGCCACTTTGGATACGACCAATACCAGGAACATGGTGGCCCGGATAAGGTCGCCGTCGTCGCCGTACACGCCGTACACGCCGTTGTTGGTCACCCCATTGTTGGACCAGCTGCCGTTATCGTGTATGCGGCCCTTGGAGGGCTAGCGGAACTTGTCGGCCGTCGAGGCGTGGGGCATTACTGCTACCGTACAAGTCGTTCAATTTGGCCGTGGCGAGGTCAACTGTTTGACTGTTGTTGTTGTTGTTGTTGTTGTTGTTGTTGGAAGACGTCTTCTTGAACATTGGGAGAAGCGGTGTCGCCATCGGGGCGCGGGGAGCGGAAGGCAGGGCCGGCGGGGGGACATAAAAAGTCGGTACTCTGCGGACGGGATGACCTGGGCTCGATGGATATCTCTTGTGAGGGAGTTGTCCCGCTCTGCGGCCTGGCCGAGGACCCCAGCCCAAGTCCCACGCTCTCCGCTCGAGGCAAGCGCCGGCGCAGAAATTCGACGCGCGGCGTTGAGTTTGGCGCGCTGTTGGGAAAGCGTGGCCGTTGCTTGACTCGCCAATGGTATTGGCGATATCTAGAGAGGAAAGAGGAAGGGGAGTCGAAGGCAAGTGATTGGCGGTTTGTGGTGCTAGTGTCGAAGGCGCAGGCGGAGGGGGAACCGGGCATGGTGGACTTGAGTCCGGGCTATTTGAGATTCATACTTGCAAGCTTGGCTTCCATCTGGCTCTGCATGGGACCCCCGACAGCCGTGCTCAGAAGAGCAGTCATGGGGTCGGCCCTGGCCATCTGTTGAGGACGGTGATGAAGCGGATCTGCATTTGAGTAGAATGTTGTAAAAGACTATAAAGAGCGGCTGTGCGCCCTGCATCGGAAAGAATCTTGAACCCTGGGGGAATGTGAGATCATCAGAATGGAAAGAGTACGGAGCTGTTCACATTGCTCTCGATGGCACTGAGTTCCTCCGTAAAATTGACATCGAGAGAGGCAGCAGCCGTCTCTCCCTAAATACGATGAAGATCAAAACAAATGATACCCACCAGCGTAATGATGAAAGTTCTCAAACCACTGGTCGATAGCATCCGCTGCGAAAAGAGTCGGTTGAGAAACAAGAAAAAAAAACAGATAGGGGGGGATCAAATTGTGTGGGAGGAAAAAGTCACCTTCTGGGGTTTGAAAGGTAGCGCTGCTAGAAGCTCGCTGGTCGGGCCCGCTAGGGGGCTCGCCTCCAGGGCGTGGTGAGGCGAGACTGAAGCCCTGCACTGCGGCGGCCGAAGGGCGGGCGGCTGGGTGGACGAGCATGCGCTGGGTACTTTCCATTCTGGCCTTGCATGGGGAATGGGCCGGGACTTGGGCTGGTGGGTGGCCTGAGCGAGGACATGTATGACTGCAGCTTTGGAGGAGTAATTTGTGCGGGGTCTGTGCGGGGGTGTGATCCTAAGGGCACTGTAGTGGGGGAAGGGATGCGCCACTCACAACCGATGGCGCAAAGTTCCCGCCCAGTAGTTCCCAGTAGTTCACCCAGGAAGTTGACCATCTTCTCCTGAAAGCTTCATTACGAGAGTGTCGAGATGACGGTCGCAGTGGGTGTGACGATAGCGATGGTGAAGTGAAAGTGACCGTTGTGCGTCCCACGGTAAAGCGCTGGCACATGTCCGAGTCCAACGCATCCCGCACAAAATGCAAGTCGAAGCTACATCGGCGCTCTTAATATTGTCTAAAAACAACAATTGCATCCTTTGTACCTAACAGCACGCCTTCGACATCCTGCCACCGCAGTCTGAGGTTGAAAACCGACCACCCCAACCTTGACCTCAATCCCAAAGCCCGATAGCGTGGCATGCTAATGTTCAGCTGCAGGCATTGCGTTGCAGCCATCATCGCTTCTACTCTGATCCCAGAAGCAGCTTTCGGTGCATCGGAATAGGCACTGCCTCCGATGCCGTCGTTGCGTAAACTGTTCTCTACAAACGAGCTTCGACACCCCCGCCGCCAGGAGCATGATGATCTTGGCTCTTCATCGCACCGCTACCGTCATGTACGCTGCTGTCGGTCATAGCGGTGAAGCCACTTCCGGCGTCGGGCATGTGGCTTTTGGAGATTCGGCGGAGGTGGGAGGCAAACGATTGGTGGTTCGGGTTACAAGAAAAGCGCGGGATGTAAGGGAATCCGGCATAGGCGGGTTTGAGTCAGGAGGGGGTCTGCTTTGGCAATCTGTTGCAGGAACATGTAGGGGGCGATGGCGTGAGTACGCCCTTTGAGGTTGACGTGCTGACGCGTTGGCGCGTTGACATCTAGCCTCACAGGGACGGTAATCAACTCTTCCTGAAAGTGTGTTCAAGCTAAGGAGAGTGGCGAGTGACGATTGCGGATTTGCGGTTATTGTGGTGAGCGCTACTAGTAGCATGCATGCCCACTGCCGCGTCACGCGTCACAGTGTTATGCACCTGATCTCACAAGAGATCTCAGGCTTAGTATAGTATTCAGCCGACGCGCGAAGCTTCGCGCCGCAATAGCTGCCCCGTTCGTTCTCCCCTCATGTTCCTTCTAGAGTAAGTACTCTAATGTTTTCACTTCTGCCGAACGTGACAGCCAATGCCCCAGATATCTCAAAGCACGTGCCCGTGTCCGATACCCCCAACTTGAACCTGTCACCACACCAAGCGAATTCCCTACCAGTGGTACATCTTCCGCTAATACCTGCGCCTCTGGCTAACTTTTTCGTTTTCTCGACTCGGACAAGTCACGATCGGGGAGCTTTCAGACAATGTCCTTCTGAAAATATTTCATTATGATCTCGACCTCTCTCCACAACATTGGCCTAGGCTTGTGCACATATGTCGCAGATGGCGACTTATCGTATTTGCATCTCAGCGGGCTCTACATCTTCGAATCTTCTGTACGCACGGAACGCCTGTACTGAAGACGCTAGATTGCTGGCCCGCCCAACCTATCGTCGTAAAGTACGGGGGATCTTCAGACCTCGATCCGCCGGCTCCCGAGGACGAGGACAACATCTTGGCCGCACTGAAGCAGTCTGATCGTGTTAGTTCTATTAGCCTCACCATCACAAAGTCGCTCCTGGAAAAGTTATCTGCGATCGAGAGGACGTTTTCAGAACTGGAAGGCCTCGTTCTTCTGTCTCAAGATGGCGTGCAGCTGACCTTGCCCAGCGCTTTTATGTGCGGACCACGCCTTCGTTGTATCCATTCGACTAGGATCTCGATTCCCACACTCCTTCAGCTTCTTTATTCTAGCAGGAATCTCGTGGACCTTCACCTTCACGAAGTTCTCGATCCTTCGCAGTCCTCACCAGAAGCGCTCTCGAATGCCTTGTCCAGGATGGACCAGCTTCAATCACTTTCTCTCCATTTCCGCTCTACCGCTAATCACGCCTGGGTACCTCCACAACTCTGGCCAAAGGGACGCCCTGTTCTTCCTGTTCTTTCTCGCTTCAATTTTCGAGGATCTTCTCGGTACTTGGAACGCCTTGTAGCCAGAATCGATGCTCCTCGTCTTGAAGACATCGAGTTCACCTTCTTAAATACAAAAATTAATCTTCCAGAATTTCGCGAATTCGTCGATCGGATAGAAATCCACAAGTCACACCGCCGAGCACATATTCTATTTTCTGGGCGCGCCGTCTCCATCTCCTTGATACAGCCAGGAGCTCCCGCTTGCATTAAATTGCAATTCTTCTGCGACCCATTGAATGAGCAGCTATTATTCATGACACGAGTCTGTGGACTTCTTTCCAATTCCCTTTTCAATGTAGAAGACCTACACGTCAGTACGACGCGACTATTCGGACTGGTTAGTGAATGGCGGGACCTTCTCAACTCATTCACAGGTGTACAACGGTCTCATGTCGCTAGAAATCTCTCGACGAACAACGAGCGTGCTTTGCAACTATCGGACAGGGGGGGCGAAACTGTGATACCTTCCCTGCACACGCTCTACATAGCGCAGCCTGGGCCACGTCATGCGCCTTTGAGGGAGGCCGTGGTGTCATTCATGACTTCACGCCGGCTCTCTGGCCATCCTATAGCGGTGGAATATGAACGACTATCTCACGTCGATGAGCTATGTGGAACAGGTATGACGTATTCTCGGTGCCGCCACCACCACTCGCTAACTCGTTTGGAACAGGACCTCTTCCTCAGCAGGTGACGATTGAGATGCTCTCCGACGTCCTTTTGAATATATTTCGCCATTACCTGGACGCCGCTCCGCGAGCTTGGCCTACGCTCACATACGTGTGCCGAAGGTGGCGACAGATCATGCATACATCACCTCTGGGTCTAAATATTCGACTCTACTTTACGCCAGGAACACCCGTTTTGAATGCTCTATATTGTTGGCTAGCACTGCCTATCGTATTACAGTACGGGGGGTTTCCAAATCTCGATCCGCCGGCTCCCGAGGACGATGACAATATCATGGCCGCACTAAAGCAATCTGGTCGTGTTAGCTCTATCCGCCTTACCGTCACCAGCTCGCTCCTTGAAAAACTTTCCGCAATCTCTGAGCCATTTCTGGAACTAGAAGAACTCGTTCTCCTGTCCCAAGATAACATGCAGCTGTCCCTCCCCAACACATTTCGGTGGGGACTTCACCTAAGTACTCTCCACTCGACCAGGATTGCCTTTCCCTCATTGCCGCAACTACTTTCACCCTCCCACGACCTCGTAGATCTTCAGCTCCACGAAATACCCAGTGCTGGGTATTTTTCCCCAGAAGCATTCGCGAATGCGTTGTCCGGAATGACCCATCTTCAAACACTCTCACTCCATTTCCTTTCTCTCCCACCCCGCCGAAACTACCTCAGCTTGCCTCCACCGTCAGGGGAACATGTTATTCTCCCCGCTCTGACGTTCCTCAAATATCGAGGAACCAGCAAGTATTTGGACAGTCTCGTGGCTAGAATCGATGCACCTGTTCTCGGGGATATTGATATCACATTGTTTAGCCAACCCACGATGGACGCTTCGCAACTTGGCCGATTCGTCGAACGGACAGGAATACAGGTGCCGCTCAGTCAAGCAGAAGTTGAAATGTCCGGACATGCCATTTCCATCTCGTTTACCAGCTCAGGCAGTGCTACACCCCTTCGATTACAAATATCGTGCAAGCAGTTAGACTGGCAATTGTCCTCAATGGCTCAAGTTTGTGACCAATTTTCCCCATTTCTATCTGGTGTAAACAATCTACGTATCGCTATGACCCAATCGTCAACTGGCCAGAACGACGTGAATGGCGAACAATGGCTGGAACTTATCCGCGCATTCGGCGATGCAACAGACCTTCGGGTGGCTAGCGAACTTACGACAGCCATCTTGTGTGCTCTGGGTCTAGTCGAGGGGGTCCACGCAACATTCCTGCGACACCTTCATATGGAAAATCCAACGGCAATGGACAAGCCGTCGTGGGACGGTCTACTGACATTTATCACCTTACGATCACGCTCCGGCCACCCCGTACAAGTCAATGTGCCATTTAAGCAATGCCACATCTGTCATGCCAGTTTCAGAGAGAAGACAGGACCCAGTCTTCACCTTATAGACGAGCACGGATATCGACTCTTGTGCTCGTATTGCGACAACTTCGAGTGTACGCTGGGACAGTCTGATCTATTCGGACGACACCTCAGAAGCGAACATTTTATAGTCGCGGGCAAAGACCCACACGTCTGGTACTATTCTTTAACGCCTGATCAACTTGGGGGTCTCATTACCGGGCACGGTTTCGTGCGCGCCCCAGACACCATCGCACTCTCCACCACGGTCACGGCGCCGCCCTCCCAATAGCTAGGGACCCCGACACGCGACGAGAGATCCAGCGTGACCTAATGACACTCCATCCCTTCGTCGGATTCTCTGCACCTTCGGTCACTTTCCCAAAAGACACGTGTGATAGCACAGTCTACGAACGGCAAGCCTTAGTTTTCCTTCTTTTTCTCACCTTTTGCTTCGACTGTACGATACAGAGTACACAGACGATTCTGTCTTTGCGCATTGTATGTACCATATGACAATATCGAGCGATCTCCAGTTATGCACATGACGCGTCCGAACCTTGGTCCGTAAATTTACCACACACGACACTGACGACAGGGGCCGACTCGGATTCCGCGCCGTCACAGAACTTGAAACACGTCGTACCCAACCAATTAAACTCTCTCGCGAAGACAAAATAACTGTGGTCAGGAGCGATGCATAACATATATATTTGTATCATACACACGTTAAGTCACATATATACAAAAGAAACAAGGACTGCGAAGAAAAGAAACGTAATCACTGACTAGGCGCCGATACTGTACGCCCTGTGCGTGAACGCGTGAACGGCGACTCGAAGCTCGTAGGAATTAAGGAAATGCACCACCACCCATACAAAAAGAAAAAGTGACAATCCCGACGTTTTTCGCGATAAAAATTAGATAGAAATCACAAGTCCCGAGACGCTAGCACTGATAAAAAGGGCGGACATAAGGCGAAGAGACGCGGAGAGAATCCGTGATGCCGCTTTTACATCCAAAAATAAAACCGTTTTTGTTTTCCTTTAGAGGAGCTATCACGCGGAGAGCCCACCACCACTGCCAGCCGAGCCCCCCGAGGAGCCCGGTGCCCCTGGTCCCGATCCACCAGACGATGGCGGCGGAGGCGCAGTCGGGTCGTCGATGCCCATCTTCTTGCGCACCACCTCGAACGTCTTGAGCATCTTCCTGCGCGCACCGAGCGCCGCGACACCCTGCGCCTCGAGTGCCTGCTCGTCCATCACCACCATCTCCTTCCACGTCATGCCCTCGAAATTCGGCGTGTACTTGTGCAGCCGGAGCGTGCGCAGCCACCCAGCCACGTCGTTCAGCACCGACGGCTCGAAATCTTCATCGTCCTTCTTCGCTCCGCCGTTCCCGGCCGATCCTCCTTTGCCACTGGCACTGCCGCTACCACCAAGGCCGGGCGAACGTCCTCCGGACCGCCCGGAGCCGCCGCGAAGGCCATTACTGCTCATGCCGCCCTGCATCCCACCGAACGTACCGAGGCCCGCACCGACGCCGAGCCCAGGCTGGCCGAATCCTCCTCCAGCAGCGGCGATCTGCGCCGCGAGTAGCTGCGCCTCGGGCGACACACCCATCGCGGCCAGGTTCAGCATATTCATGTTCATGTTGAATGGATTCATGCCGTTCATGCCGTTCAGCTGCGCGAGTTGCGCCATGTTGAGCCCATTAGGCATCCCCGTCAGCCCGGGAGAGCCAAGTCCGAGGTTGAATCCGCCGACGCCCATCCCGAGGCCAGCCAGCGCGGCTTGCTGCTGCTGATGCGCGGCAGCCATCGCGTTGCTTCCGTCGTCGCTTCCGCCGAAACGGCCAGACGAGTTCGAGAGAGCGGGGCTTTGCCCACCGGACCAGGTACCGCCCCCACCATTGCGCAGGCCTCTTGAAGAACCACTCTGGACACGACCAACACCAGGAGCATGGTGACCCTGGATAAGATCGCCGTCGTCGCCATACACGCCGTTGTTCGTCACGCCATTATTGGACCCGCTGCTGCCATCGTGTATGTGGCCTTTGGAGGGTCGGCGGAACTTGTCGGGACCGTCGAGGCGCGGGACATTACTGCTTCCGTACAGGTCGTTCAACTTGGCCGCGGCGAGGTCGACTGTTTGACCGTTGTTGTTATTGTTGGAGGACGTCTTTTGGAACATTGGGAGAAGCGGCGTGTTCACCATGCTGGCCCAGCTGTCGCCGACGGCAGGGGAGAGACCGTCGAGACCACCGGGAGCGGTGCCGCCATCGGCGCGCGGGGAGCGGAAGGCAGGGCCAGCGGAGAGGCCAGAGACGTCGGTGCTCTGCGGACGGGACGACCTGGGCTCCATGGATATCTCTTGTGTAGGGGAGTTGTCCCGCTCCGCGACTTGGCCGAGGACCCCAGCCCAAGTGCCACGCTCTCCGCTCGAGGCAAGCGCCGGCGCAGAAATTCGATGTGCGGCGTTTCCGGCGGCTTTGAGTTTAGCGCGCTGTTGGGGGAGTGTGGCGGCGGCATCACTTGGGTTGCCAACGGTATTGGCGGCATCTGGAGAGAGGAAAGAGGAAGAGGAGTCGAAGGCGAGTGATTGGCGATTCGTGGCGCTGGTATTGAAGGTGCGGGCGGAAGGGGAACCGGGCATGGTTGACTTGAGTCCAGGCGATTTGAGATTCATACTTGCAAGCTTGGCTTCCATCTGGCTCTGCATGGAACCCCCGACAGCCGGGCTCAGAAGAGCAGTCATGGGGTCGGCCCTGGCCATTTGTTGCAGGACGGTGATGAAGAAGCGGATCTGTACTTGAGTAGAATGTTGTAAAAGACTGTAAAGAGCGGCTGTGCGCTCTGCTTCGGAGAGAACCTTGAACCCTGGGGGAAAGTGAGATCATCAGAATGGAAAGGATACCGAGCTGCTCACATTGCTCGATGGCACTGAGTTCCTCCTTAAAATTGACGTCGAGAGAGGCAGCAGCCATCTCTTCCTAGAAACCCCGATTCGGAGAACAATACGTGAGAAGGTGATGAAGATCAAAACTAATGATACCCACCAGCGTGACTTCGTAATGATGAAAGTTCTCAAACCACCGGTCGGTAGCATCCGCTGCGAAAAGAGAGTCAGGTTGGGAAAACAGATAGGGGAGAGGGATCAGATTGTGTGGGAGGGAAAGTCACCTTCTGGGGTTTGGAAGGTGGCGCCGCCTAGGGACTGAAGCCCTGCGCTGCAGCTGCCGAAGGGCGGGCAGCGGGGCACATGGACGGGCGTGCACTGGGGTTCTTTCCATTCTGGCCTTGCACGGGGGAGGGACCGGGGCTTGGGCTGGAGGGAGGCCTAAGCGAGGTGTTGGAACAGTTTTGGAGGAGTGATCTGTGTATATGGGTGTGATCACAAGGGTACTGTAGGTATGCACCACTCACATCCGAAGGCGCTAAGTAGTTCACACAGGAAGTAGACCACCTTTTCCTGACAGCCTCATTACGAAAGTGTCGAGATGACAGTCGCGGTGGGTGCGATGGACCTGTATGAGTCCAAAGAAATGGCCGGTCTCTGCCAGAGTAACGAAGGAGCTCCGGCAAAGAGCGTAGTCTTTGAGTGAGTGAACGGATGGGGCGGCACGTACTCGCATCCTCTCTTTCGGTAGCACCTCCGTCCTCCCAAGCTCTCGACTGGTTCAAGGAACCAGAACACTTTTATTTCCTATTCCATTTCGAGAAGCAGCAGTCGAATACACCTCAGTACAGCCTACACCTCTATCTGCAAATTGGTCCATTAGATGCATGCCATGTATGATGTATCACGAAAGAGCCAACTAAGAAATGGGGGGGGAGGAGTTCAGTCTGAGTCTGCCAACCACCTCATGTTGCACCTTCGCCCTCCCTGCTAATTCTGCTAACCGCTACTCACCTGCTACCTATTATATTATAATGCTATTCTGCCACACCCCAATAATACGTGCCATTTTCTGCCAGCTATCCACTACACGTGCCCTGCTATGGGCTCAATTACTGCCCCTTCGCTATTTTTCCATCTGCCAATGCTATTGCTGACTTATCAATGCCATCTGCCACTCACTGCTACCATGCACCTTGCGCGTCCGGCCTATTGGACTTTCGCTGCCTTTATGCTATTTTCGCAAACTGCCATTTACCAGTTGTGATGCTAGCGACTATCCCAGCGATGCCATGATCAGCCTTATCCCGTGCCTTGCACTGCAAGCGACACCATTGCTTGCCTTGCTGCATGATGGCTGTCGGGTGTTTGCGCTGTCCGACGCCCACCCTCTGCATGTACATGTGCGCACCAATTTTGCCCACCGAACTTGCAGAAAAGCTGGCAGGATTTCGGAAGGATGGCAGCTTTAGAACGCGAGAAATGTCGATCACACCACGCCCCAAATTCTGCCAGCCAAAGCCGATCCAGCAATTCATTTGAGTCGTTTCCCCTTTATTTTTGTCTGTCAGCCCTATGAGTGAAATGGTGGAACATGCCCAGACCAGCGGGGGAGCAGAAGGCAGCTGCCATCGCACTGCGAGCGAAGCTAACGTTATGCGGCTCCACCAGCTGGCACGTCAAGGACCTCACCACGGTCATCAGGTCTTTGGTGCTGGAACACGCACCAACTGTCTCATAGGTGGGCAACGCCTTGTGGGCACAAAATCGGGTGCTAAATGACCCTTTCCCCCCGCTGGGCATGACCTGCGGGGGAAGAACCACAGCGTCATCATTCCTAAGTTTGGGGGTGCCGATGCTTGCTCGACGCGTCATTGATTCCTAGTTTTTGGGTGTCGCGACCTCGCCTCGGAAACGAGAACCCCTCATCCCCGATCGAGAAGCACTTCGTGCGCCCAGTCTCTGTGCAGTCCGCCAGCTTAGTTGTTTCCTTGCTACTGCCTCACATGTGCCGGCCTCCTTCCCTCACGGCACCATACCCAAACGGAGGTAGTGACTCGCAAAGATTTGCTTTACGGTGACGCAACGTCCATGAGCAAAGCGCTGGCACAGCCACAGTCTGACAGTGGTCCGATGCATCCCGCACTACTGTAATTTGTCGAAGCTAGCTCGACGCTCTTATTGTCTAAACCAACAACAATCGCCTCCTTTGTACTAATGGTCCACCTGACAGCACCGTGACGACTGGCAGCAAGCTGCGCCATAATGGGCCCATTCGACATCTTATTCGACATCCCACCACTGCGGGAGAACCTAGTCTGAGGTTGAACGTTGAAACGTTGAAAAAAACTGACAACCCCAATATTGACCCCAATCCCAAACCCCAATAGCGTAGCGTGCTAATGTCCGGCTGCATCCATCGCGTTGCAGCCGTCATCGCTTCTACTGTGATCCAGAGAGCAGCCTTCTGTGCATCGGAATAGGCACTGCCTCCGTCGCTGTCGTTGCGTGAGCTGTTCGCTATGAGCAGCGACACTCCCACCGCGCTGGAAGCATCGTGATCCCGGCTCTTGTTTACATCGCTACCGTCGCCATACAGGCTACTGTCGGTCATAGCAGTGAGGCTGCTTCCGGCATCGGGCATGTGGCTTTTGGAGATTCGGCGGAGGTTTTCGGGGCAAAGGACGGGTGACGCCGTTGTATATGTCGCCTGGCTTACTTGTAGCGAAGGCTGTCTGCGAGGGTCGGAGGTGTAATTGTGGGTCGTCGACGTATGAGTACTATGAGTGGCGGGTTTAGCGCCACCCAGTTTACCCAGGAGAGGGCGGCGGTAGTCCTTCGTGTTCCGCAATAAGCAATAAGGATACGCTCGCCATGGTTCCCCCGTTCGTTCTCCACTCATACCCACTCTAAAGTAAGTGATCTAGTGCAGTGTCTTCACTTCCACTCGTGTGACTGACAGTCAATGTCACATATCTCAATAGACATTCCCGTGCCCGATACCTGTCGCCCCCGCCGCAACCTGTTATCACACCAAGCGAATCCCCCGGAAGAGGTACATCTTCCGCCAATACCTGCGCCTCTAGCTAACTTTTTCATTTTCTCGCCAAGTCATGATCGGGGAGCTTTCAGACAATGTACTTCTGGACATATTTCGTTATTATCTCGATGTCTCCCCACGACATTGGCCCAGGCTTGTCCACATATGTCACAGATGGCGACGTATCGTATTTGCATCTCAGCGGACTCTACACCTTCGAATTTTCTGTACCCACGGGACGCCTGTATTGAAGACTCTCAACTGCTGGCCCGCCATGCCTATCGTCGTGCAGTACGGTGGATCTCTAGAACTCTGCCCCCCAGCTCCCAAGGACGAGGACAACATCATGGCCGCACTTAAGCAGTCTGGTCGTGTTCGTTCTATCAGCCTCACCGTCACCAGCTCACTTATAGACAAGCTATCCTCAATCAAGAGGCCGTTTTTGGAACTGGAAGACCTCGTTTTTCTTTCTCGAGATAGCGTGCGGCTGACCTTGCCCAGCATTTTTCTGTGGTGCCAACGCCTCCGTTGTCTCCACTTGACTAGGGCCGCCTTCAAGTTTCCCTCACTCCATCGGCTTCTTTATTATTCCAGGGATCTTGTCGACCTTCAGCTTCACGAAGTTCTCAATCCTTTGCATTTCTCACCAGAAGTGCTCACGAATGCCCTGTCCGGGATGGCCCAACTACGATCACTATCACTCCACTTCATTTCTACTGCTAACAACGTCATCCTCCTCCCAGAGTCCTGTGGGCGGCGTGCTGTTTTTCCTGTTCTTGCCCGCCTCGATTTTCGAGGAATTTCCCAGTACTTGGAACGCCTTGTAGCCAGAATCGATGCACCTCGTCTCGAAGATATCGATCTCGCATTCTTTAATAAAAACATCATCGGCTTTCCAAAACTTCGCGAATTCATCGATCGGATAGAAATGCACAAGTCACACCGTCGAGCACACATTCTATCTTCTGACCGCGCCATCTCCATCTCCCTGATACAGCCAGGAGCTCCCGCTTGCCTTAAATTACAATTATTCTGCGAGCCATTGAGCGAGCAGTTATTATTCATGACACGAGTCTGCGATCATATTTCCGCTTCCCTTTTCAATGTGGAGGATCTACGCATCAGTATGACGCGACCATTAGGACAGGTGGATGGTGCTTATAGTGAATGGCGGGACCTTCTCAACTCACTCACACTGGCAAGTGTACAACGGTTTCATGTCGCTGGAAACCTCTCGACGAACATCGTGCGTCCCTTGCATCTACTGGACAGTGGTGATACTGTGATACCTTCCCTGCACACGCTCTACATAGCGCAGCCTGGGCCACGTCATGCGCCTTTGAGGGAGGCCGTAGTGGCATCCATGGTTTCACGCCGGCTCTCGGGCCGTCCAATAGGAGTTGGAATATGAACGACTATGCCACATCGGTGAACCACGTGTGACAGGTACGACATCATTGTATATATCAGTGCCACCACCACTACTTGCTAACTTGTTTGGAGTAGGATGTCTTTCTCAACAGGTGACAATCGAGATGCTCTCCGACGACATCTTTCTGAACATATTCCGTCATCACCTGGATGCCGCTCCGCGAACTTGGCCTACGCTCACGTATACATGCCAAAGATGGCGACAGATCGTACTTGCGTCACCTCTGGGTCTAAATCTTCGACTCTACTTTACGCCAGGAACACCCGTTGTAAATGCTCTAGATTGTTGGCCAGCCTTGCTTATCATGGTACAGTACGGGGGGTTTCCAGATCTCAATCCTCCAGTTCCCGAAGACGATGACAATATTATTGCCGCACTGAAGCAATCTGGTCGTATTAGCTCCATCAGCCTCACAGTCACCAGCTCGCTCCTTGATAAACTTTCCGCAATCTCTGAGCCATTTTCGGAACTAGAGGAACTCGTTCTTCTGTCCCGAGATCACATGCAGCTGACCCTCCCAAGCACTTTTCGGTGCGGCCCTCGCCTCCGTACTCTCCATTCGACCAGGATTGCCTTTCACTCACTCCCGCAGTTACTTTCACACTCCCACTACCTCGTAGATATTCATCTCCAAGAAATTCCTAGCGTCGGGTATTTTTCCCCAGATGCGTTCGCGAATGCCTTGTCGGGGATGACCAATCTTCGAACACTCTCACTCCATTTCCATTCCCTCCCACCCCGTCGGAACTACCTCAGCTTGCCTCCACTGTCAGGAGAACGCGTTGTTCTCCCCGCTCTCACGTTCCTCAAATATCGAGGAACTAGCAAGTACTTGGACAGTCTTGTGGCCAGAATCGACGCACCTGTTCTCGGGGATATTGATATCACATTCTTTAGCCAACCCACGATAGACGCTTCCCAACTTGGGCGATTCATCGAGCGGACAGGAATACTGACGCCACTCAGTCGAGCAGAGGTTCAGACCTCCGTACATGCCATTTCCATCTCGTTAACAAGCTCAGGCACCTCTACGCCCCTTCGATTAGAAATATCGTGCAAGCAGTTAGACTGGCAGTTGTCCTGCATGGCTCAAGTTTGTGGCCATTTTTCCCCATTCCTATTCCGTGTCAACAATCCACGCATCAATGTGGCCCAATCGTCAAGTGAGCTGGATGACGTGGATGGTGAACAATGGCTGGAACTTATCCGCGCATTCGGCGGCACAACAGACCTTCCGGTGGCTAGCAAACTTACGACAGCCATCTTGTGTGCTCTGGGCCTAGTTGAGATGGGGCACGCAACTGTGCTCCCTTTCCTGCAATACCTTCATATGGAAAATCCTACAGCAATGGACGAGCCGTCGTGGGACGGTCTACTATCATTCATCACCTTACGATCGCGCTCCGGCCACCCTGTATACGTCAATGTGCCATTTAAGCAATGTCGCATCTGTCATGCCAGTTTCAGAGAGCAGAAAGGACTCGATCGTCACTTTATAGAGGAGCACGGATATCGAATCTTGTGCTCGTATTGCGGAGACTTCGAGCATAGGCCGGGGCACAATCGCCTATTCCAGGATCACCTCAGACTAACACACCCTGATGTCGCGTACAACGACGGTAGTGTTTTGTGTTATCCTTTAACACCTGACCAATTTGACAGTCTTGTTACCCGGCACAGTTCGTCAATTATGCACAAGACCCGTCTGAGCAGTAAAGTCGCACCACAAGCAACGCTCTCACGAAGAAAACAAAACAGTGCTGGTCAGAAGCGATATATGAAATAGTCACCTATATCCAGAAGAAAGAAAAAATGGCGAAGATGGAAAGGTTATCATCGACTAGGCGCTGAGGATACAAATACTGGACGCCTTGTGCATGAACGGCAACTCCTCGAGGTTCGTAGGAATTACGGAAAGGCCCACCACCACCCATACAAAAAGAAAAAAAGGACAATCCCGACACTTTTCGCGAAAAAATTAGATAGAAATCACAAGTCCTGAGGCGCTAGTACTAATAAAAGGGCGGACATGGGGCGAAGAGAGACGGAGAGGGAGCGTGATGCTGCTTTTTAGTCTCCAACAACCTTTATAGGCGCTATCACGCGGACAGCCCACCACCACTACCAGCCGAGCCCCCCGAGATCGAGCCCGGCGCTCCCGGTGCCGGTCCGCCAGACTACAGCGGTGGGGGAGGAGGCGCAGTCGGGGCGCCGATACCCATCTTCTTGCGCACCACCTCGAACGTCTTGAGCATCTTCCTGCGCGCACCGAGCGCCGCGACGCCCTGCGCCTCGAGTCCCTGCTCGTCCATCACCACCATCTCCTCCCACGTCATGCCCTCGACATTCGGCATGTACTTGTGCAGCCGGAGCGTGCGCAGCCACCCGGCCACGTCGATCAGCACTGCCGGCTCAAAATCCTCCTAGACCGGGCGAGCGCCCTCCGGACGGCCCGGAGCCGCCGCGACAGCCATTGCTGCCCATGCCGCCCCGGGCCTGCGGGTAACCGAACATGTCGAGGCCTGCACCGACGCCGAGCCCAGGTTGGCCGAATACCCCCTCCAGCAGGGGCGATCTGCGCCGCGAGTAGCCGCGCCTTGGGCGTCACACCTATCGCGGCCAGGTTCAGCATACTCATATTCATGTTGAACGGATTCATGCCGTTCAGCTGCGCGAGTTCAAATTGAGCCCGTTACGATCCCCGCCAGCCCGGGAGAGCCTAGTCTGAGATTGGATCTGCCGGCGCCCTTCTCGAGGCCTACCAGCGCGGCTTGCTGATGCGCCGCAGCCATCGCGTTGCTTCTGTCATGGTTCCCGCCGAAACGACCCAATGTATTCGAGAGAGCGGGGCTTTGAGCACCGGACCAAGTGCCGCCGCCACCATTGCGCAGGCCCCTTGAAGAGCCACTTTGGACACGACCGACACCAGGCGCGTGGTGACCCTGGATAAAGTCGCAGTCGTTGCCGTCGTCGCCATACACACTGTTGTCGGTCACGCCATTGTTGGAGCCGCTGCTGCTGTCGCATACGCCCTTAGAGGGCCGGTGGAACTTGTCGGGACTGTCGAGGGGAGGGACATTACTGCTTCCGTACAAGTCGTTCAACTTGGGCCGCAGCGAGGTCGACAGTTTGACCGTTGTTGTCGTTGGAAAACATCTTCTAGAACATATGGGGAAGCGCTGCGTTCACAATGCTCGCCCAGCTGTCCCCGACGACAGGGAAGAGCCTGTCGAATCCGTCACCATTGGAGAGCGGGAGCGGAAGGCAGAACCAGCGAAGAGACCAGAAAAGTCGGTATTCTGCGGACGGAATGACCTGGGTTCAACGGATATCTCTTGTGCGGGGAAGTTGTCCCGCTCCGCGACCTGGCCGAGGACCCTGCCAAAGTCCCACGCTCTCCGCTAAGGCGAGCGCCGGAGCAGCAATCTGATGTGCAGCGTTACCAGCGGCTTTGAGTTTGGCACGCTCTTGGGCGAGGGTGGCGGCGGCGTCGCTTGGGTTGCCAACGGCATTGACGGTATCTGGAGATAGGAAAGAGGAAGAGGTGTCGAAGGCAAGCGATTGGCGGTTCGTGACGCTAGTGTTGAAGGTGCGGGCGGATGGGAAACCGAGCATGGTTGACTTAGAGTCCGGGCGATTTGAGATTCATACTTGCAAGTTTGGCTTCCATTTGGCTCTGCATGGAACCCCCGACAGCCGGGCTCAGAAGAACAGTCATGGGGTTGGCCCGACCATTTGTTGCAGGACGATGATGAAGAAGCGGATGTCTGGACTCGAGTAAAACGTTGCAGAAAGGCTGTAAGGAGCAGCTGTGCGCTCTCTTCGGAGAGAACCTTGAACCCTGTAAACGGGTAAGACCATCAGGATGAGTGGAAGGTATGTCGAACTTACATTGCTCGATGACACCGAATCCCTCCATAGAAATGACGTCGAGGCAGCAGCCATCTCCTACAAAACCCGGTTTGGAGAATAATACGTGAGACGTCGATTGTTGGTGGCGATCATGATGGCCATCAAAACAAATGATGGTCACCAGTGTGACTCCGTAATGATGAAGGTTCTCAAACTACTGGTTGAAGCATCCGCCGGGAAGAGTGTGAAGAGTGTCAGTTGAGAAAGAAAGAAAAAAACTGATAGCGGGAAATCGGATTGTGCGGGAGGGAGAGCTCACCTTCTGGTGTTTGAAAGGTGGCGCTGCCTAGGAGCTCGTTGGCTGGGCGCCCGCTAGGGCCCGCCTCCAGGGTGTGGCGAGGCGAGAAGCCCAGCGCTTGTGGCGGCCGATGGGTAGGCAACGGGCCCATGGACAAGCGCGTGTTGGGGGTTTTGCCATTCTGGCCTTGTAAGGGGGAGGGAACGAGGCTTGGGTCGGATGGTAGCCCGAGCGAAAACATGTGAGTACAGTTTTGGAGGAGTTGTCTGTGTATATGGGTGTGATTATAAGGATACTGTAGTGGGAAGGGATGCAGTTCCCCAGTACTAGTTCACACAGGAAGCCGTCATCTTCTCCTGAAAGCCTCATTACGAGAATTTTTCGAGATGACAGTCGCAGCGGGTGTGATGATAGCGATGGTGAACATTGGGAGTGACCCGTATCTTTACGCTCGCTGACCAACGTCCATGGTGCGTCCCGCGCTGGCACAGCCACACGGAGGTCCGACAGTGATCCGACGTATCCCGCACTAAATGCATGTCGAAGCTAGCTCGACGCTCTAATTCTCTAAATTAACAACATCTTTCCTTTGTACTAATGGTCCTAACAACACGACTAGCAGCGAGCTGCGCCATAATGAGCCCATTCGACATCCCGCCACCACGGGAGAACCTCCTCTTGAGGTTGAAAACCGACGACCACCAATCTTGACCAATCTCAAAGCCCGATAGCTTAGCGTGCTAATGTCCACCCGCAGCCATTGCATTGCAGCCGTCATCGCTCCCACTGTGATACAAAGAGCAGCTTTCTGTGCATCGGAATAGGCACAGCCTCCCCCGCCGCCGTTGCGTAAGCTGTTCTCTAAGAGCGAGATTGGACACCCCCACCGCCAGAAGTATCATGATCCTGGCTCTTGATTGCATCGCTACCGTCGCCATACACGCTACTGTCAGACGTAACGGAGAAGCCGCTTCCGACATCGGGCATGTGGCTTTTGGATTCGGCGGAGGTATTCGGGGCAATGGACAGTGACGCAGCTATTGTACAGGTCGCCCGGCTTACTTGTGGCGATGACGATTGTCTGCGAGGATCGTGGGTGTAATTGTCGGCCATCGACGTATGAGCGGCGTGTTTAGTGTCAGTTCAGGGACCCGACCGCGGCGAAAAGCAACGCCGCTGGCGTTTCTGGGAAGGTCGGCGCTCGGGACGGCGGGGGCCCTGCGGGTATTTCTGGTGTAGGATGCATCGTGCTCTGACCTGGTCAGGTGAGTCGACCCAGGCCCAAGCGCGGGCGCAGAGATGCCGGGCAGAATGGGGGTCGCTGGCTTCAAGTGTTGGGCATTGGCCAAGGGTGGCGCGAGCATCGGTGAGCTGGCCGATGGTATTGGCGATATCCGGAGAAGGAAAGAAGAGATGGGGTCAATGGTAAGCGATTGGTGGTTCGGGTTGTGACAAGAAAGGCGTAGGGTCATTAGAATACAGGTAGAGATTGTGCCACCCACATCCCGATGCCGCTGAGTAGGTTGACGTCGAGAGAGGGAGTAATCATCTCTTCTTGAAAGCGTGTTCAAGTTCGAGTCTAGGAAAGTGGCGGGAGACGATGCGGATTTACAGTTGTTGTGGCAGGAGGCGTATATTGTATTCTGCAAGGCAGTGGAGCGCTAGTAGGCCTATTAATAATGCCCCTATTCAGCCGATTGGCGGTGTTCCTTCGTGTTTTACAATTAGGATACCCTAGCAATAGCTGCCCCGTTCTCCCCTCTGAATCATGCGCATTATAAAGTAAGTACTCTAGTGTCTTCACTTCTGCCGAACGTGACCGTCAATATCCCAGATATCTCAAAACACGTGCCCGTGTCCGATACGTATCGACCCCGGGCCCCCAACCCGTTATCACCCCGGGCGGATTCCCTAGAAGTAGTACAACTCCAATTTCTGCCAATACTTTCGCCTCTGCTAACTTTAAACCTTTCATTTTTTCACCAAGCCACGATCGGGGACCTTTCAGACAATGACCTTCTGAAAATATTTCATTATTATCTCGATGTCTCTCCACAACATTGGCCTAGGCTTGTCCACATATGTCTCAGATGGCGACGTATCGTATTTGCATCTCAGGCTCTACATCTTCGAATCTCCTGTACGCACGGAACGCCTGTACTGAAGACTCTAGATTGCTGGCCCGCCCAACCTATCGTCGTAAAGTATGGGGGATCTCTAGAACTCGATCCGCCGGCTCCCGAGGACGAGGACAACATCCTGGCCGCACTGAAGCAGTCTGACCGTATCAGTTCTATCAGCCTCACCATCACAAGCACTCTTCTGGATAAGTTATCCGCAATCAAGAGGCCGTTCAAGTTTTCGGAGCTGGAAGACCTCGTTCTTCTGTTTCGAGATGGCATGCCGTTGATCTTGCCCGCCGCTTTTCTGTGGGGCCCAAGCCTTCGCCGTCTCCATTCGACTAGGATCGCGATTCCCACACTCTTTCACCTCCTTCGTTCTTCCACGAATCTCGTGGACCTTCAGCTCCACGAATTTTTCGATTATTGGCTCCCACCAGAAGCTCTCACAAATGTCTTGTCCGGGATGGCACAGCTTCAATCACTTTCGCTCCATTTCCTCTCTGGTACTAATTATTATCCACACTCCCGGGGATGTGTTCAGGCTGTCTTTCCTGTGCTTACCCGCCTTGATTTTCGAGGAATGTCTAGGTACCTGGAATGCCTTATAGCCGGAATCGATGCTCCTCGTCTCGGAGATATCGAACTCACATTCTTAGATGAAAACATCATCGCTTTTCTAAGACTTCGGGAATTCATCGATCGGATAGAAATGCACAAGTCACACCGTCGAGCACACATCCTATCTTCTGAGCACTCCATCTCCATCTCCTTGATACAGCCGGGAACTCCTGCTTGCCTTAAATTGCAATTATTCTGCGAGCTATTGAGCGACCAGTTATTATTTCTGACACGAGTCTGCGTTCAACTTTCCGCTTGCCTCTCCAATGTGGAGGATCTACGCATCAGTACGATGCGACCATCAGGACGGGGGGATAGCGATTATAGTGGATTACGGGACCTTCTCAACTCATTCACAAGCGTACGACGGTTTCAAGTCGCTGGAAACCTCTCGACAAACATCGTGCGTGCTTTGCAACTACCGGACAGGGGGGACGAAACTGTGATACCGTCCTTGCACACGTTCTACATAGCGCGGCCTGGGCCACTTCTTGCGCCTTTGAAGGAGGCCGTAGTGGCATTCATATCGCGCCGGCTCTTTGGCCGTCCTATAGCGGTGGAATATGAACGACCATGTCGCATCAATGAGCTACGTGGAACAGGTACGACGTATTCCCGCTGGTACCACCACCACTCGCTAACTTGCTTGGAATAGAACCTCCTTCTCAGCAGCTTACGATTGAGATGCTCTCCGACGACATATTTCTGAACATCTTTCGTGATTACCTGGATGCCGCCCCGCGGACTTGGCCTACGCTCACGTACGTGTGCCATCGATGGCGGCAGATCGTACATACGTCACCTCTGGGTCTAAATCTTCGACTCTACTTTACGCCAGGAACACCTGTTCTGAAGGCTCTAGATTGCTGGCAAACACTGCCTATCATCGTGCAATACGGGGGGCTTCCAGATCTCGACCCCCCGTCTCCAGAGGACGACGATAATATTATGGCTGCACTAAAGCAATCTGGTCGTGTTAACTCCATCAACCTCACCGTCACCAGATCGCTCCTTGGCAAACTTTCCGCAATCTCTGAGCCATTTTCTGAACTAGAAGAACTTGTTCTTCTATCTCGAGATAGCATGCAGCCGACCCTCCCCAGCACCTTTCGGTGGGGCCCTCACCTGCGCACTCTCCATTCGACCAGGATTGCCTTTCACTCACTCCCGCAGCTACTTTCACACATCCACGACCTCGTAGATATCCAGCTCCACGAAATTCCTAGTGCTGGGTACTTTTCCCCAGAAGCATTCGCGAATGCGTTGTCTGAGATGACCAATCTTCGAACACTTTCGCTTCATTTCCTTTCTCTCCCACCCCGCCGAAACTACCTCAGCTTACCTCCACTGTCAGGGGAACGGTTTGTTCTCCCCGCTCTCATGTTCCTCAAATATCGAGGGACCAGCAAGTACTTGGACGGTCTCGTAGCTAGAATCAATGCACCTGGTCTCAGGGATATCGATATCACATTGTTTAGCCAACCCACGATGGATGCTTCGCAACTTGGGCGATTCGTCGAACGGACAGGAATGCATGCGCCGCTCAGTCGAGCAGACGTCCAAATTTCCGCGGATGCCATCTCCATCTTTTTTAACTCAAGTCCTCCCTCACCACTTCGATTACAAATATCGTGCAAGCAGTTAGACTGGCAGTTGTCCTCGATGGCTCAAGTTTGTGACCAATTTTCCCCATTCCTATTCCGTGTGAACAATCCACGCATCAATATGACCCAATCGTCAAGTGGGCAGGATGACGCGGATAGTGAACAATGGCTGGAACTTATCCGCGCATTCCGCGGCGCAACAAGCCTTCCGGTGGCTAGCGAGCTTACAACCGTCATCTTGTGTGCTCTGGGTCTAGTCGAGGAGGGCCACATAAGTGTGCTCCCTTCTCTGCGTCACCTTCATATTGAGAATCTTATGGCGATGAATGAGCCGTCGTGGGACAGTCTACTATCGTTCATCACCTTACGATCGCGCTCCGGCCACCCCGTACAGGTTAATGTAACATTTTACCAGTGCCACATCTGTCATGCTAGTTTCAGGCAGCAAGAAGGACTCGATCGCCACCTTGTAGACGAACACGCATACCGACACATATGCTTGTATTGCGACGACTTCGAGTGTACGCCGGGGCACAACGACCTATTCCGAGAACACCTCGAAAGTAAACACCCTGAATCCGTGCGCAACGACACACTCGTCTCGGACACTTTCCTAAGACTCTTCAACCTTAGCCCTCTCGCTGACCGGCACAGTTCTCTGCGCGCGACAGAATCGCACCCTCCACCACGGTGACGACGCCACGTTCCCAATTCCGACACACGACTAGACACCTGCCTGAGCGACACTCTGTGCCTCTTCTTCGATTCCGTCGTACCTTTGCCACGTTCCCCAAATACACAATCTACGGACAGAAATTTCCTTTCCAATTTTTTTTTCTCCATGGGGACGACACAGTACGCCGACGATTCTCTCTTCGTATGTTATATGTACTACGAGATAAAAAAATTGTGTGACTGCCAATTACATGACATGTCCGAGCCTTGGTTCGAGGTCCGAGCTGTATTTCATTTCACATGATCTGGGCCGACTCGGATCCCTACGCCAGGCAGAGAGCTGCGCCGCATAGGGCTTGAAATACGTTGTACCCCAGGCGACTCTCTCGCAAAGAAAATCAAACAGTCTTGGTCTGAGGCGATGTTTACAATATATATTTGTATCCTACATACCTATATACAAAAGGAAGAAACAAGGGTGGCGGAGAAACGAAACGTAATCATGACTAGGCGCCGAAGATACAAATACTGTACGCCCTGTGCGTGAACGGCGACTCCTCGAGGTTCGTAGGAATTAAGGAAACGCACCACCACCACCACCCATACAAAAAGAAAAAGGTAACAATCCCGACGGTTTTCGCGATAAAAATTAGATAGAAATCACAAGTCCCGAGACGCTAGTACTGATAAAAAAGGGCGGACATAAGGTGAAGAGAGACAGAGAGAGTGCGTGATGCTGCTGATGCACGGCAGCTATCGCGTTACTACCGTCATCGCTCCCGCCGAAACGGCCAGACGAGTTCGAGAGAGCGGGGCCCCGCCCACCGGACCAGGTACCGCCACCACCATTGCGTAGGCCTCTTGAAGAACCACTTTGGACACGGCCAACACCTGGAGCATGGTGACCCTGGATAAGGTCGCCGTCGTCGCCGTATACACCGTTGTTCGTCACCCCATTGTTGGACCCGCTGCTGCCATCGTGTATGTGGCCCTTGGAAGGCCGGCGGAACTTGTTGGGATCGTCGAGGCGCGGGACGTTACTGCTTCCGTACAAGTCGTTCAACTCGGCCGCGGCGAGGTCGACTGTTTGACCGTTGTTGCTGTTGTTGGAAGACGATTTCTGGAACATTGGGAGAAGTGGTGTGTTCACCATGCTGGCCCAGCTGTCGCCGACGGCAGGGGAGAGCCCGTCGAGACCACCGGGAGCGGTGCCGCCATCGGCGCGCGGGGAGCGGAAGGCAGAGCCAGCGGAGAGGCCAGAGAAGTCGGTACTCTGCGGACGGGACGGCCTGGGCTCCATGGATATCTCTTGTGTGGTGAAGTTGTCTCGCTCCGTGACTTGGCCGAGACCCCAGCCCAAGTCCCACGATCTCCGCTCGAGGCGAGCGCCGGCGCAGAAATACGATGTGCGGCATTGAGTTTAGCGCGCTGTTGGGCGAGTGTGGCGGCGGCGTCGCTTGGGTTGTCAACGGTATTGGCGGCATCTGGAGAGAGGAAAGAGGAAGAGGAATCGAAGGGGAGTGATTGGCGATTCGTGGCGCTGGTATTGAAGGTGCGGGCGGATGGGGAACCGGGCATGGTGGACTTGAGTCCGGGCGATTTGAGATTCATACTTGCAAGCTTGGCTTCCATCTGGCTCTGCATGGAACCCCCGACAGCCGGGCTCAGATGAGCAATCATGGGGTCGGCCCTGGCCATTTGTTGCAGGACGGTGATGAAGAAGTGGATCTGTACTTGAGTAGAATGCTGTAAAAGACTGTAAAGAGCGGCTGTGCGCTCCGCCTCGGAGAGAACCTTGAACCCTGGGGGAAAGTGAGATCATCATAATGGAAAGGGTATCGAACTGCTCACATTTCTCGATGGCACTGAGTTCCTCCTTAAAATTGACGTCGAGAGAGGCAGCATCCATCTCTTCCTAGAGACCCCGATTTGGAGAACAATACGTGAGAGGGTGATAAAGATCGAAATCAATGATACCCACCAGCGTAACTTCGCAATGACGAAAGTTATCAAACCACTGGTCGATAAAATCCGCTGCGAAAAGAGAGTCAGGTTGAGAAAACAGATAGGGGAGGGGGATCAGATTGTGTGGGAGGAAAAAAGTCACCTTCTGGGGCGCTGCCTAGGAGCTCGCTGGTCCGGGCGCCCGCTAGGGCCCGCCTCCGGGGCGTGGCGAGGCGAGATTGAAGCCCTGCGCTGCGGCTCCGAAGGGCGGGCGGCGGGGCCCATGGCCGAGCGCGCGCTGGGGTTCTTTCCATTCTGGCCTTGCACGGGGGACTGGGGCTCGGGCTGGAGGGTGGCCTGAGCAAGGACATGTGTGACTACAGTTGGAAGAGTGGTCTATGTA
The DNA here is from genome assembly GCA_021527775.1 of Lactarius sanguifluus. Taxonomy (NCBI): domain Eukaryota; kingdom Fungi; phylum Basidiomycota; class Agaricomycetes; order Russulales; family Russulaceae; genus Lactarius; species Lactarius sanguifluus. The sequence goes on along the minus strand of JAKEYF010000045.1, from coordinate 79,087 downwards.
TATGTGTGATGAAGCGTACCACGGTGGGTGTGATGATAGCATTGAAAGTGAACCATACTGTATGACTACAAAGAAAAATGGCTTTACGGTGACGCAACGTCCATGGCAAAGCGCTGGCACAGCCACACGGAGGTCCGAGGTCCGACGCATCCTGCACTAAATACAAGTCGGAGCTGGCTCGACGCTCTTATTATCTATACTAACAACGACTGCCTCCCTTGTACCATCTCTACCAGTGGTACAACTATCAGCACAACTGGCAGCGAGCTGCGCCATAATGAGCCCGTTCGACATCCCGCCACCACCTCCAATCCCAAAGCCCGATAGCGTGGCATGCTAATGCGCGGCTGCAGCACTGAATCGATCCGGAGTGAGCGCAGGTTTCTGTGCATCGTAGGCACTGCCTCCGCCGCCGCCGCGTAAGCTCTTCTCTGAGCGAGCTTGGACACTCCGCCGGAAGCATGTCGATTCTGGCTCTTGATTACATCGCTACCATCCCCGTACACCCTATTGTCAGTCATAGCGATGAAGCCGCTTCCGGTATCGGACATGTGGCTTTTGGAGATTCGGCGGAGGTTTTCGGGGCGATTGACAGTGACGCCATTGTACAGATCGCCTGGCTTACTTGTGGCGAGGACCGTCCGCGAGGATTGAGGGTGTAAATATGGGCCGTCGACGTATGAGTGGCGTGTTTGGCGCCACCCAGGAGAGTCCGTCCGGGGCAGCCACGATCTGGGGCGGGAGCGAAAAGCGACGCCGCTGGCATTTCTGGGAAAGTCAGTCAGTACTCGGCGGGTGGGAGCATGGAGGCTCTATGAGTATTTTTGGTGCAGAATTTATTGTGCTCTGCGACCTCGTTAAGTGAATCGACCTAGGCCCAGGCCCAGGCGCAGACATGCGGGGTGCAGGGTGCGGTGAGGGTCGCTGACTTCAAGGGGCATTGGCCAAGGAGCACGAGCATTGGTCAGCTGGCCGACGGTGTTGGCGACATCCGGCGAAGGTGGCGTCAAAGGCAAGAGATTGGCCATTCGGGTTGTTGCAAGAAAGGCGTGGGAGGAAAGGGAATCCGGTATGGCAGGTTTGAGCCAGGAAGGCTGCTTTGGCGATGTGTTGGGGGAGCTGATCTAAACTTGGGCAGAACTCTGCACAGTCGTAAAGAGCAATACGACCAGTTTCGCAGAGATCAGATGGGGTCGTTAGAATGCAGGGAGGGATTGTGCCCAACATCCCGATGCGCGCGAGTTGGTCCTTTGAGATCGACACGTTGACGTCGAGAGTGGAAGTGATCACCTTTTCCTGAAAGCGCGTTAAGGGGAGTAGCGAGAGACGATTGCGAATTTGCAGTTGTTGTGGTACTGGATTGTATGCCCACTGCCGCGTGTATGCGGCGTGCTTGTTCCTATGCCCAAATCGACTGGCGGTGTTCTACAATAAGGATTCGCCAGCAATAGCTACCCCGTTCGTTCTCCCCTCATGCACTCTTCAAAGTAAGTAATCAAGTGTCTTCACTTCCGATGGACGTGACACTCAGTGTCGCAGTGCGAATCTCAATACACATGCCCATGGCCGATATGTACCGCCCTTCCAACCAGTTACCACATTGGACGAATTCCCTAGAAGAGGTACAGCTTCAAATTCCGCCAATACCTGCGCCTCTGCTTACTTTAAATTTTTTCATTTTTTAACAAGTCACGATCGGGGACCTTTCAGACAATGACCTTCTGAAAATATTTCATTATGATCTCGATGTCTCTCCACAACATTGGCCTAGGCTTGTCCACATATGTCGCAGATGGCGACGTATCGTATTTGCATCTCAGCAGGCTCTACATCTTCGAATCTTTTGTACGCATGGAACGCCTGTACTGAAGACTCTAGATTGCTGGCCCGCCCAACCTATCGTCGTAAAGTACGGGGGATCTCTAGAGCTCGATCCGCCGGCTCCCGAGGACGAGGACAACATCTTGGCCGCACTGAAACAGTCTGACCGTGTTAGTTTTATCAGCCTCACCATCACAAACTCTCTCCTGGACAAGTTATCCGCGATCGAGAGGCCGTTTTCGGAACTGGAAAACCTCGTTCTTCTGTCTCGAGATGGCGTGCCGCTGACCTTGCCCGCCGCTTTTCTGTGGGGTCCACGCCTTCGCCGTCTCCATTCGACTAGGATCCCGATTCCCACACTCTTTCACCTCCTTCATTCTTCCACGAATCTCGTAGACCTTCAGCTTCACGAAGTTTTCGATTATTGGCAGTTCCCACCAAAAGCGCTTGCGAAAGCCTTGTCCGGGATGGCCCAGCTTCGATCACTATCACTCCATTTCGACTCTGCCGCTAATTGCACCGTACTCCCAGAGTCCTGGGGACCGTGCTGTATTTCTTGCTCTTACCCGCCTCAATTTTCGAGGAATTCCCTGGTACCTGGAACGCCTTGTAGCCGGATTCGATGCTCCTCGTCTCAGAGATATCGAACTCACACTCTTAAATGAAAACATCATCGGTTTTCCAAGACTTTGTGAATTCGTCGTTGATCGGATAGAAATCCACAAGTTACACCGTCAAGCACATATTCTATCTTCTGACCGCGCCATCTCTATCTCTTTGACACAGCCAGGAGCCCCCGCTTGCCTTAAATTGCAATTATCCTGCGAGCCATTGAGCGACCAGCTATTATCCATGATACGAGTCTGTGATCGTCTTTCCGCTTCCCTTTTGAATGTGGACGATCTACGCATCAGTACGACGCGGTCATTAGGGCAGGGGGGTAGCCATTACATTGGATGGCGCTCATGGCGGGGCCTTCTCAATTCATTCACAGGTGTAAAATGGCTTCATCTCGATCGAAATCCCTCATCAAACATCGTGCGTGATCTACAACTATCGGATGGGCGGTACGAAACTGTCCTACCTCCCCTGCACATGCTCTACACACCACAGCTCGGGAAACGTCATGCGCTGGGGGAGGCCGTCGTGTCATTTATGATCTCTCACAAGCTCTCTGGCCATATAGCGGTGGAATGTGAGCGACTATGCTACATCAATGAACTGCGTGGAACAAGTACGACAAATTCCCACTGGCAGTGCTACCACCACTACTTGCTAACTCGTTTGAAATAGGATCTCTTTCTCGGCAGGTGGCGATTGAGATGCTCTCAGACGACATCCTTCTGAACATATTTTGTTATTACCTTGATGCCACTCCGCGAGCTTGGCCTACGCTCACGTGCGTGTGCCAAAGATGGCGACAGATCGTACACGCATCACCCCTGGGTCTAAATCTTCGACTCTACTGCACGTATGGAACGCCTGTTTCGAAGGCCCTAGATTGTTGGCCAGCCTTACCTATCATCGTACAGTACGGGGGGTTTCCAAATCTCGATCCCCCAGCTCCCGAGGACGATGACAACATTATGGCCGCACTGAAGCAATCTGGTCGTGTTAGCTCTATCTGCCTTACCGCCACCAGCTCGCTCCTTGGAAAACTTTCCGCAATATCTGAGCCATTTTCGGAACTAGAAGAACTCGTTCTTCTGTCCCGAGATCAAATGCGGCTGACCCTCCCCAGTACCTTTCGGTGGGGCCCTCGCCTCCGTACTCTCCAGTCGACCAGGATTGCTTTTCACTCACTCCCGCAGCTACTTTCACACTCCCACGACCTCGTAGATATTCAGCTCCACGAAATTCCCAGTGTTGAGTATTTTTCCCCAGAAGCATTCGCGAATGCGTTATCCGGGATGACCCATCTTCGAACACTTTCACTTCATTTCCTTTCTCTCCCACCCCGCCGAAACTACCTCAGCTCGCCTCCACTGCCAGGGGAACGGGTTGTTCTCCCCGCTCTCATGTCCCTCAAATATCGAGGAACTAGCAAGTACTTGGACATTCTCGTGGCCAGAATCGATGCACCTGGTCTCGGGGATATTGATATCACACTGTTCAGCCAACCCATGATGGACGCTTCGCAACTTGGGCGATTCGTCGAACGGATAGGAATACAGACGCCACTCAGTCGAGCAGACGTCCAAACCTCCGCGCATGCCATTTCCATCTCCTTTTCCAACTCAAGCACTTTTACACCTGTTCGATTACAAATATCGTGCAAGCAGTTGGACTGGCAGTTGTTCTCAATGGCCCAGGTCTGTGACCAATTTTCCCCATTCCTATTCCGTGTGAACAATCTACGCATCAATTCGACCCACTCGTCAAGTGGACAGGATGACTCGGATGGTGGACAATGGCTGGAACTTATCCGCACATTCGGCGGCGCAACAGACTTTCCAGTGGCTAGCGAACTTACGACAGCCATCTTGTGTGCTCTGGGTCTAGTCGATGGGGATCACACAACTGTACTCCCTTCCCTGCGTCACCTTCATATAGAGAATCCTATGGCGATTAATGAACCGTCGTGGGACGGTCTACTGTCATTCATCACCTTGCGATCGCGCTCCGGCCACCCCTTACAAGTTAATGTGCCATTTAAGCAATGCCACATCTGCCATTCCAGTTTCAGAGATAAGACAGGACTCGATCGTCACCTTGTAGACGAGCACAGTCGAATATGCTCGTATTGCAGAGATTTCGAGTGTAAGCCGGGACACAATGACCTATTCCGAGAACACCTCAGAACACACCCTGATGTCGACGATGACGATCATGTTTGGAACTATTTTTTAACACCTGACCAGCTTGACAGTCTCGTTACTCGGCATAGTTCTCTGCGTGCGCCAGACACCGTCGCACCCTCCACTACGGCTACGGCACCACACTTCCAATAGCTAGAGATTACGACACCCGACGAGATCCCAGTGTGGCCTAACGCCGATACCCCACCCCCCTTCGTCGAATCCTTCGTACCTTCGCCACATCCCACCTCGTTCCCCAAAGATACGTGATCGCACAGTCGGCAGACAGCAATTTCCTTGCCATTTTTTCTTTCTTTGTCCTTTCGTGTTGTTTTCTCCGAGGGGATGATGCAGAGTATGCAGATGATCCCGCATCAGCGCGTTAGATGTACGAGATAACAATATCATGTAGTTGCCAATTACATGACGTGTCCGAGCCGTAAGTTTCATTACACACACGACAAGGGCCAATTCGGATCCCTACGCCAGGCAGAAAGCTACGCCACCATAGAGCTTGAAATGTATCGTACGCCAAGCGACCTGCGAAGAAAATAAAACAGTCATCGTCAGAAGCGATTCCGCATATACAAGACGTATAAAATATATATTTGTATCATACACACTTTGAAGTCACCTATGTACAAAAGAAAGAAACAAGGATGGCGAAGAAAAGAAAGGTAATCATTGAATAGGCGCTGAGGATGTACGCCCTATGTGTGAACGGCGACTCGAGGTTCGTAGGAATTAAGGAAAGGCCCCACCACCACCACCAATACAAAAGAAAAAGGTAACAATCCCGACGTTTTTCGCGATAAAAATTAGATAGAAATCACAAGTCCCGAGACGCTAGTACTGATAAAAAGGGCAGACATAAGGCGAAGAGAGACGAACAGAGAGAGTGCGTGATGCTGCTTTTACAACCAAAAATAAAACCGTTTTTCCTTTAGAGGCGTTATTACGCAGAGAGCCCACCACCACTGCCAGCCGAGCCCCCCGACGAGCCCGGTGCCCCTGGTGCCGATCCACCAGACGATGGCGGCAGAGGCGCAGACGGGTCGTCGATGCCCATCTTCTTGCGAACCACCTCGAACGTCTTGAGCATCTTCCTGCGCGCACCGAGCGCAGCGACACCCTGCGCCTCGAGCGCCTGCTCGTCCATCATCACCATCTCCTTCCACGTCATGCCCTCGAAATTTGGCGTGTACTTGTGCAGCCGGAGCGTGCGCAGCCACCCAGCCACATCGTTCAGCACCGACGGCTCGAAATCTTCCTCGTCCTTCTTCGCTCCCCCGTTCCCGGCCGATCCTCCTCTGCCACTGGCACTGCCGCTACCACCAAGGCCGGGCGAACGTCCTCCGGACCGCCCGGAGCCGCCGCGAAGGCCATTACTGCTCATGCCGCCCTGCATCCCACCGAACGAGCCGAGGCCCGCACCGACGCCGAGCCCAGGCTGACCGAATCCTCCTCCAGCAGCGGCGATCTGCGCCGCGAGTAGCTGCGCCTCGGGTGATACCCCCATCGCGGCCAGGTTCAGCATATTCATATTCATGTTGAATGGATTCATGCCGTTCATGCCGTTCAACTGCGCGAGTTGCGCCATATTGAGCCCGTTAGGCATCCCCGTCAGTCCGGGAGAGCCAAGTCCGAGGTTGAATCCGCCGACGCCCATCCCGAGGCCAGCCAGCGCGGCTTGCTGCTGCTGATGCGCGGCAGCCATCGCGTTGCTTCCGTCGTCGCTTCCGCCGAAACGGCCAGACGAGTTCGAGAGTGCGGGGCTTTGCCCACCGGACCAAGTACCGCCGCCACCATTGCGTAGGCCTCTTGAAGAACTACTCTGGACACGGCCAACACCAGGAGCATGGTGACCCTGGATGAGGTCGCCGTCGTCGCCGTACACGCCATTGTTGGTCACGCCATTGTTGGACCCGCTGCTGCCATCGTGTATGTGGCCCTTGGACGGCCGGCGGAACTTGTCGGGACCGTCGAGGCGTGGGACATTACTGCTTCCGTACAGATCGTTCAACTTGGCCGCGGCGAGGTCGACTGTTTGACCGTTGTTGTTATTGTTGGAAGACGTCTTCTGGAACATCGGGAGAAGCGGCGTGTTCACCATGCTGGCCCAGCTGTCGCCGACGGCAGGGGAGAGCCCGTCGAGACCACCGGGAGCGGTGCCGCCATCGGCGCGCGGGGAGCGGAAGGCAGAACCAGCAGAGAGGCCAGAGAAGTCGGTACTCTGTGGACGGGATGACCTGGGCTCCATGGATATCTCTTGTGTGGGGGAATTGTCCCGCTCCGCGACTTGGCCGAGAACCCCAGCCCAAGTCCCACGCTCTCCACTCGAGGCGAGCGCCGGCGCAGAAATTCGATGTGCGGCGTTTCCGGCGGCTTTGAGTTTAGCGCGCTGTTGGGCGAGTGTGGCCGCGGCGTCGCTTGGGTTGCCAACGGTATTGGCGGCATCTGGAGAGAGGAAGGAGGAAGAGGAGTCGAAGGCGAGTGATTGGCGATTCGTGGCGCTGGTGTTGAAGGTGCGGGCAGAGGGGGAACCGGGCATAGTGGACTTGAGTCCGGGAGATTTGAGATTCATACTTGCAAGCTTGGCTTCCATCTGGCTCTGCATGGAACCCCCGACAGCCGGGCTCAGAAGAGCAGTCATGGGGTCGGCCCTGGCCATTTGTTGCAGGACGGTGATGAAGAAGCGGATCTGAACTTGAGTAGAATGTTGTAAAAGACTGTAAAGAGCGGCTGTGCGCTCTGCTTCGGAGAGAACCTTGAACCCTGGGGGAAAGTGAGACCATCATAATGCAAAGGGTATCGAGTTACCCACATTGCTCGATGGCACTGAGTTCCTCCTTAAAATTGACGTCGAGAGAGGCAGCAGCCATCTCTTCCTAGAAACCCCGATTCGGAGAACAATACGTGAGAAAGATGATGAAGATCAAAACCAACGATACCCACCAGCGTAACTTCGTAATGATGAAAGTTCTCAAACCACTGGTCGATAGCATCCGCTGCGAAAAGAGAGTCAGGTTGAGAAAACAGATAGGGGAGATCAGATTGTGTGGGAGGAAAAAAGTCACCTTCTGGGGTTTGAAAGGTGGCGCTGCCTAGGAGCTCGCTGGTCGGGCGCCCGCTAGGGGGCCCGCCTCCAGGGCGTGGTGAGGCGAGACTGAAGCCCTGCGCTGCGGCTGCCGAAGGACGGGCGGCGGGGCCCATGGAGGAGCGTGCGCTGGGGTTCTTTCCATTCTGGCCTTGCACGGGGGAGGGGCCGGGACTTGGGCTGGAGGGAGGCCTGAGCGAGGACATGTGTAGGAGTGGTGTGTGTATATGCTTCTTCGCGTTGCGAGGAAGTTAGAGAAAGAGGCAGAGATCGTTCTTTTTTTCGTTTTTTGATCACAAAAAAAAAAAAAGGAAAAGGAAAGGGGGTGGCCACGAGATAAGGGGAGAGGCCGACGTCGAGTCGGGAAACAAGGACCAGCGGGGTGTGCCGGGGCAAAGTGTGACGACGGTTTCGAAGGGACTATTTATGGCTATTTATCTATCAAGGCAACTGGGCCAGTCCCTCGCGCAGGTATTCATCAAACATTGACTTGTACGTCTGGTCCCACCGGCTCAGCGCGGGCCGTCCCTCAATCAGGTCCCCCGCCTGCCACAGCATCCGGATCTGGTCCACCTCACGTCGCGTCTCGTTGTCCGGCACGAGGATGTAGAAGTCCCCAGAGCGCACTCGGTCGAGCATGTACTCCACCGTCTCCTGCGCCGTCCACGCACCCGCCGGCTTCTCCTCGATCTTGTCTTGGTTCCCGTCGCCCGCGGTCATACCGGTCCACGTCCATCCGGGGCTGTGTGAATTATTGGATCAGCTGATGGGATCTATAATGTGTTTATGCGAAGTGGCGCACATGAAGAGGTGGGCGGTCACGTTGGCTTGCGGACGAGAGCGCAATTCGTGCGATAGGCTCTCGGTAAGGCTCTTGACCGCCGCCTTGGATGCGTTGTACGCGGGGTTGCCCCTTCGATAGCGTCAAACAGTTGGCTTTGATACCAAAAACCGAAACACGTACGGAGGATTCGTGATGCCCTGCTTTGATCCCGTGTTGATGATGACGGACTGGTTCTCCTGATGGAGCATCATCTAGACCCACATCATTGAGCACCACCACAAAAGAGATAGATAAGACCAACCGGGACAAACGTGTGTTGCACATTTAGCACGCTAATCAATCAATTTTGCCCCATTAACGAACCTCTCACGTGCGTGCCGCAAATTGAACTACGTACCCGAACAGATTGACGTTCATCACAGCCTTCCAATTGTCAAGGCCCTCATACGAGTTGCCTTTATCGCACACAGCGGCATTATTGAGCAGCACGGCGACCTGCGAAAAAAAATAATCTGTGTGAGAGGAGGGGGATGAATAACGAGCGAACGACGCCCAGTACCTCTCCCCAAGCCTCATACACACGCTCGCGCAGGCGCACGACCTCCTCCACCTTACTCACGTCCGTCGCGACGGCCAACACGTTCGTCTCGCCATGCGCCGCGCCAAGCTCCGCCGCGAGCACGTCCAGCGCCTTGGCGTCGATATCTGCAATGGCGACTTTGAGCCCGAGCCTGTGGAACGCAAAAAATCAATCGATCAACTCCAGTCCAGTCCCGCTAGCGGAAGCGCCCGACCTGGCGAGCTCGCGTGCGGCTGCGCGGCCGATACCGCTCGCGGCGCCCGTGACGACTGCGGCGCGGCCCATGTGTATGACGGGGTGGTGTTCCTCGTCGATGGGCGAAATGAGCGCCTCGACGCGGAAGGGCGTCGTCGGTGGGCGGAGTGGTGACGGACCACGATCTCCCATTGGGGGCATCTTTTAATAATAAAAAGAAAATAAAAAGGAAAAATAAAAGAAAGGCTTTTTTTGTCTGGGAAGGGGAAGGGGTGGGTGCTTTGAGTTTGTTTGTTGGGAAAGTGTGGGGTGGGGCGCGTGAGTGGGTAGGAGTGTATTTATTTGAGCTGTTTCCGGTTTCCCGAATCGCTAAAGTCGCTCGTTGAGACCAACTTGTGCTTGGCTTCTGGAACGTTCCCCGCCCGCGTGAATCGTTGCTTTTGTTGTTGTTCTCTTCTGAGCTGCGCGGGCATGGCGTTCGTTCATCAGCGCCCTGCTATCTCTTATGTGGTCTCATACTCGCACCATCGTGACTGCACCTGATTATTCAGACGGGCCTAGCCGGGCCTGGGTCTCTACCCTACAAACACCCCAAAGATCCTATCTACACTACAGTCCCTCATCGTACAATTTCCGCGCGAGCGCAACGTACAGCCGTTCCAAATCGTGCGCCGATTCAAGATCGCCCCGTGGTTTCGGCTTTGGTGGAGCAGATGCCGAAGACGGCAAGTGCCATTGCGGGGAAGTCCCAGCGCCATCAGAAGCACCAGCGAACGAAAACGCCCCGCGCGACGCCACGGGCACCTGCTCCACGAGCCAATCCACCACCGCCGACAGGCGATCCGTCGACGACCTAAGCGCCGCCTCGTCCTTCGTTACCTCTTTCGTCGTCGTCGTCGTCGTCGTCGTCGTCGTATTGTCCCGGCGGAGCCCGAGCGCACGGCCCCAGTCGACTGCGAAGCCCCATGGGTCGACGTCGAGCTCGATGCCGCTGGCGCCGCGCACGGCCCAGTGGTCTGCGCCCTCGAGCGTGCCGAGGAATTCGCCCCAGCGCGCCGAGTCGACGCTCACGAGACCGTCATTGCCCGCCGTATCGACGCCGGCGACGCTGTCGAGCACGACTTTGGGGAACCAGAGCGGGTGCCAGATGTTGGGCGTTGTCATGCGCCCCGCGATGCTGAAATAACGCACACGAGGGTCGTCCGGCGTGCGTGGATTGAACGTCTCGGTCAGATAGGACGTCGTTAGGTTCGCGTAGGCGGGCGAGTCGAATAGACCCAGGAGGAACGTGGTGAATGACGAGGGTAGAGAAGAAAGCGAGCGTGTTTGAGACCGCACTTGCTCCGCTGCATCGATCGCGTCGATCGTCGTCATCGTCGACCTTTCTTCGTCATGTTCGGGTCGGCGACGTCCCAAGCCGAGATAATCCTGATGCGGTTACATAAATCAATCATAAGGTTCGGAACGCAACCGGAAATGGGGTACCTTGCACCAGTCCATAAAGGGGCTCCCACGGTGTGGCGTCGCGATGGTGGTCAGCGAGAGCGGGGCGTACTCGACCGGCTTGAGATGAGTGATCAAATGGCGGCAGTCGAGCCCGCCCATCGAGTGCGCCATAAAGTTGATCCCGCGCCCTGGCGCCTTGGCCTGCAAGAAGCGGTCGAGCTGTTCCGCGCGCGAGGCGATCGAACCCGTGCCGGGTACCGCGGTCACGATGACCTCCGCACCGACGATCTTGCGGAGGATGCCGAGTATGCTCGACCAGTACTGCATGCGGAGGCTTGGGGGCCCGCGGACGTCGAAGCCGTATAACCCTGCGACGGTTGAGTTGAGTAAAATATTTTGTTTGTGGAGGGTGGGGCGCACCGTGGCACAGAACGATGGGGAACCGCGGTGCGCGGAGCGGATCATACAGCACTGGGCTCTGCATCAGCCGGTGTATCGCACCGCGGTCCTTGTGCTCTGTGGGAATGGGAGATGACGGCGGCGGCGGTGGGTAGGGATTGGGAACCGGAGAATGCCCGTCCGGGTCCGTTCTTGGAGGCTCGGAAAGCTGTTGCGCATAGTTGGCGGTCCTGGACGCTGGCTGGAAGAGCGAGGGGCGCGCGGGCCAGCGGAGCCAGGGTATGGAGGCTATAGCGTGAGGTGAGCATGCACCACGTAGAGAGGGTTGGCGCCCGAACCTTTCAAAAAGCCATCGAGGCCATCTGCTGTCCCTGTCTTCCCCGGCGACGCGTATGCACCAACGTCCTGTTGGCCGTTCTCCCACAGGACCCTGCAGGCGGGCCGAGGATCGAGGTCACGCTCGGATGCGGGGCATGCGCGGGAAGGTAGGAGGTAATGGTGGGCGATTGAAGCGGTGGAGACGAGGTTGACAAGTCTGCGAAAGAGGGTTGCGACGGGAACAGGGAGCCATATGGTGCTCATCTTCCATCTGAAAAGAAAGTGTAAAGAAAAAAAAAGAGTTGAGGGCGGTTTAAACCCTGTCGGACGGATGCACGTTGATCGCTAAGACGTGCCACGTGAGCGACTCGGCGTGTCACAAATTGCTTCGACTCGGATCTCGACTCTGTCCGTGATCGCAATCCTTGTATTCCACGCATCCATTCTAGCCCGACGAAGGTCTCTTCCAAACACGGGGGGCACGTAGGAGTTCTCCCAGTGCAGCAAAAGGTGTCAAAACTGACGATCGACTCGGACTGCTGTTTCGGTGTATGGCCCTCTTACTTTAAACAGGTGATGTCATCCCTCCCTTTTTTTTTCTAGACTTCCTTTTTCTATTCCATGTGCACTCTATGTAGCACTTTACATTCGGCGTTACCAGTGATCCCCCATAATAAACTTCCTTCCTTCCAATAGACTTCTATGATCGTGCAGCCTGATTGATCGAGTAAGGCGGGCCGCTATATGTGCTGTGGTGTGGGAGTCGTCTTTCTCCTTGTTCCGTGTGCTGTTCCCAACTCTGAGAACTTGAGCGTTCGGATCGCTGCATCACTTCAGTCGCCCCGCGTGCCTTTCAAATCCTGAATAGACCTTTACATGACCTGGCGTCCCAGGATAATGTTCGGGGGGAGTAGGGTGCACTCGTGACGTGCGTGAACCCCGTCGTCATCTCCCACCCCTGTCGTCGATGGCGCAACTTGCTCTTTCGCGTTCCTCGCCGCTCAGAGCATCCGCGAAGGAAGGAGGCCGTCCAAGAACGGCGCAAACGATGGTGAATACAGAAAGCGTAACTTACTGACGAGGTGGGACAGCGATAGCTTCTTTGGCGCTTTGTTTTGTCTACCTTACGGCCTCAGGCATGGACTAGGCCAATTGGTCTACGGCGAGGAATACGACTTTGAACACGATAAACTGATCGACCATTGGATACCTGCCACCTGGGATCACCCTCTATGCGGCAATTCCATGCGTCAGTCACTTCGTGGCTACTAGGAGAGAGCGGTTCTCCGGTTCGCTCTCTTTTGTCACTGTTCTGGAACCGCCCAAAGATGGGGTCGAAGCTTATGGGACCTCGTGTGGGTTATGTGCCGCGATGAGGGCGGTGTAGGGTTAGTTATGCGTCGCTTGCGTTACGTATAAAGGGGATCGCGTCGCCGCTAGGACTTACTGCCCCGGTATTCTTTAAGAAAAGAGGGGAAGGATAAGTTGCATTCGGCGATGCGCTGTGTCAAAGAGGGAAAAAGTTGGATGAGTGAAGGGGGGGAATACTGTAGAGCCGAGCGAACACGTCGACAGTCACATTGGGGTGATCTCAAACAGCCCCCTGAGGCATGACCTAGTCTCTTGGCAGTGCCATTTTCGTCAGTCAAAATCAAAAGAGGCAGAGAATGCCTCACCTTATGGGGATGACGAAAATTCGTTTCATCGAGACCGGCGTAAAAGTGAGGTGACTCTTGTAGGCGGTCATCTGGCCATATACCGGGCCTCGTGGCCAACCCGACTTATTCCGATGGAATATATACTGTTCATACTTTACACCGTAATCATCAACAACACCTAAACACAAGGAGAGATGAACTTCCAAAAGAGAAGGGCGCCGACAGAAACTTCCCAGAACGACAGCCAAAATCCCAATGCAAGGAACATCGCCAGCGTGATGGTGGGTACTGTATGAGACATCACCGCAGCAAGAACGTCTGGAATTTTTGATATTGGAATATAGAAATCAGGGGACTCGGTACGGCGTAACACTGAGCACAGCATACCATGTGGGTCTAAAGGCGGGATCTTCACTTTCTTCGTTTGTTAAGCGAACACTTATTTCAGAGACCTTGCGTGAAGAGACCCCAGAAGAGGCCCCAGGAGAGCACACGCCCATATCAAATGCGCGCACAGCCAAACAACGAAACTCTCCAGAGCGCAGGAACCGAAGCGAGCGAGTACTTGGATCCAAGACAAGGGAACTTGGTGCTGAGATTGTTACGCTCATCGCGTAAATCCAAGAAGCCTCGTGTACTCTCCCAGGCGGTGTGCTTGTCGACGTGTTAGATTGTATGTGGATGATCATCAAAGCTTGAAAGCTTGAGCCTAGGATACAATACAGTACGGTCAGGGCGCCCCGCCAAGACAAGACGGCCGTGGGAGACCAGACAGAGCCGCCCACGGCGGCATCCTCCGAGGACCGAGCGGCAAACTCTGGTTACTGGCATCCGCACTGGCAAGGGCATGCGCTCACCCTTCCACGATGTCACGGATCGCGCTTGCCCCCCAACACACACGACCCGAATACAGTATACGATCGGTGTTCTCTTCCTCTTCTTCGGGGTCGGACCAACGCCGGTAACGGTGACGACAGTTCAGAACTCAGGAGTGTTCACGGCACTACCGTCTCTCAGGTCCTGCTCTTACCCCCTTTGTAGCTTTTCATCCCCGCTTCTCGCACCCTACTTTTACTTGACTCTTCCGTCCTTCTTTGCAACTGGCCGTTGGAAATTTCAGGTTCGTCTGAATGCCGCGAGTCGGGTGCCAAGAAGTAGGGGTTTGCGGTGGGCTGGCTCGGTTCTTTCCACATCGCACCGACAAGCCGCTCCGTTTTGGGTTCAGTTGCGGCGCGCGTCAGTGGCGACCCCTCACGTGCGTAGTCCAGTCCTATTGTCCGCTTTGTGTGGCAATGAACCAAGATGAACTTGCGGGTACCTCGGGCAAGGCCACCCTCCTAGACGGTCACCTTTTTTCACTCGAACTAAGCGATATCAGGCTGGTCTATTGTTCGCAGGTCTATTCAATTACGTAGGGGCTCGCGGTACTCGACGTTTTCGAATCTGTAGCTTGGCAGCCGCATTGACTGAAGTTGTTGTGGACTTTCCATAAATGGTAATTGGCCACGCGGGTGACGTGTGGCACTAGGTGACTGTCCACATTTTTGACTGGGAGTCTTCGCGGTGGCCCCGACCTGAGCCCATTTGTGTCTGATTTACGGGACCACACTGCGAGCCATACTGCGTCGTCGTCTCGGCCACACTTGCGTCTGCGCATTGTTCCCTATACTCCGACGACAAAAATGTGGCCAGGAGCCCTGCTGCTCTTTCCTTGAAATACGGCGGTCGTTGGCTACGATGTCCAAGCAGTATTCCTGTACATCCCAGCTCACCTTCACTGTCAACCCCTAAAGCATCTCTCATGCCTATTCGTCCTCTCAACACGCTCACCTTGGAGGAGTTGGTTCAACTTCTCAACAATCCGGCATTTTTCGAATGTTTTGAGTTTGCATATGACATGTACCATCTTAGGCAACGCTTTGTGCAATTCACCACGACCGGAGAATTTGCGGTGCACGACCCACCTGTCCCCGTTATTACCCCGCGCGATGATCCCTCCTTCGGCGGGTGAGTAAGCCTCTCTTCCATAACCAACACCCTAACTGAGGCGACGTTTGTCAGGATCGCAGCACCCATAGCCGATTTCGGAGCGCCGAACGCTTGGTTTAATGCAGGCCCTATGAGGTGCGGCTCTCGCGCATTGTCTGCGAACCAGGTCTAGCTTTAGATGGATGACTCCGTTCCAGTAGTGAACCTCATGGCTTCGATGTCCACGCAGGCTCCGCCGCTTCCGCAGCAGGAAGCTGACGCGATGACTTGGGCCCAGCTCACTGGGATGAATGGCCTAATCCAAGGTGCCGATGGTGTGGCTCCATTCGATATCGAGGCTGCGCCGATGGCACCGGGAATAAACGTTGGCCAGGACCAGACCCTCAACAGCCTGACCCACGATTACAACTTCACCCCTGCGCACGCCGCGTTGCCCCAGCTCACTGATCTGGCGAGGAGTGATTCAGGTATGAATGATAATTGGGACTCACTGTTGGGTACAGCCATATACAGTGGCGCCACGCCTAGCTATGACCCCCTATCACCTGCGGAGGTTGCGCCTGTGATGTCCCCTGTATCGTCCAGCTCCATGGGGGACGCTGACAACAGCTACTCGAGCCTTTTTTCGCTCGATATGTCTAAGTCGGAGGTTAACGGAGGGTCGTCAGACGAACACGAGTCGTCCGGTATCACGACGCCTGATAACTCTCCGTACTGATCTTTGTAACCCCTATCAAAGTATCATGCGGAGGACGAAACTACAAACTACATCAGGAAACGAGGATCCCTGCATTCGTGACGGTGGAACGGCTCCAACTCTATGAGCCGTGGCTACGAGGAGGATGGCGAGAAGAGAAGTCGGAATCTTGGTCGGAATTGCATCATGACTGTATGAGTGTAGGAATGCTACGAAATGAAACCCCCTGAAAGCCCTTCGTGTCTGTAATGAGTGGGTTGCCAGCACGTTGCACTCGAACGCAATTGGTCCGAATGCAAAGACTAACTTTAGAGCCTAAAGATGCGAATGGAGTGCGTGCGGAGTGTGCGCGGTCGCTGTCAAAGATGAATATTGATGAATCCGGGGCAAATCCAGTGCCGGGTGCACCATTATGTAATACTTTCTCGTGCCCGAAGAGCCCCTAGTCGTCTTGCCTGTTCTCACCGAACCTGCGTTTCGTTTCTACTCCATTCACTCCTCCTCACGATGGGCTCCGAGCCTTGCATACAGGTCTTTGCCCGATCGACCCGTGTTGACGAGTCAGCCAGGGTAGAATCTCCGAATGAATAGAATCCACCCCCCTATGAGTGGTCCTCGCTCGTTCATATCTCATTCAAGCTGGAGCCGCTTTCGCTCATGGCGATGCGCTAATTTTTTTTGGACACCAAATTTTTTTTGCTGGCACTCCGGTTCGTATCAAATGTAGCTAGATAAGTGACTATCACAACAGCTACCGATGCTTTCGGAATGGTGAATCCGAACAATGTTAGCTCGTCCCCCGGGGTCACTCGAATCCCAGTCCGGGCCCAGTTACTGGCGCCTGTCTTTATTTATTTATTTGGTCTTGTTCTTCCAGTGAGCTGAACAGCTGAACGTGCCTCATCAGTTGCTGACAGAAGCGCCTGCCTTCAGCTCGGCGGCCGTCGTCCTTTGGAGAACGAAATTGACACGCACGTCGTCTTAGTACACTCTGCGGTGAACACAGTTCCTGACCGACCCCCACCGTATATCCGCCGTGCTCCAAGGGCTTTTTTTAAGAGCACTGTGTGAATTGACTGACACGTGGCTCACGGTGTCGTGGTCGATGACTCGAGCGCAGCAGTTTTTTTGACGCCGTCAAACAGGTAGGCACCAATCGCCTTGGAGCTCATTCCATCTGAGTTCTAAGTTCAAAACAAGATCCTTTTGGTTGTTGGACATCGTGCTCGATGCGGACGGACGTCCTGAATTTCCGGTATCTTCGGCTCTGTGGTGTACCCCCTCTCTCCCGAACAGCCCTGTCAACCATCTGACTAGCTCATTGACTAGCCCGATCTACCCATTGGATCAAGAACGTGTTTCACATCATCATTCTTCCCTTGGCTTTGCTTTGATCTCGGGGGGGACTCCCGAAGCTCGTCTTGTTGCGATCCAATCACCCCGATCCTATCATATTTCCCTGTCAGAAGCAACATCTACTGTACCTCTAGAAGGTTCTCTGCTCGACTGCAGCAACTGGTTGGTTTGTATCACGTAGAGAACACCGACTAGGGGGTGTACGGGCGCATCAAAACTTGGCGTGACTCGAGCCCAAAGGAACTATATCGCGATGCGCCCCCTGAGTTCCTCAACCCAATACTCGGCGAAGCCGTGGCAGGGGGGACTTTACCAGCTTTGTGCAAGTGCAAGGATCTTGCTGACTCCACGTGGACACGTAGCCGCGTGGTGCGTGTGGCAGGCATGGCTTTGGGACGTTTCGATGTCTGTACTAGCATGACTATCTTGATCCGACGCGTGCTACAGGGGACGTCTCAATCGCGCGCAGAATGCAATTGCTAACAACCCCAATTTGTCGATCCACGTCGATACAGTACGTTCCAATAGCCGAAACTTTGCCGCATTTCAGCGCTATAGAAACTCATTTCTCCTGCCAGTCTGTTATTGTTTAGTAGCGTATTATTCAACGACAAATGGAGGTAGCGTAGCCATTGTCACGGCTATGAGGGCGTCGTTGTCAGATGGAGGTAGCGTGGGACGGAGAGGAGTGGTATCTAGAGAGCCCGCCGACGTTTTTCGAATGCGGACGTAAACATGCGCCAGAGGGGGGGAGAGGGGTGGTATTTCGCATTCGAGTCCCACGGGTATGGAGCCGTCGCTTGCGCATCTGTCATCGATGGGACGCGTTTAAGTCGCTCCAAACGAGGGCGGCCATGGATACGAGGGGATTGTGTATGTCAGGGAATTCTGACACCGTTGTATTAGCCATGGGCCCAGGACTGCTATTGAATGGACATATTGTTCGGATCCAGTAGACCGCGGTTGCTGCGAAGTCGAAGAGAGGTTCTCTGTTTTGGACCATATGATTTCTGAGAGGCCGAGCGCTTGCACGCGGTGACGCTCGAGTCGAGCTAAAGATCTCCACGATTCTCCGAGAAATGCACGTAAGGAGCAGCCGGACGAGGCTCGATAGGGGGTTTGGTGGGGAAGCAAGAAGGTTACGGCAAGTTGGAAGAGATGTTAATAGAGCGTGTGGTTGACGTGCATTGCGTAGGGAACGCTATCGCACGGTTCATAAAAGCATTGTAAGGAGCGAAGATTTCCTGGCCGATGGATAGTTCGATTCTTCAGGGTGAGGGGGTGGTGTCTGGGGTCCTGGCTGGTCCCATAGCAAACGACAACAACGTTCTTCGAATTAGCGCCCGTCGTGCCAGCAGTGCCCGTGCGCCGGGCTACAGTACTGCTAGTGCATCAGTCTCTGAATGATACATCGCTTTGGCCCTCCTCCTCGTCCCCCAACAGATGCCGTACACGCACACACCCACGCACCCACAATCCCTCTGCTCGGGACGGACGGCATTGTCATGCTGTTTTGTTCACGCTTATTTGCTGTTGGCACGCCTGGCACCCACTGGCATCCCTACCGTCGCCACGGATTTCCAGCATCGCCCTCCATTTTGGGGCCGCTCTTTCTCAACCCGTCTACATTAAAAGATCGAGCGTGTGTTCATCGGTCACCTCGGAGTAAGTCTTTGGAAATGTCGAAGTCATAATTTCAACCTGTCGTGCCACGATGTTGTAGGCACAATGCTATGCTTCCTAAACTTCTGAAATTCATAGCGTCACGGTATATATCCTCGGGGGCACACCCTTTCTAGGTTCACCATGCACGCTGGCACCGTCTTACCCAAAAGGAAACACAAGTCCGGCTGCATAGCAACCTGACGGCTCTACGTGGTCGTCTCTTCTGTTGTTTCTCCTGGATAGCCAGCGAGCCGTAGTTTCGGCGCCAATAATTCCCCGTTATATTATCTACAAGCTGGATACTATGTGGTAAGGTAACCGACTTTCTCCTGCGACTGCTCTACAATTTCTTCCCCCTCCCCCTCTCCCCCTCCCCCCTCCCCTTGTCTGACTATGACCAATGCGCACGAACGCATCACCCTCCCACCAATCAGTTCGTTCGACATATCGCCCTCAAGAAAGCCCCACAACAGATACCCACCAACCAGTCCTTCCACCTCCCGTCGCCCTCCCCACATTAACGGTAGTCCGTCCTGGGACGGAAGCTCAACCGCGAGCAACCCGCTCCGTCGTGGTTTGGATGATGCACGGTACGACCCCGAAGCTCTCGTCCTCGGCGTTCCATATCGCTCACACGATATTTCGCCGTCTTTCTCGTCATTCTCCAGACAATCACCGAGCACATACGACCCCTTGGACTACAGCGCACACGCGCGCGGAAACCACTCCCCTTACTCCGAGCCGGTTGGCCTCGTAGCGTCACCAGACCACCCGCCCCACCCAGCTCCACGTCCCCGCAGCAGCAGCCCCTCCCTCGACCGAGACCGACGGCCTGTCGTCCCGCAAGTATCCTGTTCCCGGTTTCATCGCATCGCGCAGCGGCTCACGTGTCCCCCCTCAAGGTACCATCCACCGTTTCACCACTTTGCTCAGCATAGCCGCCACCTCGCGCCGTATGTCTCCTCGCGGGAGCATTCGCCCGACTCGCGGGAATCGCACTCGCGCTCGTCCACTCACAGTCCAAACGTTCCCACGCGCTCGCACCCGGGCACCGTGCCCTCGCCACATGCCGGCACCCCGGCCCCTGCCGTCACACCCACTTCTGCTGCTACCTCCACCGCTCCCGTTGGTGGTGCCACCGGTGGCGTGCCCGCGCAAGTGGCGGCGGCGGCGTTTATCAATACGACGCCCGGGGACGCTCAGGACGTGGTGATGGGCTCGGAACGGCGACGGACGTCGCCCGTGCGGAAACGCAAGGCGTCCGAGATGCTCGGGACGTCCGCTTCGCCGGGCTCGGACGAACGGGCTATCTCGGCTGAGCCGAGTGAGAGCGAGGCCAAGAAGAAATACAAGAAGAAGATGAACGTGCGCCACTACAGGGCTCAGAACAAGGATGCGATGACGCAGCTGCGCGACGCACTCCCGGAACACATGCGTCCGCCCGAGCGTCAGGCCAAAGCATATGTCACGCTGAGCGGTGCGTTTCCCCCCCCACTTGCACAATCACAAAACCCAATGCTTACACGTATTTGCTCCCGCAGCCATCAAGTACATTCGAGAGCTCACTGCCGAGAACGAGCGGCTGCGCGCCGAGAATGTCAAACAGGCCCAAGAACTTGCGGATCGGCCCAGCCATGATCCAGAGCGGTCAGGCTCTGGCGAGGTGGCTATCACCGGTGAAACTAATGATAATGATGATGACAATGATGTCGTGCCAAAGGCAGAGGTGCCTGTTGAAGGCGAGTAGAGCAATACTGGGACAATTATTTATTATTGGACTGTTGACCACATCTCCGTAACCTTTTTTCCCCCCTCGTTTTTGGTACATGGATTATGGATAGTACGGATGGATGATCGAGGTGCCGTTTTTGTAGTCACACGCATACTGTACCAGGAAAGTTATTACCATAGGCGACTGTCTTTCGTAACTAATACTTATTACAAATCTGCCAAACGTAATAGCCCAACCTCCCGGCGGCAACGGAGGCCGAGTTCCGTGTCCAAGCTAAAAACTCGATGTGCATACTCATCACTCCAGCACACGAGTCACCGGAAACTACACATATGACCAAGAAGCAAGAAAGCGCGCGCGCGGATGGGAATCTCGGAACGCTAAAGGGACTGCATTGGGGATCTCGGGGCCACCAAACCAACGCACGGCCCAGCGTTGTTGCTTCTTTGACGGACGACGTACTCGCTTCTAAGTTATGCCATAATCGGGGGGCCCTTAGGTGCGACCTCGTCGCCAGGACAGCGGGAATACCGCTTGGAGGATATGCACGTTTACATGGAGACGGGATGGGGACGGACAGGACATGAAGGCAAGGGGGATCCAGGAAACAAGGTTGTTTCGGGATCGCCAAAGCGACGAGAACGTGGACACGACATGTCCGGGTGCCAGGGGCACGCCTCTCTCCGGACGTCCGGTGACAGCGCAAAAGGCAATTTGTTCCTAACCCCAAAACGTGGTTCCGTTCTGCTTTTGGGCCTTGGTCGTACAGTCACTCTGACTGGGCTCAAACAAGGGGGGACTGGGGTGTAGCAAACGAGGAGCATCAAACTGTCTTTCCGCCCCCGTCGCCGCCCAATAAGCACTTTTTTGGCATTAGCAGCTCGGGTCATTGGCGGCTGGTCGCCCCCTGCACAGGATCCAGTAAGTAGTACAGTATGCCCATGCGTCTGCCCTCGAAGTGTGAAACGATCCCCAAAACGCGATGCTCTCGTGTTGTACTACCCGTTAGCTTGGGCGGGTCTGCCGACCATGTGTGTGTATAATAAGCACAGGTTATGGTCCGAGGCAGGTTTCCAAGTCTGATGCCCATCGACCGTAACGTGTAACCCCGCGGACTCTGATGGCCGTACGTACCGTAACTGACCCGCCCAACGGAGATCTGAGATCGATCTCGGTGGGCATCGCCACACAACGATCGGGAAATTGCAATGGGCCAGGGTCGTCTGAGCGGTGAGCGCATCACATGTTGTGGTGTAGGAACGCGTAAATAATACCTGACTCCCCCGCCAAACCACGACTGCAGGTGGTGCGGGTGTTGTAGGAGCGGTCGTAGAGCGGCTTACCGGGCGGCTCAAAGGGCCAATGAACCGCTTGGAGATACACATACAGAGGACTGACAGTAGTTCCATTTAGTGGCGAGATGTCTGTGCGCTGTACTGTATGTCGTTTGGTCTGCGCCTTGTCGGTCATATAGACGTCGTTCGTCCGGGTTCTCTTGCCTCCAATGGGCGACCGGGTTTGACCCGATGTAACACCACGTATTCGTGGCAGATGGATTGGGCTCGAGATTATCAATGCGCCGCCTGCTATTTTCGACAAGCCTGTGGCCCTGTGCCCCATATATCAGAGTTGTCAGACCCGCAGTACCAGCGGTATCTCACTCCGAGTGTACGTGTAAGCCCGAACAGGACTGACGCTGTCGCTCAGACAGACTGCGGCTCGGATGCCGTGGGCTCGGCCTCCGAGCCGCAGAGCTGTATATGGCAAGCACAGTACGGTGAAACTCTGCCGTGCAGACACGATCTGAGACTCTTGTAGTGCTGTACCGGCATGGCCGACTGCGCAGACATACTAGAAGTATCCCGAAGCGTGATCAGTCCACACTAGTGCTGTGCTCCGAGACGGCTAAAGTGATAGAAACAGTGATGCTAAATTTATACTGGATCGCCCCGAGCACAATAGAGAGGCAGCAGGGGCAGCAGAGCGGTCAGCATTGTGTCCAGAGCCCAGAGGTGGCCGGATTTGTGGATGAGTCAAGCCGGTCCTGCGCGTCCCGTGCCGCCGTGGTTGAATGAACGCAGCCGCAGCGCCCGGGGAAGACGCACGCTCTCTAACCCGACACAACATAGCACCGTCCCCAACGCACTGGAGGCATTTTCAAAGAACCCTACACGCGTCGCTCTGGCTCCACGCCGCCTTACCTGCTGTGAAATTAATGACTGGCTCAGCCGCGCCTTACATGTCCACGAGCGCAAGTTCGAGGATCCTCAATGACTATGTAAGTCTGACGGCACCCCGTGCGCGTTTTTCCTTTTTCTGAACGATGATGCGCGCAGCAACTCGGCGATTCGTTGGGCAAAGGCGCGTTTGGGCAGGTGTACCGTACGTCGTCGCGTCTGGACGTGATGCATGATGTCCTGACTCGTTCTGATCCTTGGACCCAATCCAGGTGCGCTCAATTGGGCAACTGGGGAGACAGTGGCCGTAAAGGAAATACAGCTGAGCAATATACCGAAGGGCGAACTCGGGCAAATCATGGTGCGCATCGGCCTGAGCTGCGACCGGCTTCCATTCCTAACTGCCTGCCTCTGTAGTCCGAGATCGACTTGCTGAAGAACCTCAATGTATGCACTCGTGTCGATCTACTTGTCAGCGAGCTGAACTCATTGTCGTAGCATCCCAATATCGTCAAGTACAAGGGCTTCGTGAAAACGCCGGAATACTTGTACATCATCCTGGAGTACGTTACGCTATGCCCATCGATCCTTCCTCACTCACGTGCCTGTCCCTTACCGCGTGCTCAGATTCTGCGAGAACGGCTCTTTGCACAACATTTGCAAACGTTTCGGAAAGTTCCCCGAGAACCTCGTCGCTGTCTATGTCTCTCAGGTCCTCGAGGGTCTCGTGTACCTGCACGACCAGGGCGTCATCCACCGCGACATCAAGGGCGCCAACATCCTGACGACCAAAGATGGCGCCGTCAAGCTTGCCGACTTTGGTGTTGCGAGTAACACGACAGCGGCCGGCGCCGCGAGCGATGACGCTGTCGTCGGGAGCCCTTACTGGAGTACGCCCACCAGCCGTGTATCACCTTCTTCGACTGATGCATCACAATGCAGTGGCACCTGAGGTCATCGAACAGTGTGGTGCGACAACGGCTTCCGACATCTGGTGATTTCGGGTTAATGTCTGATTGACTATCCTTTGTTTGACGTTTGTTGCTATGCAGGAGCGTAGGCTGTACCGTGATTGAATTGCTTGAAGGCCGGCCGCCGTACCACGCCCTGAAGCCTATGCAGGCGTTATACCGAATCGTCCAGGACGACTGCCCCCCGATCCCTGAGGGCGCGTCGCCCATAGTCAAAGATTTCCTCTATCATTGTTTTCAGAAGGACTGCAACCTCCGGATATCCGCAAAGAAGCTCTTACGTCACCCATGGATGCTTTCGGCGAAGAAGCAGATGGCGGACGGAAAGCGCACAAAGGGGGAAGTGGAAGGGTCGTCGCGACCGCCTAGTAACTATAATTTTGATGAGGCGGTGCTCAAGGTACAGGAGTGGAATGAGGCCCTGAAGTGTGAGTTATCCCGTGATGAAGCTTTTTCCCCTCTGGCGTCTAACGCGCGCCTTCGTAGCTCCATCGCGGCCTTCCAAACATGGCGGCCGTGACCACCAGGATCTCTCGCGGCAAGAAGTGCCCGCGTCCCCCAGCAAAGCGCGCTACAGCGACGCTTCGCTTGCCTCTTCGTTGAACGTTTTCCCTGTATCGTCCACCGGAAGGAAGGTGGCTCCGCCTGCGGCTGCGAAGAACGCTGCACCACTCGCGCTTCCTCTGCCTGCGGTGTTACGCCAGCCCGAAGAACAGACGGACAACTGGGACGACGACTTTGAGGAGGGCATATCGTTCTCCAAGCTGCAAGGTATCCGTGCAGGTCTCACATCGTTCTCACATATCTAATCCCACTCAGCGCTGGAAAAATCGACCGCCGAGGAGGAGCGACAACCCGAGCACGATGACAACGCGCAGACCATCCGGCCCACGAATCGCTCCCCGCGCTCGGCCCCAGCCGGCGTCGTCTCCAAGTCACCGCCGCGCGAGATAGGGCGGATCGTCGAGGACTACTCGGACGTCGGCATCGAGGAGGACGACGAGTGGCAGGAGAAATTCGCAGACTTCAAGATGAAGACCTCCGTCCGCCGCGGCCTCTTCCACCCCGACGACATCAAGACCGTCGGGCTCGCGCCGCCGTCTCCAGGCCCAAAGACCGCACCGCTGCCCGATATCGGAATGGGCCGCGCACCGCGCGGGCATTCGCGCCAGATGAGCCCCGTGCTGCCCTCGTCTGCATCGGCGTCTCCGTTTGCGGCACCCCCGTCCCTCGCTGTGCGCTCGCACTCGCGCTCGCCGTCGCTGGCGGGCTCGTCGGGCGGCTCGTTTGGGAAGTCGGATGCGCGGCGGATGGCGAGCAGCGAGTTTGACAAGTATGCGGAGGACGACGACGAGGACTATGACGATGTCTTTGGGAAGCCGAACGGGTCCTGTGCGTTTTTTTCTTCACGCCACGCGAGGTGATGTGACTGGCTGAATTGTGTACATTACAGCGCTGGAACATCCGATGCAGACGCTGCAGCTCAATACGCGGCTGTCGAACAAGTCTTGGGTAAGGGGTTCTTCGTTGGATCATCATCTCACGGCGCGGGCGTGCTGATGGTTCCTGTAGCTCGGCGATGAGGACACGGATGAGGAGGATCCCTTTGCGGAGGTGGGTGCTTTTTGGACCGTTCTTTTGGGTTACTTCCCGTTGACGCGGTTGGTTGACAGATCGACGAGGGTTTTGCGGAGGATGACCTGGAGGCGAATCTGCAGCGGGACAAATATGCGCGCCTTACGACCGCCGTCAACCAGCTCATCGACGAACTCACGCCCTCGGCGCCAGACTTCCAACTCAGGGACGCCTGTGACCAGCTCGTGAGTGTTTTTCATCCAATCATTCATATGCGTAAGCACGGGGACTGATCAACGTCTCGGGTGCAATTCTCACATTAACCATAGTTGAGCATTTTGTCCGATGCTCCGGAGATGCAGGGTCAGCTGGTCTCGGCGCACGGCATGCTTGCCATCTTAGAGGTGTTGGAAGGGCGGAGCTCCCGCGATGTCATTATGCGGCTCCTACAGATCATCAATCTGGTGAGCGCGTTTCTGCGACCCTGACTGTTTTTCCCGTGTGCAAAAGTGCTGACTCGCTTGGGGCCCGGTAGCTTGTCACGGACGATGCAGGCTTCCTGGAGAGTTTCTGCCTGATTGGGTGCGCAGCCCATTCTCTCTCGACTCTGAGCTTTTACGGGGAAGCTGACTGACACATTCGTGGCAGCGGGATTCCCGTCATGATGGGTGCGTAGTCATGCCCCGATATAGTCTCAATGGCGCTGGCTGCTGATCGTTTTATTACACCAGGCTTCACTTCCAAAAGGTATCCGTCCGAGTGTCGGCTGCAGGCGTCAAACTTCATCCAGTTGTTATGCCACACGTCGGTCCTTACTTTGCAGATGTTCATCTCGTACGTACGCCCCCCCGAATCGCTCGCGCCGTGACCCTACTTCTCACCCTCTGCTTCCCCCCCCTTTAACACCACAAAGATGTCGAGGGCTGAAGGTCCTCGTTGACCTCCTCGACGAGGATTTTGCGGAGCAGAGCGAGTTGATCGTGCATGCGCTCAACGGGATCGGGAGCGTGTTCGAGCTGCAAAGTCCGACCTCCACGAAGAACGATTTCTGCCGGCTCTTCATACGGGAGGGCCTGCTCGATCCGCTGTCGTCCGCGCTTCTGAACGTAATGGCAAGCCGCGGCGAGGCAGCGGCGGACATGAAGCGCAAGATCATCCAGATCCTTCTGGTCTTCTGCCAGGTGTCCCAGTCCGACGTCCACGTCCGTAACGCGCTAGGCACACGGAAGGTTGTCCGACGTGCGTGCTGCACACCACCGGCCCTGTACAACTGATATAGATAAACCTCGCAGGGTTGTTGCGGGCGTGCGAACTGCTCGAGCCTGAGTATCTCGTCCACATGCTCAAGGCGATCAAGCATCTATCGATGAATGCAATGCTACTTGAAGTGCTGCAAAATGCGAACGCTATTGAGATCCTGACCCGGATCCTGGACGAGCAGAGTTTAGGACCCCACAGCACGGCACGTCGTCCATGGAAACCTTCGTTCCGTCCCGGTGCTAATTTTTTTTTATTCGCAGGAAATGTCAAACCATATCTTCCAGACGTGCTACAACTTGTGTCGATTGAACAAGGGCAGACAGGAAGAGGCCGCCCAGGCCGGCATCATACCGCTACTGATGCGCGTCATCGAGTCGAGTTCTCCCCTTAGGCAATTTGCCCTCTCTATTCTATGTGACCTGGCGAGCGCGGGGAAGAGCTGCCGGATGTTGCTACGGCAGCACGATGGTCTTGCGATGTATATCAAACTTCTCACGGATCCCTACTTTCAAGTGAGCGCTCTCGAGTCTATCCTAGCATGGTGAGTGCGATTTCCGCGGCCCAGAAGCGTCGATTGATACCCGTTTTTAAGGCTTCAAGAGGAGACAGCTCGTGTAGAGGACGAGCTAGCGAAGCCCAAGTCGCTCGACGCGCTCCTCAAGTGTTTCGTCTCCGCCAAGGCTGGCTCCTTCGAGAACCTGCTCGATCCGTTCCTCAAGATCTGCCGCCACTCGACGGCCATCGCGATCGGCATCGCCAAAGCGCAGTTCTTCCGGCGCGTCACGGAGAAGCTGAGCAACAGCAAGGCGGTGGTGAAGCTGAACCTGCTCCGCATCCTCCGCGCGGTCTGCGACGTCCACCCGAACCGCGCGCTCCTCGTCGAGCGCTACGGCATACACGAGACCGTTGCCGCGCTCCGGCGCAAGGACGGCGCGGTGCTCGTGCGCGAGCTCGCGCGCGAGATCGAGCCCAGCCTCGCGCCCGCGCTCAAGCCCTCCCTCAGGGGAGCCGATACGCCCAAGAGCTCGATCGCGCCGAAGAGACGCACCACGCGCCGTACCGCCAGCGACACGTCGGGCATCGGCACACCGTCGCCACCGCTCGGCATGGGCCTGATGATGAATAACCCGCGCGTGACGAGCGCCGGCGCTGGGTTGGGCGCTGGGACGACGCGCGGCGTCCCGCCGCGCTTGCACGTTGGCGATATCCCGTGGCAGCCTGGCGGAGGCACGGGACGGCGCTGAGGAGCAACAACAATAAAACACACACACACGAGCCGCCGTCGGTGCGGTATGTACTGTATTAAGCATGTGTCCCTCTTTTTTTTCTTCTCTCCACATAGCTATTTTTCTAGTCCCGTCGTCGCTCGTTCATACTGCTTTGACTTTTTGGTTGGCCACGTTACTTCACATCCTGCACGCTCGTTACTCAGCATCGTCATCTCACTCTCCCTCTCCATTACCTGGTTTTTAAAGCATAAGTTAGGACTACCTACACATTACTGTACTAGAGGTCTGATACCCCCCTAATTACGAGAATACCACACTTTTGGACAGGAAAAAAAAATTGACATCAGCGAAACCCACAAAAAAAAAAAGCTATACTGCAAGGTTGGACATCCGGTTTGCGACTTGTCGTCGGTCGTCAGGGACGAAAGGGGTTGCTGTTGTATTCCAAAGTCTAACTGCAAACAAGCGAAGTGACATGACGAAAGCTATAGCTTTGCGTCGAGCCAACGTAGAGTACAATCGCAGACACAAACATATTGACAGACGTAATACACGCGAACCCAGAACAATCAATTTTATCTATGGACTTCCCACTGGCACAGGGAGGCCACACAACGCATGAAAATGGGTCTGTGGTGGCGTGGCCGGGGGTCCAAAAATGTTCCTAACGCGTGATTCGCTAACCGAATCCACAACGGTCCGAGTAAAGAGTAGAAGGCCGAATGAGGTCTGTCCGGGCACATACCAAACATCGGGGTGTCCGAGGTTGATGGCGGCTATGGCGGGACAGTGGACCAGGGGGGCAGCAGATTGATTAAAGGGGCGCTTTCTAATGGAAACCAGTATCGATCGAGGTCTTGTTGCTCCGTGGAGCCGACGTTACGGTCGCTGGTCGTATGTGATCAGTATAGTCTGGAATATGATGGGGAGGACGGCGAAACATCGTGTGAGCGATACGGAATGTCAAGGGACGAGTGCTTCTGACTCCTACCGTGCATCATCCAAATCACGACGGAGCGGGTTGCTCGCGATTGAGTTTCCGTCCCAGGACGGGCTACCGTCAATATTGAGGAGACTGGAGCCCGGAGGACTCGTTGGTAGGTAGGGCGGTAAGTTCAACGACCTGATTGATGGGAGGGTGAAGAGTTCGTGCGCATTGGTCGGGGGATGCACTTCAATGGGACGACCGGAGAGCTGGCGCTGAGTTACGAATGAATCTATGGCGGCCCGCAAATCGCCCGATGCAGGACCTTGTGTGCGGAGATATTTCAGGGCAGGTAATGGACTAGTTTCCCAGTTGGCTTCTCGCAATGTATGCAAAATGTTTGTCACGAGTTTCCCAGCTAGAGAAAGCCTTTCAACGCCACCAAATGAGTGGATGAGCTCCGGCCAGTGTTCACTGTCCCCGTCGTCCTGTTCACTCAATCGCTGCGTCGTATTAATGAGCAGCTCCCCCACACCGAAAAAGAAACCGGAAGAAGACAATTGGTCGCAAATTTGAGCCATGGAGGACAACTGCCAGTCTAACTGTTCCCGGGATATCTGAAAGCTAAGGCGTACATCGGCTTCTGGCCGGGTAAAGGTGATGGAGATAGCATTCTCGGAGGATAGAACGTCTGCTCGGCGGTGTGACTTCTGCACTTCTATCTGGTCGACGAAGTAGCTGAGTTGCGAAATGTGGAAAATGAGTTGGTTGAAGAACTTGATTTCGATATCTCTGAGACGAGGGGCGTCGATTCTGGTCACAAGGGTGTTTAAATACTCGCTGGTTCCTTGAAAATTGAAGTGGGAAAGAGCGGGAAGCACAACGCGTCTCCCAGGAAATGGAGATATGCCAACGTGACTAGGGCGAGAGGCGGGAGAAATGAAATGGAGCGAAAGGGATTGAAGCTGGGTCATCCCAGACAACGCATTTGCGAACGCTTTGGGCGACAAATACCCACTACTTGGAATTTCGTGAAGCCGAAGATCTACAAGGTTCTTTGAAGAAGAAAGTAGCTGCTGGAGTGCGGGAAAGACAATTCTGGTTGAGTGGAGACTGCGCAAGTGCGTACCCCATCGAAGAGTGCTAGGGAGGGTCAGCTGCACGTTATCCGGGGACCGGAGAACAAGCTCTTCTAATTTCGAAAACGGCTTTTCGATGGCGAATAACTTTGCCAGGAGAGAAGTTGTGATTGTGAGACTGACGGAGCCAATACGATCAGAGCGCTTCAATGCAGCCACGATGTTGTCCTCGTCCTCGGGAGGAGGAAGATCGAGAGTTGGAGACCCCCCATAATGTACGATGATAGGTAGGGCGGGCCAGTAATCTAGGGTCTTCAAGACAGGCGTTCCGTAGGTACAGTAGAGTCGAAGATCTAGGCCCTGGGGTGATGTAAATACGATCTGTCGCCATCGTTGGCAGACGTGTGTGAGGGTAGGCCAAAATCGTGGGGAAAGACCAGGGCAATGTCGAATTATGTTCAGAAGGACATCGTCGGAAAGCACTTCGATCGTCACCGGCTGAGAGAAAGGTCCTGCTCAACACATGTTAGCATTGGGTGGAGGCACGGGTATACATCATACCTGTTCTACATAGTTGACTGATATGTCGTAGTGGTTCATATTCCACCTCTATTGGGTTACCAGAGAGCCGGCGTGAGGTCATGAGTGACGCTACGGCCTCCCTCATGGGAGCATGACGAGGCCCTGGCTGCGCAATGTAGAGCTTGTGCAGGGCAGGTAGCACAGTTTCGTGCCGCGTATCCAGTAGTTGCAAAGCAAGCACGACGTTTGTCAACTGGTCGCCAGCCACATGAAACCACTTGGTACCTTTGAACGAGTGGATAAGCTCTAGCCATCTTTTGGCATCAACCTGCCTGCTTGATAGTTGTGTCGCCTTGATGTGTAGATCTTCCACACAAAAAAGGACGGCGGAGAAGTGACTACAGACCCAAGCTAGGGAGAACAGCTGCTGGCTCAACGGCTCACAGAATACTCGCAATTAAAGGCACGTAAGAGCTGGCTGGCTTAAGGAGATGGTGACGGAATACTCAGAGAATATAATATCAGCTCGGCGATGTGACTTCTGCATTCCCATCCGGAATTCGCGAGGATGTAAAATGCTAAAGATGGGCTCATCGAGGAATATAATGTCGATATCCCCGAGACGAGGAGCATCAATTCTCCCCAGAAGGTCTTCCAAGTACTCGCTGCTTCCTCGAAAATTAAGGTGGGCGAGAGCAGGGAGAATGACGCGTTCCCCGGACCATATGGGCATGGCAATGCGATAGGTGGCGGAAAGGAAATGGAGTGAAAGTTGTTGAGACCGAGAAGTCACGACACCTTGGACTGGCTGCACGTGATACGTAGTACATACGCGTTTTGGTATTCGATAGTTTGTTTCCCTCAGTTGCCTTCGT
The DNA here is from genome assembly GCA_021527775.1 of Lactarius sanguifluus. NCBI lineage: Eukaryota > Fungi > Basidiomycota > Agaricomycetes > Russulales > Russulaceae > Lactarius > Lactarius sanguifluus. Next base: position 47,939 of record JAKEYF010000045.1, on the reverse strand, counting down.
ACTACGAGGATCTGAGGGTAAGTTTTCCGTACCTTTACCACCCTCCCACCGTTGTTGACACCCTGTGTAGACAGTCTCGGTATAGGTGATTATATTAAGTTGCCTTCGTACTACGAGGATCTGAGGACAGTCTCGGTATAGGTTTTAATAGGTTATGGGCCCATAGCTGCCCGTCCATAATCTCGACGTCCTAGCCAACAAGAACTGTTCCTTCAATTACTCGCTACTTGCTCCCGTTCTCCCGCTTCTCTCTCCCTCCCCGCCCAATCACTGAACCTCCGACCTCGCTATGGCTTCTGACAGAACTGGCGGAACTGCACCCGACGCGGCCCTCACTGGAGCGACTACCACTACTGCCACTGGAGCTACCAGCTCTGGGGCAACCGGCGGTGTAACTGCCACCGGTACTGGAATGGCTACTACTGGGGTACCCAATGCTGGGGTGCCCGCCACTGGGGCAAACGCCACTCCCGCCAATCCTGGGGACCACACTCGCAGCGTCTTTGTAAATGGAATGCTCTTCACGGAACGCACCCTCAACGTGGACTCCACTTGGCCCGCCAATCTCATATTGGATAGAAGCAGGTCCAACTGGGAAGATTGGAATCTATGCCTAAGCTATGTGGTCGACAGGCAAGCGTTTACAGAATGGTTGGATGGAAGCATTCCATGCCCCGATCCGACCCTTCATGCGAGAGGAGCCCAAATATGGAAGATCAACGATCGGGCCTTGCAGGTGTTCATCTTGGAACACGTCTCCAGGATTGACCTTGACTTCGTGCGCAGGCTTGGAACCGCGCATGAGGTTTACAAGAAGCTCCACAAGCGCCACGAGCAAATCGGACTCCACGCCCAAGTCCTCCTAATCAAGGAGGCACTCAACGTGCGCTTCCAACATGACACCGCCCTCATCGTTACCGCAAATAGGATCAAGCAGCTATGGGAACGGATCGTGAAGATGGGAAGCTTCAACAATGACAAGCTCCTCACCATCCTCCTCATCAACAGGCTAAGCGAAAACTTCCCTCAACTCCAATCCGTCATCAACGGTCTGCTCAATCAAGTCGATTTCTCATCCAACAAAGTCATGGAACGGCTCAAGGACGAAGACTCCCTCCAAAATCGGCACACAGAAGATGGTGTCGGTAACACTGCCCTCGCAGCAACCACTCAGACAAGGAGTACCAACAACGCCAAACCAGTCTGCTCAAACTGCAAGCGCAGCAACCACCAAAGTGACTTCTGCATCCTGCCCGGTGGAAAGATGGCGGGAAAATCAGTCGAAGAAGCATGCACTGCCCAACACGCCACGTCCGGAAAGCCACCCAGAGGGAACCGCCCCCAAGCATCCACAGCCGCCCCTTCCACTGCTCAAGTCGCTCAGGCAACGAGCACTCAACAGAACACGCCGGTCAGCCAACCTATCATATTCAACGGCCAGGCCTACATGCTCATTCCTCAGTCGCAGACCGCCATGCCCATGAGTGCGGCCCTGACCGCGGTTTCCTTGCCTGACTTCAATGTTGAGATGGGTGAGGGCCAGAGATGTCAACGAGTTGTTGACAACATCAGCAAACCCTGGGCCACCCCAGAAATTCCTGTAGTGATGGTAGAGACTGTAGATGTCATAGACATTACAGTTATTTGGTAGTAGATTGGTAGAGACTTGGTAGAGACCTAGTAGCAACCCTGAACTACCTGATAGACATGGTAGGGACTGTAGATACCATAGATACCATAGTTATTTGGTAGTAGATTGGTAGAGAGTCTACTAGAGACTTGGTAGCAAACTCTGAAGTCATCAGTAAGAACACAGGTAACTTCCACCTTTTTAGCTGGTGTGCCAGCAGAAAGTCAGTGCAAGTTGCACAAGTTGGCAAGTTGAATATTGCTGTTCCAAAATATTTTTAATATCATTTTTATTATTAGAATAAATAATAGATAAAACCATTTATAGTATTAATTAGTGTTAATTACTACTGCTCATATTTGTCATATCATATTTAGTCATGATGGTGAGGTTTGTGGCATAAAAATATTATTTTATTCAAAATCAAACAAATACATGATACTAGTACTACAGTAGTGAGAGCCAAGGTGCTGTAAGTGTTGGTGGTGATAGTGGCGGGGCGGCGGTGGCGGGGCTGGGCTCGTGACGTGGCACGCGGGGCTTTGTGTTGCGGCGGTGTTGCGGCGGGTTGGCGGTCTTGTACGCGGCGGGCCGGCGTGGCGGTGGAGTGGCGTGGTGTGGGTCGAGGTCACGGGTGGGATGGGTCTCGCTGGCGTCACGACGGGTTGGCGGTCGCGAGGTTTTGCGCGCGGTGTTGTAGTGACATCATGCCGGCGTGGTGGTGGCGTCGCGTGGTTGACGGTCGGGGCTGGGCCATGATGTGGGTAGCGATGAGCGAAAGAAAAAAAAGGAAAAAGAAAAAAGGACTTAACAAGGTGGGTAGTCAAGGTCGTATCGTGGCGGTTGGCGGTGGTGTTGGAATGACGTCGCGACGGTGCTTGCGAGTGGCGCGCTGGTGTGGTGGTGGCATGGCGTGGTTGACGGTCGGGGGGCTGGGCTGTGACGTGGGTGGCGATGAGCGAAACAAAAAAAAAACAAAAAAAGAAAGAAAACAAAAAAAAAACGCACTTAACGATGTGGGTAGTCGCGTGGGCGGTGTCGGTGGCAATGTGGGGCAGAGCAAGCGAAAAGGGCTTGTGGGCAGCGAGTTGGTGTGGTGGTGGGCCCCGCGAATCGCGTTGAGGGTGTCGTCGTGGCGAATTTTGTATGTCGCGAAGGCATGGCGTCGGGGCGGGATACTGGTGAAAGTTGATGGAGACGGGGGCCACGAATTTATGTGTGGCGAGGCGGCAAGGCAGCTGTAGCGGTGACGTGGTCTGTGAGAAATGACACGGAAAAAAAAAAAAAGAAAACATATCTAGGAGTGCTAGGCCGAGCTCATCGTCGTCTTGCGTATCGCAACGGCACGGCGTTGGGGCAGAGCTTTCGCGCGGTGGGGTACCGGTGGTGGAGATTGATGGAGACGGTGTGAGAAACGACACGAAGAAAAAAAAACCCTTGCCGATCTCGTCGTCGTCAGCCGCGGTCTTGGGGGGTTTCGCACAGCGGGGTGATGATGGTGGAGAACTTGAGGCAACGGCGGGGGCTATGGGCTGATGTGTGGCGAGGCGGTGACAGTGACGTGGCTCTGTGACGGTGAGAAATGATGTAAAACAAAAAGAAAATAACATATCTGAGTACACTGGGCCGAAACCCAGCTTGTTGTTACTCGCGTGTTGGTGACCATCGTGGTTGCAGTGGGGATTGTGGATGTCGGGATGCATGAAGTCGCGCCATTGACATTTGAAAAGTAAGGGATGGAGTAGATTGGTGGGAGATGAATGTGGACCAATTGCAGATAACGTGATGCACGTTTTTCGGAAAGTCCGAATAAACGCGGACATCCGAAAGGTTCCTCACCAATCTGAACAGTCCAACCCTTACTTTTCAAGTGGCACGAGCGCGACTTGCTTCTCATCATCCACAATCCCCACCACAACCACGATGGTCTCCAACACGCGGGTAACGACAAGCTGGGTTTCGGCCCAGTGCACTCAGATAAGTTCTTTTTCTTTTTCTTTTATGTCATTTCTCACTGTCACAGAGCCACGTCAATGTCGCCACCTTGCCACACATCGGCCCATAACCCCCGCCGTTACCTCAAGTTCTCCACCATCATCACCCCGCCGTGCGAAACCCCCCAAGACCCCGGCTGATGACGACGAGATCGGCAAGTATTTTTTTTTTCTTCTTCGTGTCGTTTCTCACAGACCACGTCACCGCCGCCTCGCCACACGTAAGCTCGTGGGCCCCCGTCTCCATCAACCTCCACCACCGGTACCCCGCCGCATGAAAGCCCCGCCCCGACGCCGTGCTGTTGGGATATGCAAGACGACGATGAGCTCGGCCTAGCACTCCTAGATATGTTTTCTTTTTTTTTTTTTCTGTGTCATTTCTCACAGACCACGTCACCGCTACAGCTGCCTTGCCACCTCGCCACACATAAATTCGTGGCCCCCGTCTCCATCAACTTTCACCAGTATCCTGCCCCGACGCCATGCCTTCGCGACATACAAAATTCGCCACGACGACACCCTCAACGCGATTCGCGGGGCCCACCACCACGCCAACTCGCTGCCCACAAGCCCTTTTCGCTTGCTCTGCCCCACATTGCCACCGACACCGCCCGCGCGACTACCCACATCGTTAAGTGCGTTTTTTTTTTGTTTTCTTTCTTTCTTTTTTTGTTTTTTTTTGTTTCACTCATCGCCACCCACGTCACAGCCCAGCCCCCCGACCGTCAACCGCGCCATGCCACCACCACGCCAGTGCGCCATTCGCAAGCACCGTCGCGATGTCACTCCAACACCACCGCCAACCGTCACGATACGACCTCAACTACCCACCTTGTTAAGTCCTTTTTTCTTTTTCTTTTTCTTCTTTTGCTCATCGCTACCATGTCATGGCCCAGCCCGTCAACCGCGTGACGTCACTACAACACCGCGCGCAAAACCTCGCGACCGCCAACCCGCCGTGACGCTAGCGAGACCCATCCCACCCATGACCTCGACCCACGCCACGCCACGCCACGCCACGCCACCGCCACGCCGGCCCGCCCCATACAAGACTGTCAACACTCTGTCAACCCACTGCGACACAAAGCCCCACGTGCCACGTCACAACCCCGGCCCCGCCACCACCGCCCCGCCACATCACTACCAACACTTGCGGCACCTTGGCTCTCACTACTGTAGTACTAGTATCATGTATTTGTGTGATTTTGAATAAAATATTATTTTTATGCTACATACCTAATGTGATGGTGACCTGCTGTGACTTCAAATTTAATATGACAAATATGACATAACAAATATCAAGACAAATATATGACAAATGTGATATGACAAATGGATGACAAATATGATATGACAAATATATGACAAATATATAACTTAGATGATATGCCTAATACTTGGACTTGTATGACTTTCTTGACTTTCTGAACTTGTCCTGCTTGCTGGTCATCGCTGTGTAAGAAACTTTTTGAAGGATTAGACATGGCTTGTGCAACTGCCAAATTGCTAACTTTATGGGTTGTACCAGGTGGCACCACCAGGCGCCAGGTGGTACAACCCCCATCAAGCAACCCGTACAAATACTGATGAATTACCTGATAGACATAGTAGAGACTGTAGATACTGTAGATACTATAGTTATTTGGTAGTAGATTAGTAGAGACTTGGTAGCATGACTAGCAAACCCTGGAAATTCAGATTTCAACCTGATAGACATGGTAGAGAATATAGATGCTTGTAGATATCATAGCTATTCAAGTTTGGTAGACAATGGTAGTTGATTAGGACACCTGGTAGCAAACCTGTAGATGCTGTAGTTATTATAGATATAGTAGAACTTGAAGTCAGTAGCAATTGCAGACTTGTAGCTGTTGTAGACCCAGTAGTGGTGGTAGATATTGTAGCTGTTGCAGTTAGTAGTACAGTAGATACTATAGAGTCAGACATGTACTCAAGCATGTACTGATTTCTAGGGAGCACGTCTGAGTCTAAGATATGCAGGGTTTTGGGGGCATGATTATAGAGATCAGCATACTAGTAGTAGGTAACCTCCAGGTAAATTTTGCTAAACCCATACCTGACTATGGTAGACTATCATAGTCTATGGTAGACTTTCATAGTCTACAGTAGACTATTGTAGTCTACAGTAGACTATGGTAGACTATTGTAGTCTACAGTAGACTATGGTAGACTACAGTACTAGACTATGGTAGACTAAGCCACCACCACCCCAGCCTGGCAGTGGGCACCCACACCGGTCAAAACCCTCATCCCTCCACAAGGGTACAGGTTTTGGCGGGTTAGTAGGGTGTGGGTACCCTGGGGTTTGGCGGGTATGGAATACCCGCTCGGGTTCACTTTCGGGCTCACTCAACACTCAAATATATTTTAGCATGTATGTTTAATACATTACTGTACTACTTGTAAACTACAAAGGCTATCATATCCCCGCTTGCCTCGCTGCCGTCGGTGTCGTGGCTTGCAGGCCGCGTCGGTGTCGTGGCCTCCGAGTCGGGTGTCGTGTCCTCGCCACGTCACATTGACGTTGTAGCGTCGCCGGACCGAGTCGTGTCGTATCCGCGCGGCGGTGCCATAGGGCTGGGGTGCCGTGTCGTGTCCCCCAGCCCGGCGGACATCGATACGAGGTTTCGCGCGGCGCGGAGGCCTGCACGACCGGTTTCGACGCTTCGCACCTGTGCTTGTAACCGGTACAGTTTTCGCAGGTTGTCAGGTTGTCGCGTCGCGACACGTCATCGCGAGTCGTCGTGTCGTCACGTCGTCGCAGGTCGTCGCGGCGGTCGTTGAGTTGGCTGGGAAATGGTCGAGTGTTGACGATAGATTGGGGGGAATGGTAAAAACAATCAATATTATACTGTTGAACCCTTGCCGGCCTATGGACGCTGCCCCCCCTTGCCCTTGCCCTTACCCTCACCCTCACCCTTACCTGCATAATGGGTATTAGCATAGAAATGGAACTTTTTTTTTTGGTGTACTCACCCCCATACGCAGCGTCTGTTGGGTAGACATGCTGGGTAGTAACGTGGTCGCCGCCCAACTTGCAGAAGTTGACGGTCAAATGACCGCCGGATTTCGCGTTTCCGCTTTCGCCGTGGTATCCGATCGGTCTCCCGGCGTTTGTCAGTACCAAAGACGAGTTAAAAAGAATGTGTGAACATACCGAATACTGGCCTCCTCCACCCCTCGGCGCGCTAGCTTCATTCGATTGTAGTGCGCGTATATACGAGCCGCGGTGCCTTTCTGCTTCCACGGGTGGGCGTTGAATAACCCATTGAAGAATATTTTGAGGGGCATCGAGTGAAGATGAAATGCGCGAAGTTGGAGAAGTAGACGGTAAAAGCAGAGTCTGCGTGCGCTCGTTTATCAGCGGGAGAGTATTAGCAAATTGGTTCCCGCATGACCGTTTACGTCGCTCGTACGGTGTCTCGAACGTTAACGTTAACGCTGGACACACAACGATGAGTCGCCGAGAGATTATCCCGACCCCTGGCAATCATCATCAGCGCGCCGTGTGTAACGTATAGCTTGTGTATTAGCATTGATGAAGACGATAAGGACAAGCAATGGACGAGCATCCTAAGATCATTTTAAGGCGTAAAACAGTTCTTTGTCAAAATACCTATTCAACCAGAACTCCAAACTATACTCCAAAGCAGTCTCCTTGGTCAGTCGTTTGTCGGCCTCCGCGCCAAACCGTGGTACGAGGTCGACGAGAGTTCTGAGTTGGGCCAAAGGTACAACATCTCCCATAATTGCTCCGTCAATCCGCCAAGCACGTTTCAGGAGGTACATGCCGGTTATTGGGTGAGGATATGGGCCCTTTTGATTTGAGGATGCCGGGGCAACGGGATGTGGCTGAGGTACGATATCAAACCGCTGAACATAGGAAAGGAACAAGTCAGCATTAGAAGACGGTGGAAATGCCTGGGAGGGGATAGCCCGAAATATAAGTCGTATTTGTTACGATTTTGCCCCTTGCCTTTCCCTCTTCTTCTTCTTCGCCTTGTGACTCGCATTCTATGACGACTTTCCATTGTACTTTTACGATACGATCCGCTTCGACCCGCGCCTCGACTCTTATCTCACGCCTAGCGCATGACCGATACGACGCCCCGTGGCGCGACTTCCAGAACCCGCTGACGACTTCTGATCCACGCGTCGTCCCGCGGGATCCCCTTGTTCTCTTTTTGTACGCTCCCTTTGTTAGCTCTCTAGGACCCGGATCCTAGGATCGCGCCATATGTTTGTCTCTGACAAACATCGTGTACTAGTATATAAGTCTCACGCTACCTAGCTTGTACGGTAGACTTGACTTCTTGTGTAATACCACACCGCTGTCTGTTCTCACGACCCGATCCCTTGAGTCGCACTTTCGCTTGACTCCCCTGTTTCGCTCGCCGTTGCGCTTGAGCCTATCTTTACTATTACCCTTGTGTCCACGGAGGCCAAGTGGTACTTGTTCATCCCCGAACTAAGTCGTAACTGACTTACTCCTGTCCCGTTACCGTCCGTGACTTAACCGAAGTACACGTCGTACTTAACGCCCCTGTGGTGGCGTTACATTAAGTCAAGTCTCCCACAGTGGCGACATCTAGTCGTGCCAGATCCCAGTTCAAGCCAGAGTATATCACTCGGCTTACAACCGACGAGCTCTCCGACCGTATCAAGGGAGCAGCTATCTGGGCAGAGATTAACAACGTTGAAGGATACTACGTCTTTCACGCAAGAAAGAAAGAGTATCACCAGATCCACTACCTAGAGGACAAACGTCTCTGGGCTTATATTGATTACTCGCCGAACGAACGAAGCTGGTATACTATTGGACCAGTACCACTTGAGCTGAACGTCGGACCACTAAAGGGCCATAACCCGCAAGGGATTGACATTGACTCCGACCCTGATAACTCACCCAGTGTCTCCGTACCAACAACCACGTTTACCCCTTCCCTATTCGTAAATCCCCCAGACCTACCTGGTTCTCAACCCACACCCCAGTCCATGTCACAAACCCATGCCTCGGCCAGCACAACCCTTACCGGCGGAGGACCAGCTCCTTCTGGTAGTGGAGGCGCTCCTAGCGGCGGCCCGTCAGGTGGAGCAGCGGCTCCTGGAGGCGGAGGCGCAGCTCCTGGAGGAGGTCTCCCGGGTAGCGGCACTAGTGGAGGAGGTGCGCCAGGCGGTGGAGCAGGCGGCGCAGGTGGCGGAGGAGGCGGGGGCGGTGGAGCAGGTGGTGCTCCTATTCCCCCCGCCGGAGCCGCACCAGCCGCGATCCCGCCCGCACCCGGAGGACACGGACGCTTAGGAGGGAACCCACCCCCCGAGTTCAACGGAGACCGAGAGAAAAGCAAGCAATTCATGCTTGCGTTCAACTTATACCGAGAAATGAACCCCACCGTCGACCAACTCGCTATCCCCTACCCCCGCGCGATGACCTTCCTCTCCTACATCCGCGGACCCCTTGTCGACGATTGGGTCACAGAGCAGTTCGCTTGGCTTGAGGACCAGCGAAACACAGGAGTTCTGATGACAGAGATGAACCTGTGGAACACAGTCCGCGATCGATTTATGCAATCATACACCGACACGGCAGAACGAACAAAAGCCCGGAAGAGTTTGCAGACTCTAACTATGAAGGGCGAAGATATCGACTCCTACGTGGCTACGTTTTCCAACCTAGTCCACAAAGCCGGGTATAACCCCGATGAAGCCACGACCCTGGAAATGTTCCAGGACGGACTCCCAGACCAGTTAGTAATCAACGCCACACGCTTCCAACATCCGATCACATGGGATGATTGGAAGGCGGCCGCTCGTCTACAGCAGGCTGAATATCTGGTTTTAAAGGACCGCCTGGGAAAGAACAGGTCCCAGCGTGGAAGGAAGGGCGGACACAGCCGAGAGCAGTGGGTCCAGGCCCTCAAACAGAACCGAAACCCTAACGCCATGGAGGTTGGACGCGCCCGAGCCTCCGTGGCACTTACCGACGGAGACCGGGCTCAACTTCAGAAGGAGGGACGATGTTTTAGATGTCGTGCTCAAGGGCACATGTCGCGTAACTGCCCACAAAAGGGAACGCGCGCGGCTGCTACCTCCTCCTTCGGACCCCCCTCCTTTACCCCGACTCCAGACGTATCAACTCCCACCATCACTACTGTCGCCGTATCTTCTAATCGCATACTTTCGAATGAAGAACAGGCGGATGCGCAGATCGCTGCGATGAAGGCGCAAACCCAGGAGGTCAGGGACCTCATGGTGGACAAATTATTCGGGAAAGAGGGTTTTCCCGACGCTTGAACCCGGCGGCCTGGGCTAGAGCGTTAAATCTAAACGTGTACACTAGCAGATATCGATCCATGCGAATCCCAGTTCTGTTTAAATCTGCACACACAACGGCCGAACGACAAGTCCTAGTAGACTCAGGAGCAACCGACAATTTTATTTGTTCGACACTGCTCAAACGACTACAGATATCCACCCGAAACGTCTCGCATCCCATCCGCATCTGGAACGTGGATGGAACGAACAACCAAGATGGAGAGATCACGCAGTACACCGATCTCACCGTGAGAACAGGGGAGGAGACCAAGACGCTTCGTTTCCTAATCACGAATTTAGGAAGAGACGAAGTGATCCTCGGGTACCCCTGGTTCACGGCCTTTGAGCCACAAATACGACGGGGAGAAGCGACGTTGAACGAGGAGTTTCAACCGGTCGTCATCTCCAGCCTTCATCTGTCAGACGAAGCCACGCCTATGGAATCATCCATAAGGGCGTTGGAGACGTATGAACTTGACGAGGAGGCGTGGGAACAGCTCATAGATGATGAACGGGATCCCTGCATCACATTCCTACGAAAAACAACGACCGCCTCGGAGTTAGCCCAGCGCGAGGCGGCAAAGAGACCTGAGCGCACGTTCGAAGAACTGGTACCTGCGGAATACCGGCGACACCATAAAGTGTTCAGTGAAGAAGCATCCCACCGATTTCCTCCCTCGCGAGTGTGGGACCATGCCATCGACCTCCTTCCGAACGCCCCGCCAGCGTTAGATTGTAAAGTATACCCGCTGGCACGAAATGAAGAGGAGGCGCTCACCACGTTCCTCACTGAGCAGCTTGACAAGGGGTATATCAGACCCTCTAAGTCCGCTTACGCGTCGCCATTCTTCTTCATCAAGAAGAAAGACGGGAAGTTGAGACCCGTCCAAGACTACAGGCGGTTGAATGAGATCACCGTCCGAAACCACTACCCCCTTCCCCTTATCCCCGAACTCATCGATCGCATACGAGGAGCCCGCTTGTTCTCCAAGCTCGACATCAGATGGGGCTATAACAACGTGCGGGTCAAACCGGGAGACGAGCACAAAGCGGCATTTAAAACGAACCGGGGACTGTTCGAACCCCTGGTCATGTACTTCGGCCTCACTAACTCCCCGTCGACGTTCCAGGGGATGATGGACTACATCTTCCGAGACCTCATCCTACTCGGACTCGTGATCGTCTACATGGATGACATCCTAATCGCCACCGCCCTAGACCACGCCCAGCATCGGAACGTGCTGCATGAGGTGCTACACCTCTGTGAAGAGCACGACCTGTATGTCAAACCGGAGAAGTGTGAATTCGAGGTGCTAGAAATCGAGTATCTCGGACTCATTATCGGACATGGGAACGTCCGGATGGACCCCGTTAAGGTACGGGGAGTCCTAGAATGGCCAGCTCCGAAGAGCCTGAGGGAAGTGCGCGCCTTCCTCGGCTTCTGTAACTTCTACAGGCGGTTCATCCGAGGATTCTCCACCCTCGCCCGCCCATTACACGATCTCACGAAGAAAGACACTCCGTGGCGTTGGGACCAGGACCAACAGGATGTGTTCGATAATATCAGACGAAGCATTGGCCGAGAACCCACGCTCCTCTTCCCCGACCTCACGAAACCATTCGAGCTCGAGGTGGACGCATCGAACGTAGCCCTAGGAGCGGTGCTTAACCAACTGGGGCCTGACCAACGCATGCACCCGGTTGCGTTCCACTCCGAATCACTAACAGAAGCAGAACGCAACTACGACATCTACGACAGGGAACTACTAGCGGTAGTCAAAGCGCTACGAGCCTGGCGTACCTACCTAGTCGGTTCCCCTCACAAAATTATCATCCACACCGACCACGCCAATCTACAGTATTGGAAAGACCCCCGAAAGATCAGCCGGAGAGTGGCACGCGAATTCTTGGAGTTATCAGAGTACAACTTCGCACTAAAGCACGTACCTGGTATAAAGAACGGTCGCGCAGACGCCCTCTCGCGACGAGCTGACTATGAGCCCAACGAGGAGGATAACAACGATGTAATCGTCCTCCCTGCTGACCGCTTCATACGTGCAACCCAGATGTCAATGCACGACATGGACATCTGGACGCAAATAGCGCAAAATATGGACGAGAAAGCCGTCCTTGTGTGGGTCGAACCCCACAACCTGAAAAAGCACCAAGGTCTCTGGTGGAAAGGAGACGCTCTCGTTGTCGTGGGCGACAACGATCTTAAATGGGGGGTAATTACCTTTTTCCACGACACGCCTAGCATGGGCCACCCAGGGATCGCAAACACACTAGAGTTGGTGCGACGTGACTACTGGTGGCCGAATATGCGGAAGGATGTGGAAGACTATGTCAAAGGCTGTGCAACGTGCCAAGCCAACAAAATCAACCCCCACCGACAAAAACCACACCTCTTTCCTATCACCACAGACCCCGACGCCAAACCATTTGAAGTCGTAACGATGGACTTCATCACAAAACTACCCCCGTCGAACGGATACGACTCCATTCTTACCATTACCGACCATGATTGTTCGAAAGCGGCCATCTTCATCCTGTGTAATGAGACGATTACCGCGGAAGGAGTGGCGCGACTCTATCTCCACCATGTTTACCCACACTACGGCATCCCCCGAAAGATGATCACGGATCGAGACCCGCGCTTCACATCCGCCTTTATGAAGGATCTGTGTAAGACGCTGGGGATCCGTCAGAACATTTCCTCCGCATATCACCCGCAGACGGACGGGCAGTCGGAGCGCACTAACCAGTGGCTGGAACAGTATCTCCGCCACTGGAGTAACGTACAACAGGATAACTGGGCGGAGGCACTCCCAGTAGCACAATTCGTGCACAACTCATGGCCAAACGCCACAACCAAACATTCCCCATTCTCGTTGATCATGGGATGGGAACCACGTACCACGTGGACATCAAAACCCACGTCGACTCCGTCCGTTGATCAACGATTAGAAGAGATGGGAGATAGACGCCAGCACGCGCAAGACTGTATCAAGCACGCGCAAGAGCTTATGGCGAAGAGGGGGAAGACGCGCTTCATACCTTATATGGAAGGCGCTCAAGTATGGTTGGAGGGGACGAACCTCCGGACCTTTTACCCCACTGCAAAGCTCGCCCCGAAGCGCCATGGACCGTTCCGAATCAAGAAAGTCTTATCGGCGGTCTCGTACGAACTAGATATTCCGAAGACGTGGAAGATACACCCCGTGTTCCATGCGAATCTCCTCACACCATATAAGGAGACGGAACTTCATGGGGCTAACTTCACGCGACCTCCACCTGACCTTATCGAAGGAGAAGAAGAGTTCGAAGTGGAGCGCGTGTTACAATCTCGCCTTCATGGCCGAGGGCGCAAACTTCAATTCCTTATTCAGTGGAAGGGATTTCCCATGAGTGACAGCTCGTGGGAACCACTCGATAACGTCCGCCACGCACCTGACTTAATCGCCGAATTTTACCGGCAGAATCCTACTGCCGAAGGGGCTGGACGAAAGATATAAAAGATACACCCCCTCCGCCCACTCTCGTCACCCATGATCATCCCCGGAAATCTCATGTCTGATACACCAATTGTCACCACTGTGCCCGTCCGCCCCCCGTCTCAGCTTATTCTTGAAAACCTGACAGTACCGTCCCAAGAGGCTGGTATCCCAGTTATGGGATACGACGTCCGCACCCCCTACTCGCGCATTATCACTCCTGACCCTCTGCCGGAGTTCACGCTTGACCCAGAAACCTCCCTACCTACTGTTGTCGAACCGGCTGAGTCGCCGGAGTCTCCGGAGTCTCCTGAGTCCACGTCTCCGCCCCCGCTCACCTCACTACCCACACTCAGCACACTCCACCAGTCCGACCTCCCGTTACCCCCCGTTCCCACCTGGGATGGACCACGTATTCACCCCTCGCCCTACAGTCGAGCTCGCAGTCCCTGATCGACGCTACGCTCTCCTCGACGATGAGGATGAGGACAAGTCAGGAGAGCCGGGTATCCCCTACTTCCTCAACGATCCCACCTCCCCACGCTTTCACCCGCTCATGATTGGAGAGCCGGGGAAGAAGGAGGTGGCGCGGTACATCTATTACCGAAAAGACTACCAAGAAGTTGTAGGAACTATGGGCAAGGGGGAACCTTGCTACGTCACATCGGTCTATCTGCGTACCGTCCAAGCTAATCAACTCCCCCAACATGTCACGGACCAGCAGGTGGACCTATTCCACCCTCACGACCCTCGCCGCATCGTAATCGATGAGGTGATCTCCTCCCTCCATTACCCCGCACTCCACGCCGATGTCTCCCGCTTGCGTACCTGCCTCGAAGCGTGAGACGCGCTCAAGGTGCGCCGGGACGACCTTCGCAGGCTGGAGGCCGAGGCGTCGAAGGACCAATTCCACCTCGACATGAACATGTCGAGCGTACGGAAGAGGTTGCAGTACGCCCGAATCATCCCCCTCATCAGCGACTGATACACGGAGCTGATGACGAAACCTACTCGCCCCCACCACTCATCTGAGCTCCGCGCCGACGGTGCGGACGAGATGCCCCTACCACCACGTACTGGAGGGCCTAGCGAGATGCCGCGCCTTCAAGGGGAAGGCAGCACGCGTCGTCGCAAGTGTTACGAGTGTCGGTCCAAGGACCACCTCGTCAGAGATTGCCCCAAGCGAGGGCGGCGGGACGCGTGCCAATGGTGTGGCAGCCTCGCCCATCGCGTGGACGTCTGCCTCATAAGGCGACTATCCCCGATGTCTGCTCGGTACGAGAATCCCACGCCGCGCACCCGCTGGTGTGGGAAGTGTCTCGATTTCAGGGCGACGCACGACGAGATCGACTGCCCGCAGTATGAGGGTTGCCGTAAGTGTGGCCGAAGGGGGCGCCACATGTTCTTACGGTCTCACACCTGTCCCCGGTCCCCCTCTCCTGATCCCACTACCGTTATCCCCGAAGAGGACTGCTACTATACGAGCGACTAGTCGAAGTCGTGGTGACTTCGAGTCTGAAGGGGGGGTAATGTTACGATTTTGCCCCTTGCCTTTCCCTCTTCTTCTTCTTCGCCTTGTGACTCGCATTCTATGACGACTTTCCATTGTACTTTTACGATACGATCCGCTTCGACCCGCGCCTCGACTCTTATCTCGCGCCTAGTGCATGACCAATACGACGCCCCGTGGCGCGCCTTCCAGAACCCGCTGACGACTTCTGATCCACGCGTCGTCCCGCGGGATCCCCTTGTTCTCTTTTTGTATGCTCCCTTTGTTAGCTCTCTAGGACCCGGATCCTAGGATCGCGCCATATGTTTGTCTCTGACAAACATCGTGTACTAGTATATAAGTCTCACGCTACCTAGCTTGTACGGTAGACTTGACTTCTTGTGTAATACCACACCGCTGTCTGTTCTCACGACCCGATCCCTTGAGTCGCACTTTCGCTTGACTCCCCTGTTTCGCTCGCCGTTGCGCTTGAGCCTATCTTTACTATTACCCTTGTGTCCACGGAGGCCAAGTGGTACTTGTTCATCCCCGAACTAAGTCGTAACTGACTTACTCCTGTCCCGTTACCGTCCGTGACTTAACCGAAGTACACGTCGTACTTAACGCCCCTGTGGTGGCGTTACAGTATTTGGGCGACGCGATGCCCTGAACCAAGTCACATTGGTCAATAAGGATAGGTCAGCATGTGCGCAATGTAGGGTATGTACCTTCAAGACCAGAATATGGCCAGACCTTGTTATCATCTATATTGAAAAGAACGACGTCAGAACATCCACAGGGCCAGGACTCGGACGGTGGCGAGGCATTAACTGTTTGAGGTGATAGAACGCGATTTGGCGCATAATACGAACGGCCCTGCAATTGTAGCTTTGTCCAGACTTGAATGTTTTGGAAGGGTAGGGAGGAATTCCTATTAGCAACCCTACGACCACCAATCTGGATAGGGTCTCCAGCGTCGAAGCGAACCAAGAAGTCGGCCAGAGCTCCCCGTAGATCTGGTAGGTTGAACTTGGCCATGGCATCCTTGACAGACATCGCCTTCATGGTCAGGTCTTGGCTCAAGTGTAAAGCTGTATTTCCATTCACGACAGTTCGAAATGGCCGCAGCGCACGTGGATATAAGCCCTGCTTCAGGAAACTCGCAAGCTCAAAGTAGTTTGCGTGTCTTCGAGTAGTAGTCCCGGACACTGGAGCAACTGGTCGAATATGCGTTAGGAGATCGCCCGTCGTATTAATACCGCGTAGAAGTTCTTCTGGTCCTTCCGGATCCTCAGATAGACCATCCATGTTGCCATCACCATCATCTGGATATTCGCAATTCACGTTGTCGGGGGAGTGAAAGTCGATCTTAGCCTCGCAAATGGAGGTGGCCAAGTCAAATTGACGACATTTCTCCTCGCGATCGAGGTAGCGACAGATTTGAGACTCGTATCCCTGTTTGTTGCTAGAACGCGATGGGACCTTGATTTCGGTGATATGGCACCGTTCTGTGGTATCTGCAGTCCACTGAATCGCTGCTCCGTTTTCGCGAATGCTGGAGGAGACACTTTGCATAAGTTCAAGCTTTGGAATATACCACTCCTTGAGGACCTTCTTGCGCTTCCCAATCCGGACACCAGCGGATACGATTGAGCTCTTGTGATCGTGGAAACTCTGAAGCGCACTGTCGATATTGACGCAGTCCTGCTCAGATATCTCAGGTGCCTGGGCAAGATACCGAAAGTCCGCTAACGAGCGAATGGCAATGAAGAAATCGCTAGGAACAGCATCCGCGATGATGGCCACGATGTAACGCTGGATGTCACGATGTTCCCAACCAGTGACTTGCTTCAACTTGGATACGCCCTCGCAAAACTGTCAAAAACCTGTGTGTGGATGAAGGATGGAAAATCGGTAGTCGATTTCAGCGCCTTTGAGAGTGCGGATGCACCATTTCGCATCGTGGTCCCAGAACATTTTGTGCCAATGGTGAAGGGGTTCCGGTGTGAAGAATTTTGACGGTTCTGAAAGTGCCCAATCACGCCAAAACGGCCGGTGGACGCCATTGAGTCGGACTTTCATGGCTTCCTTGATATACGCATTGAGATGCCAAGGGTTAACTCTGGCTTCGATAGCGTGTAGTTGGGCAAGAGTAGTCGAAGCAATTCAGGGTTCATGCCGGAAGGGGTCGCCAAACTGTTTGTAACTTGCCATCGTCACGTGGGAAGTTTTCCCGGCAACACAGGCGAGTGCCACTGCCTCTGCAACATCTGCAATATACGCGGCAAGAGGCGTAAACATATAGCGGAGCGACCCTAGTGGATCCGACATCATGATACCAAATTGGGCGGCTTTTTTGAGCGGAGTTAAGATGAAGTCCAAGCACTCGTGGACCATGCGATTCTCCAAGATGCCACGTGTTTTTGAGTCTTTGTGAATGAAGTTTGGGACAGGGAGCAACGCAAGGAGAAGGAACGCATGATTCGTTCCTTTCATACGGAAATCCATGAGAAGGTTCGCAAGGCTTATCAGAAGCGGGTGAGCGACGCGTCCACCAGTCATGGCAGATATGTTCGTTTTGTCAGATGATAGCACGACCCCAAGAAGAGTAGCCCCATCTGGCAGCTGGCTCTGCAGGAATATAAGGAACAAAGTCATGGATGACACGGACTAGAGGAACATACCTGCATGGACCACGCAACGTCACCAGTCAACCACTCGGTGTAGATTCGCATTGCGCTGACTGCCGACTCATAGACGCGGAATGGAGTAAACCTAATGTGATCGTTCATAAGAGGATTGGAGAGGATGCATTGTATACATTCGAGTGGGTCGCGGTAGAATAAATGGACATTCTTCTTCATAGGAAAAGGACTGTCACATGGTTTACATCGCCACTCCGGTCCTTGTGGGAGCATTTCTGCCAGTCCTCGTAGTCGTTTGGCATTTCTGAATGATAGACCCAACCCGTTGATCTGTGCCAAGTGTCATCAGATCGGGACCCGAGACAATAAACGGCACTTACGAGTTCTAGTGACAGAAACGAATCAATCGAGGCCATGCTAAGACCGGAACGAAGCAGAAAAGCAGCCATCTCCCATTCTGCCCGTGATGCAAATGGATAGAAGATATTTTTTTTGCGTTCTTGTGCGTATTGGTCATGGTCGAAGCTCTGCAGAAATGTCGTACCACGCCCATATTCCCTCGCTGCTCCCACATATTCCTGAATGAAGGGCCTACCATCCACATTCTGGATATCATCTCGAAGGTCTTCCGTAGCTGTTACGTCGATGTCGATATCCATAGGTTCGGGAGTAGTTGAAACCCGGGCCTGAGTCGGAATGGGTTGATGTTGGCGCCGTCGTTCTTGATACCTCTGAAGTTCGTCCACAAGATTTACAACCTCTTCAAAGTGGCTATTGCAGGACCCGAAAGGATGATTCATATGGCACAAGAGAGCTTTTCTATCTCGGAAATTGCGATGACACTGTGGACAGCGCATGATTGTTGCATGAGTCAGGCGTCAGTGTCGGGCGTCAGTGCGTGCCAGTGCATATAATTGGATGAGTCAAAACGCGTGGGAACCTAGAATTTACACATCAACGTCCATGTCCTTTACAACACTTGTGCAGGATCCCCAGGAAAGTAGCTTAGGCCTATCTTTCGATTCACTGATTCTGATATTGAGTTTTACAGCCGGTTAAAAGCCATCACGAAGCGTCATTGCTATATTCAAATGCTATGACCGAGCGATGGGAGTGTGAATGCGAAGTGCAAGCTGCTCAAACCAAACTACAGCAGGCAGTGCTGGGTGTCCAAAAGGCTCAAGAGCGATTGTCAGACGCAGATCGTCGGGTGGGTAGGGTACGGCACATAGTGAGGAAAAGTGGCTTCCCCGACGTCTTTGGGCGAAGGACACGTATGAAGCACTGTTCAGTTGCCAGTTATCGCCGTATGCAATACCCTTTTCCTTGGACATTTGACCTTTATTCATCTGTCAATCACGCCAACAGAATATCGTATCGCTTCAGTCCCTGGATTTACAAGTCACTTCTCCGTCAAACTGGATTAAATATTTTTTTTGTAGTTGATAAATATGTGCGGTTAGTAAGTTGGTCAACACACATGTGATCGCGTGATCCATAAAACACCTTGTTGCGTCAAATTTTCATTGTTCGTTCATTCTACCATGTCTCGAAGGCAAAGAGAGGATGAAGAGGAAGAACACCCATATCCTCAGACGGCCCCCCGACTTGGTAAGCTATTGTTCCTTCGATGGTCTGGAACTGACGTTGACATCTAACTCTGTCGTCCCCCTCATCACGTAGCAAAACGTGTGAACCGTGGCCAAGGAGGTGCCATTGCACAACTTGTTTCTGTTTCTGAAAAGATTCGCCCAGACCTTGAGTTGCAATCCACAAACCAAAGCAAGAGAACAAAGACGCCTGCCAACGCAGCTGTTAATGTGATGGCACCAAGCCGACTAGTAGGTTACCAATCCGTCCTCATCCATGCGCCTATGCCTGACACTATTAGAATAACAGCGGTTCACTAGCCCAGAGAGATCCCCCGCTTTCGCTGGCTACCCCCACACCCTCGCTTATGCAAGGCAGGCCAGGTTCCTCTTTTGGCTTTTCACCGGGGGGGTTCGTACCCCCTACTGATGAGACGATGGACACTCAAGGTAACGCAAAGTTTTAAATGACTATCCCTGATACCAACTCTGGACGCTGACAGGAGGAGTCTCTCAAGGCGATGGAATAGGTGGAGATCTGCAGGATGACAGAGAGGTGCCCCCCGTGGAAGTGAGGACGGTATGTTTTGTCATCATATCCTCGGTTCCTCATCCACGTTCCCCGCTTTGGCTTTGACTTTAGCTTATGAATTTATGGTAGAACCTATCGATGAACAGTCACCTGATGAAGATGATAGGTTGGCTGAAGCATTCCTCAGGTCAACACGCCGTCGTATAGTTACGAGCGCAGGTGAGCAACGATGACCTTACCAATATTCTTACTAGATTTAATTATGTAGAGCCGGAAGAAAGTCAATCCTATACGAACCAACCTGTTGGCAATTCGACCTCTGCGGGTCATGGTCGTCAGGGGTCCCGTGCGTTGAGATCTGACGACGGTGCCTCAGGTTTGTTTTATAGAAATTTATCCCTTGTCATGAATTACTCATAGACGAAGACGGAGGTTCACAGAGTGTGCTTCAATCGCACCAACAAAAAAATAGGGCCATTAGGCCTCCCAATCCTGATGTGCTTCTTGCCACCGACAAGAGAGTGCCTCTGTGGGTATTCTTACTCGATATTTGTCTTACCACAGCAACTGATATAATAAATAGCCAAGTACCCTCGTCAGACGAATGCAGGTCAGCCGGGGACCCCCACGCATGACATCAGCGTCACTTGTGGTCATGTGGCAAATCCCCGACACAACAACCGTGGATGCCACAGTGCTCCTGACAACCATGGACGCCACAGCCTTGCTCCTGACAAGAATAATGCCAAGGGGAGCGACCATGATGTGGCTCCGAAAGCCCGCTCCACTCGCACTTTCAAGCCACCCGAGGATGCGAAACCCACCCACCTTCGTTACTATCATGGGACTCCTTGGTACGACGTGCTCGTCAGTGCCAAGAGCTTCTATAGGATGAGTATCCACACCGAGACAAGTGACCCCTTCCCGGAGCGCAGCCGAGAGAGCCTTGGTGCTGCACATGATTGTCTCCTCGAGGCAATCACTCTTCTCACGACTGCAGAACAGGCTTCCCTCAATGACAGTATGCCTTTTCCTTCTCTTTACGTATTGTGTTTGCTCATCAATAATTCAATAGCGACCTACCACGTTGACCATTCTAACATGACTGCTCTTGTAAGTATTATAATATGTTTTGTCGCTATTACTAGCTCAGTCAATTATAGATCTTCGACGACGGCCCCTCCTATCGTGGGCGCATGAAGACGATGGCACGTGACATCGTCAAGTCCCACTTCAAGGCCGAACTCAACCCTTCCCTGACATTTGGTCACAATTCCTCGGAGCAAGCCCAAGTAATCTCTGATGCTGTGAGGAATACGCTTCAGAATTCCCTTTTTTTAGTGGGGCCAGAGCTCGACGAGAATGTAACTCCCTTTCTTGTGCCAATATGCTTGTTGACATTAGCCAGGGTCGCATGGAGAACTTCGCGCATCCAGCGGCCATCGAACTTTGTAAGATGTTTTATTACAGCGGCAAAGATTGTCTGTCGGTGCTGTTTCCAAAAGAATTCAGTATTCTTCCAATCGCATGTCTCATCATGGCGTTTACCTGCGTGCGTTTCCCTCCGATTTCTGTGCCTCATGCTAACTTAAAAAACAGATCGTCAATTGTCTCGATGAATGGGAGTCGGGTTATCTGGTCAAGGTCCCCTTCACTGGTGATGCGTATGGGCCCAGGTATAGCCTCATCGCTGGTTTGGCCGACGATGTCTTGGGCAATGCCTATCACGGGAAAAGGCTGCGGGCGCGCCTGAGGAAGATTGCAGCAGATGGATGGTTTGGCGGCCTTTTTTTGTTTCATAATTGCCTGTTTACTAACTTTTTCATCCGGTCAGGGTGTCTAACTCAAAGAAACGCGGCAGCAACTCATCTGGTCACAGCTTCAAGGTCACACTCGATTAGCCCAGTACTGCACATGTTTGACTCAGGGATGGTGGCTCGCTGGCGGCAGTGATGGTGGCCTTGGTGGCAGTGGCGGTGACTCAAGGTTGGCCTCATGGCCTTTTTTAAAAATTACTACATATACCTGTCCGTCCCTCTTGGTTACTAGAATAGAATAGTATCATTTGTCGAGTGCAAGAAAATATATGAGCCTGAACTGACCCAGTACCAGCCTGGGTACTGGTACTACCAATGCACTAATAGCATATTATGACCATACTACAACTGCACTGTGACTACTACAACTGTACTATGACTATACTACAACTGTACAATGCCACCACTCTGGTAACTATAGCAGGCTACAATGAGGCTATGGTAGACTACAGTAGACTACAGCAGACTATGGTAGACTACAGCAGACTACGGCAGACTACGGCAGACTACGGCAGACTATGGTAGGCTATGGCAGACTACAGTAGACTACAGTAGACTACGGTAGACTACGGTAGACTATGGTAGACTACTATGGTAGACTACGGCAGACTACGGCAGACTACGGCAGACTACGGCAGACTACGGCAGACTACGGCAGACTACGGCAGACTACGGCAGACTATGGTAGGCTATGGCAGACTACAGTAGACTACAGTAGACTACGGTAGACTACGGTAGACTATGGTAGACTACTACGGTAGACTACGGCAGACTACGGCAGACTACGGCAGACTACGGCAGACTACGGCAGACTATGGTAGGCTATGGCAGACTACAGTAGACTACAGTAGACTACGGTAGACTACGGTAGACTATGGTAGACTATGGTAGACTACGGTAGACTACGGCAGACTATGGCAGACTACGGCAGACTACGGTAGGCTATGGTAGGCTATGGCAGACTATGGCAGACTATGGTAGGCTATGGCAGACTACAGTAGACTACGGTAGACTATGGTAGGCTATGGCAGACTACGGTAGACTACAGTAGACTATGGTAGACTATGGTAGTTGACCATAGTCTGCCATAGCCTACCATAGCCTACTGTAGTCTACCGTAGTCTGCCATAGCCTACCATAGTCTACCGTAGTCTACTGTAGTCTGCCATAGCCTACCATAGTCTGCCATAGTCTGCCATAGCCTACCATAGCCTACCATAGTCTACCGTAGTAGTCTACCATAGTCTACTGTAGTCTACCCTTAGTCTATGGTAGTCTACCATAGTCTACAGTAGACTACCCTTAGTCTATGGTAGACTATGGTAGACTACTGTAGACTACCCTAGTCTATGGTAGTCTACCATAGACTACAGCACTTGCTGGCATCAAGACTACAGTCAATAATTGGACTACGGCAGACTATGGCAGACTACAGCAGACTACAGCAGACTACAACAGGGTATGGTAGACTATAGCACTTGCTAGCATCAAGATAATTGGGTCAATATGGTAGACTGCGGTAGACTGTGGTAGTAGGCCTGGATATGGTAGACTGTGGGTAGACTACAGCAGTGCTACAGCAGTGCTGCACAGAACATAAACGTCACTACCAGCACTACAAGAACTGTGGGCTACTTTGGCCTCTATGTAGTGCTGCTGCAGACTCCTGTAGAGGCCCAGGGTTTGCTGATGAAACGAGTCAACTCACGAGTGTGACTCGCACGTGACGAGTACTCGCGCCCGCGAGTACTCGTGCCTGGACCCTCGCGCGAGTACGAGTTCGACTTTTTCTGAGCGCGAGTACTCGCGAGTACTCGTGGTACACCGGGTCATAACAATACTATCCACCTTTGTTCAAGTTGATTACAGTTTCCATAATTTATCTTGTACTATCAAGTTACAATCTATCTATCTGCTAGTTAAGAGCCGCAGGGCTCGCCTTCCGAATTGTCAGCGCTGTCGTTGCCATCGCCCATCGTCGTGCGGCGGTGTTGTTGTTGTCGTCATCTGGTCGTTGTTGCCCCTATCGTCGTCGACGACGCGTCGCCTTCTTGATTCTTGGTTGTCTTGGTCGCCTTGCGGGTCACCCGTTGTTGTGGTCGAGTCGGGTCGATGGGCATCGCCCTGTTGCTGTGGTCAATGGGTATCACTCCATCGTCGTTGCGTCGTCCAATGCGTAATCGATACTGTTGCCGTCTTGCTGTTGCTGGTGGTGGCAAGGGTGGTAGTGTTGCAACCTGCGGGCCGGTCTGCATGTAGCTAGCGAAACTGGCAATCACCAAGGGCATGGGAAGCTCGGCGTCTGGTGCTGATGAGTTGCTTACACCACGTGAGTTGCTTATCACTTATCATCAACCATGACATATGCCTGGACGATGACGACGGCAGTGGCCACCCACACGACGACAACCCCCGCCGGTCAACCCATCGACGATGGGTCGACCACAACGATACTTCGGCAACAGCAAGGCAGGCAGGTCGAACGCTGGCACGACAACAACGACGGTCCATGACGACTCGGACAACATCCCACGATGACAACGGCCCACAACGACAACCACCCACGATGACAACCACCCACGACGACAGCGGCCTGCGACGACAAAGGCCTATGACGATACGGATGACGACCACCGCGCTGGCGACGACACAACGACGCTATTACGCGACTGCAGCAGCGGGCAGCGATAGGGCGGCGGGAGTTGTGGGCTTTGTAGCTAGTGTTTAGAGTACATGTCTGTAGCTAGTTCTAGCAAAAAGTGAAATATCTTTAGAGTACTTGTTTCAGACGAGTACTCAAACTATGTGAACGAATATGAGTACTCGGGGCTCAGACAGGTACTCGCGCTGCGAGTACGAGTATTGCTCCTGAGAATTCAGCGAGTACTCACGCCTACGAGTACTCGCACCGACGAGTACGAGTCGAGTACGAGTTGCTCATCGGAAATTTCTGACGAGTACTCATACTCGCGAGTGTCACTCGTTGACATCTCTAGTGAGGGCGATCTGATGGAGTATAGGGCGCTGCTGGCGAGTGAAGACAAACCCCCCTCGACTTCACTTGACTGGGTGGCGTACACTCGCAGGGACAATGAACCGGCGGTCAACTCACCTTTCATCCTTGACACCAGGGCTACGTGCCACATCTCGCCAACACGTTCCGACTTCAAGACCTTCTCCCCCATTCCGAACCACCCTGTTAGGGGGCCTCGGCGGCGCTTCGGTCTACGCTGTCGGCACAGGCACTGTGGAGCTACGCATTGCAAGCGGCCACAAGTTGACCCTCCAGAATGTCCTCTATATTCCTGACACCACTGTACACCTTGTCTCTGTGCTATCGCTCAGCTGTGACGGCGGCTACGCCTGCCACTTCGACGCAGACACTTGTTGGATCACCAACAAAAGCAACACCATCATTATGCGGGGCACAATTCCCCCCGCCAAAACCTCTATGTCCTCTCCATTCCCACTTCCGCTTACCATCTGACCGCCCCAAAGCCCATCTACGCACAGGCGATGTACCCACAGTGCGTCCCTGATGTTGAGACCTGGCATCGGCAGCTCGGCCATTGCAATGTTCGCACGATTATAGACATGGCTCGCTCTGAGGCAATCCAAGGTATGCCTATTGATTTATCGTGTGCACCACCTAAATGCGACCACTGTATCGTCGGCAAGCAGACCCGCTCAACCGTTCCAGACACGCATGAAGGGGTGAAAGCGGAACAGAGGTTAGGAAAGGTGTACGTTGACTTGTGCGGCCCAATGCCGACGGCATCCAAAGCTGGTGCCCTGTATTCGATGAATGTGATTGACGATTTCTCGGGCTATGTTTGGGCGATCCCCCTAAGAACTAAAGCCGAGGCCGCAAAAGTGTTCCAGGATTGGCATCGCGCTGTCACAGCCCAAACGGGTGATAAACTTGGCTCCCTCCTCACTGATAACAGGGAACTCGTCTCCCAGTCGATGGAAACTTGGTGCAAGGCAGAAGGCGTCGATCATCAGCTAACTGCCCCCTATACGTCAGCGCAGAATGGACGTGTGGAACACCTTCATCGAACGCTCCTAAACAAAGGCCGGGCAATGCGCTTCTCCTGCAACGCCCCCGCCAATCTGTGGGACGAGTTCGTTAACACCACTGCCTATTTGACCAACCTGACCGCAGCAACCTCCAATAGGGGGAAAACGCCCTTCCAAATGTGGTTCGGCTGGATACCCTCACTCTCCCACCTATGCGAAATCGGTTGCCGGGCCTATGCCCTGATGATGACGCACACATCAAAATTAGCCCAGTGATCCTTGCCCTGCGTGTTGATCGGCTATGCCCCACACGCCAAAGCTTATCGGCTCTGGGACCCCTCCAGCAAACGCGTCTTCAACTCCTTCCATGTTTCATTCATCGAGCATCTCCATGCCGCCCCAACATCCCTCCTTCCTGGCACCACGCTTAACTTATCACCTCCCTCAGAGCCAGCCTCATGGGACGCCCCGGGCTACATCACTCCTTCCCCATCCCCCTCCCCTTCCCCATTTGTCTCTTGTTCTCCTTCTTCACTTCCGATCGAAACCTCTTCCCCTATCTCCATCCCTTCACCCTCCTCCTCCCAATTAAGCGCCACCTCGTCTTCTCTTGCTTCTCCTTCTTTTGCCTCCGCCCATGTTTCATCTCAAACTCAAACAACGTCTCCAAATATCACATCACAACATAGTATAACACCCCCAACTATAACACCAACTAGTAGATTAATTCACCACGATAGAGATACCGATACAAATGAACACAATGACTCCCTAAACGAACAGAATCAAACTCCTATTACTTTACCTGTAGATACATTACCCGATCTCCCCCATTCTTCCTGCGCCTCGACTCCCCAGTCCATCCCCTCCACGCTCCCAACTCTCACCCCCTCACCCCCTCCCACAATACCACCTCCCAATCCCCGGCGCTCTTCCCGAATTCCCATACCCACGCACCGTGGAGCTGATGGTCTCGCGCACAGCTCCCGCTTGTCTGCTGCAATGGCCGACGTCCATGCATCCGGTGTCCATCGTCAGGAGGAGAGGAGCAGCAAACGCGCAGACCCTAGTGGTGACGGTGATCACGCCACAGCCTTTATATCATTATTCTCACCCATGCGCGACTCACATGACTTGTTACCAGTTGATGTCCGTGCCAGCCATAGCCTTACATCAGTCGACGAAGTCCTCGCCGCTTTGACTAACGGATACCTTGAGCCAACAGTCGATCTGGATGATGAACCATCCTGGGCCAAGGCCGTTGCCTCTCCTGAGCATGAGTACTGGATTGCCGGAGGCCGAGATGAACTCAAAAGTCTGGAGGACTTAAGCGTCTTCATCCTCGTCCCCCGCAGTGAAGTACCACGGAACCAGCGCCCACTCAAGGGTAAACTCATATGCAAGCGCAAACGTGACGACGCTGGCAACATCGTACGCTACAAGGTCCGCTACGTGGCAAAGGGATACGCTCAGCGGTATGGAGTCGATTACGATAAGACCACCGCACCCACCGCTCGCTTAGAGTCCTTCCGAGCACTACTCCACATCGCAGCGACCCTGGACTGGGATCTCAGGCAGTTCGACATCAAGACCGCATTCCTCCATGGGATCCTACCGGAAGATGAGACCATGTATATGGAGCAGCCGGAGGGGTTCGAGGAAGTGGGGAAAGAGGACTGGGTGATGAAGCTAATGAAGAGTATATATGGCATGAAGCAGGCGAGTAGGATCTGGAACAAGATGTTCAACACCACCATCGTAGGTTGGGGTTTCGAGCAACTGGCATGCGAATGGTGCGTGTATAGGCGTCAATCCGCGACAGGAACCATCATCTTTGTGGTACACGTCAACGATATCATCGCAACAGCATCATCCCCAAGCGAGATAGAGCACTTCAAGGCTGAGTTGACCTCCAAGTGGGAGATTTCTGACCTGGGCAAGCCAAAGTACGCTTTGGGGATAGGTATCACCTGTGATCGCACCAAGCGTACTATCTCTATATCCCAAACAGCTCTGATAGATCACGTAGTGGAAGAGTTCGGTCAAGCCAATGCCCACGCAGCCGACACTCCCATGGTCGCTGGTTTGCAACTGCAATGCCCTGATCCCACAGCTCCCCTGTCATCACATCAGTAAGAATACAGGCAACTTCCAACTTTCTACCTGGTGTGGCAGCAGGAAACTAGTGCAAGTTGCACAAGTTCACAAGTCAAACCTAGTGCCATTATTTAATATTTAATATTTATATAGATAATATTTTTTATTTGATTAAAGTGATTAAATATCTAATCTAATCTATTTTATTATTATAATTGCTGTTTACAACTTTGGTCACAAAATATATATAAAAATCCATTTATTGCATAATAAAACATGTACAATCTATTGCCTCGCTGTCCCATTCCAGACCCTACTGCTGCCTCATCGTTGTCACTCTTGCCAGCGGCGGCGTGGCGAGGCTTGTTCGGGACTTGCGTGTGAGGGTGTCGCGACGAATTTGCGGTCGCAACATCTTGTGTCGGCGGTTCGGGTAGCGGTTCGGGGCTTGTTGTGTTGCAGTGCCACGGCAGTTGCGGTCAACCTTGTGTGTCATATTGGCTTGTGTGCGGTGGGTCGGGGTTGCGGCGTGGCACGGGCCTGCTGCATTGGGGTGGTGTTGCAGGGTCCTGCGCCCTGTGTTGGCTGGCGTGGCGAGTCGTGGTTGTGGAGCTGGAGTTGTGGGACTTGCTGTGCTGCGGAGGTGCTGCGGCGGGGCTTGAGCGTAGCGATGGGTTGTGGTAGCAGGAACTGTGTCGCGACGTGGCATGCTTACTGTGTTGCGATGGTGTTGTGCTGGCGTCGCGGTGAGTCGCCTAGTTGAGGCAGGAGTGTCGTGGTGGCGGCCACAGGCTTGCGTGTAGCAGGTGGCGGCAGTGGGACTCGACTCTGCAATGCTGGTGAGAATGAATGAAACAAAAAAAAACGTATCTAGACGTGGCTTGCGGATGGTGTTGCGGTGGGACTTGGAGCAGCGGGCCGCCGGGGCCGGTATCGCGGTGAGTGGCCTGGTTAAGGCAGTTGACTGGCAGTTGCAGTGGTGGTGGCAGCCAGGGCTTGTGTATAGTGGGCGGCGGCGGGGACGTTGCTATGCTTGGACTCTGCAATGGCTGGTGAGAACGAATGAAACAAAAAAAAAAAAAGGGAAAAAAACGTATCTGGATGTTGGTCCCCGTTGTATTGCAGGGCTCCTGCACCGTGTCGGGGTGGTGTGACGGGATTTGCATGCCGTGAATGTACGGCGTCGTGGCGGGGTTTTCACATGGTGGATGGCGTCGTAAAGGGTCGTGCACGCCGTGGCGCGGCAGCGGTGACAGCAGACATCGCATGGCGAAGGGTAGAGGTGGCGGCTATGGGCTTGCGTGTGGTGAATGACGGTGGTGGGGACTGCAAGGCTTGAGGAGACACGAATAACAAGAAAAGAAAAGAAAAAAAAACATACCTGGGATTTGTCCCAGCTCGTGACCAGCCACGTCTTCATCACAAGTGACGTCGTCGTGGTCATGATGCCTACGTGCCTGCTAATGGAGTGTTAGTGGGGTGGGGCATGCTGTTGGGACCATGGGGCTTGGGCGCATCGGTGTGCAGGCAGGGGTTGCGAAGTGAGCCATGTGCTGACATGTCAAGCGGGGGCTCAATCTATGGCGTGGGAAGGTGGGTCAGTTACGTGGTTTGACTTTCGATGTTCTCACCCACACTTGCCACCCACTTTCTTCCTATGCTCCCCTGCGGGGGGTTTTTTCTCTCTTTTTTTTCTTTAATGGATCTCTTTAGGGACCTACTGCCCATACCTGCTCCCATGGACCACGTCCTACGCAAGAGGGATGACCAAATTCCTGTCTGCAGACATGAAGACGGGGTCGACAACGATCTGAGCTTCGGTCTTGTGCAAAAGGTACGTTTTTTTTTTTTTTGGTTTCGCTCGGCTTCTCCTAGTGTTGCAGAGCCTTTCCCCCCTCACAGGCCTCACTTCTGTTGTTGTGGCTACATCCTCAAACCACCCCCGCCTTTCCAACGAATGCCCACATGCCACATACCCAGTGAGTTATGTTTTTTTTCTCGTTCTGCTCCACCCTGAACCGTTACAGGACAACACATAATGCTGTTTCTGTGTGCACACTGCACCCCCACTTGCCCACCTTACCAACATCACCACCCGATGCACCTGCCTAAACACCGTGATAATTGATAAGTTGTTTATTTTCTATTTTTTGTTCACCTTTAACTGTCGCAGGACATAGCAGTGTCTTCCCCTAGAGCCACCTTTGCTTGCCTGCCACATGTCTGCTGCATTGACACTGCTGCAGCTGCAACTTCGCCACCACCCACATCACTCCACCGGCCCCATACTAGCCCCGCTGTGGTGCCACCTGCAACACCATGCAGGCAGATGCCACAACCCTGGCCCTGCGACCACCGTCAAATTCCCTTGCCATGCCACTCTGCCACCTTGCAACCCAGGCCCACCACCTCACCCTCTCACCACCGCCACCGCGTCATGCCACCACCACACTGGCTCCAGCCCGCCACACACAAGTCCCACCAACACGACGCTCAAGACCTCGCAAACATCAATGTGACGTGACACTAGTGATAAGGCCTGCACTCCAGCTCAGTGACCGCCACCCACCCCAACCTGTCGCACACAACCCCCACCAACACGGGGCGCAAGACCCCTGACACCACCATAACATGGCGCCACGCGTGCCACATCATGACCCCAGCCCTGCCACTGCCACCCCGACCCACTGGCACTGTAGTACTTATTACCATGTATTTGTTTGATTCTAAATAAAATATTATTTTTATGCTGCAAATCTCACCATCATATGACTAAGATAGATGACTAATATATGATATAATATATTATATGACAAATATGACTAAATATGATATAATATAATATGACAAATATGATCAAATATGATATGACAAATATTTAACTTAGATAATATGCCTAATACTTGGACTTGTATGACTTTCTTGACTTTCTGAACTTGTCCTGCTTGCTGGTCATCGCTGTGTAAGAAACTTTTTGAAGGATTAGACATGGCTTGTGCAACTGCCAACTTGCTAACTTTATGGGTTGTACCAGGTGGCACCACCAGGTGCCAGGTGGTACAACCCCCATCAAGCAACCCGTACAAATACTGATGGGAAGTCAATGACTGGATATCTCGCACCCCATATTGCTCGTTGGTCAGCAGTCTGATGTATATTGCTGTCGCCACCTGCCCAGACATCTCCTACGCAGTGGGCTGCCTATCCTCCTTCTGTAATTGCTACCGCCTGGAACACTGGTCAGCTGCCATACACGTCCTCCACTACCTCAAGACGACGCGGACTATGTGCCTAGATCTTGGCGGTGCTAATCAGCTAAAGTTGCTTGGTGTCACGGCGCAGCCGGGACGGAGCCTACGCGAAGACCCAAAGTACACGCAAGATGACCCGCGATGGGACAGAGAAGTCCGCGGAGCCACAGCAGTGCTCGAACGCCTGTTAGAAAGCTGGGAGAGAGCACCACGCGCAGAAGATCACGTACGAGTGGGACGCGCGGTGAGCACACGTGACCCTTACCCGCCATCACGTGACTATCAGGAGGCGTGGGATTAGGTCCGAGTTATTGGCCGTCACGTGACCCCGGCACGTGACCCACCTAGAACGGTCCGGAAGAGCCTAGATGAGCTTGTGCCTAGGCTGAGGCTAGAATGTGAGTCCGGATGAGCTTGAGCCCGGACGCGGTCTAGATTGAAGACTCATGGTGTGTTATCTCTGACTCGTGCCAAGAGGGCCTTATGCCATTGGTGGATTTCGATGTGGATGACTGATGCGAATCGAGGGCCTTGTGCCATTGGATAGGTGTATTAGGGTTTCGGATTCGGGCTGAGCTTGAAAGCTCCCCCTTGTAGTATAAGTAGAGGGCTTTGGACGCATTATAGTCCTTAGCTTTGATATCTTGTGTAATACCTTCCCCTTCGCCGGAGTTGGTCTTAGGGCACAGAGTGTATAAAGCTTGATCCCTCATTGTCTCATCCCCTCCTTTGTCCTCTTTGCTAGTGTGCTGGAGTTATCGCCACTACGCGTTCCGCTATAGGTCGTGCTTAGTCATCGCCGACTTCTTGTTATCAACGTTATCTTGGTCCTTGTGCACGACATGCCACTCGGACGCAGCGAACCGGCAACGGTCACGTGATTGACGGCAGACGTCCGGAAGGAACGTAACACTTGGGTACTCAGACTTGGACTACGCGAACTGCGTGGACACCAGTCGATCCATTGGAGGCTACTGCTTCACGCTTGGGTCGGGTATGATCTCTTGGAGCTCCCGCAAACAACAGACCATCGTGGATTCTTCATGTTATGCTGAGTACATAGCTCTACATGAAGCGTCACATGAAGCGATCTTCCTCTGGCAACTGCTTGATGGGCTAAAGCTACTGCCTACCGGACCCTCGTCCCTCTACTGTGATAATGACGCCGCATCCGGGCTCACAGAAGATCACATCTGGCACTCGCACACCAAACACATTTGGGTTAAACATCACTACATTCACGAGCAAGTCCTAGGCGGCGAGCTATCCGTGCAGCGCGTCAAGTCGAAGGATAACACTGCCGATATCCTTACAAAACCTCTGGGTCAAGTCGATTTCCTTTGTCTGCACCAGTACCTGGGACTCAGTGTTGAAGAGAAACCCACATGAGGATAAGGAGGAGTTGGCGCACGTTAACGCATACTCGAGGAGGAGCTGACGCACGTTGACGCACACCCACACTCATGTCCCTTGCGACCCGACCGTTTTCCCTTTCCTTCCGACGCTTTCCTTTCTCCTTTCGGACACCTTCTTCCTCCGCTCAGACACAATATCTTATACCTATTTATGAACAATTACCCAGTACCTACATGTCGAGGAGGAGTGTTGAGACCGAGAAGTCACGACACCTTGGACTGGCTGCACGTGATATGTAGTACATACGCGTTTTGGTATTCGATAGTTCGTTTCCCTCAGTTGCCTTCGTACTACGAGGATCTGAGGGTAAGTTTTCCGTACCTTTACCACCCTCCCACCATTGTTGACACCCTGTGTAGACAGTCTCAGTATAGGTGATTATATTAAGTTGCCTTCATACTACGAGGATCTGAGGACAGTCTCGGTATAGGTTTTAATAAAAGTGATTGAAGCCGGGCCATCTCTGATAAGGTATTCGTAAGCGCCTTCGATGACAGAAATCCACTATTGGAGATGCCGTGAAGGCGAATATCGACAAGGTTTCCGGAAGAAGAAAGATGCCGCAGGGGTTCGGGAAAGTCGATCCCAGTCAAGTGAAGTCTACGGAGGCGTGGGCCCCACAGGAAGGCGCTGGGCAGGGTCACCTGGATATTATCTCGAGACAGAAGGAAAAGTTCCTCTAGTTCGGAGAACGTCTTCTTGATTTTGAACATTTTCGCCAGGAGCGACCTTGTGACGGTGAGGCTGATAGAGATAACACGATCAGACCGCTTCAGTGCGGCCATAATGTTTTTTTCGTCCTTGGGAACAGGGGGATCGAGCGCCGGGGGTCCTCCGTACGTCATGACGATAGGCAAGGCTGGCCAGCAATCCAGAGCCTTCAAGACAGGCGTTCCGTGCGTGCAGAACAGCCGAAGATGTAAAGTTTGTTGAGACGAAAATACGATATGTCTCCACTTGCGACATATATGCACAAGCCTAGGCCAGAATCGTGGAGAGGCATCCAGATAATGACGAAATATCTTTAGAAGGACTTCGTCGGAAAGCTCCCCGATCATCACTTGTCGAGAAAGGGAACACGTTAGCGAATGGAACAAGCATCGCGTGGCGGAATATGCACCTTTTATAGGGCGTTTGCCTGGTGTGGTAACGGTTTGGGGGAGCGATACGCAAGGCGATATGTGTCGGGCATGAGCACGTCTATTGGGGGATCCGTACATACACCGTCAGCGCTTCGGCTCCCGCGGTGGAGCATAAGCCGCTATGTAGATCGCTTACTTTCGGGAATGCATGAGAGGAGGAACGAACAGCGTATCCTTATGTCAGTGTCTCGTTTCCAAACCTTCCTTTTTTGGAACGCAACAGCCTTACAGTAGCACCGTGTTGATGGCAAAGACGTCTGACACATCTTGGCGCGCCCGGGATCCCCACTCCTGCTCAGCGCTCATCGCGTTCATCCTTTCCTTCCCTTCTTAACCGCCTCTTTCTCCTAAAAATAAACTTGAAGATGTCGAGGGTTGAAGGTCCTCGTCGACCTCGTCGATGAGGACTTTGTGGGTCGAGCGAGCAGGTCGTATACTTGCTCAATGACTGGGAACGTGTTTGCAAAGCCCGGTCTTCACGAAGAATGATTTTTGCTAGCTCTCCATCATGGAGGACCTGCTCGATCCGCTGCCATCCGCGCTTTCTCGTCTTCTGCCAGGTGTCGCACTCCGATGTCCACGTCCGCAATGCTCTCGGCACGGAAAATTGACGTGCGTGTTGCACACCATCGACCCTTTGCGGCTGACGGAGATAAACTGCTTGCAGGTTGTTGCGAGCGAGCGAACTCCTCGAGCCAGTGTATCTCGTCCACATGCTCAAGGCGATCGGGCATATCGATGTCGATGAACGCCGTGATGCTCGAAGTGCTGCAAAATGCGAACGCATTTGAGATCCTGACCCGGATCATCGACGAGCAGAGTTTGGGACCTCACAGCACGGTACGTCGACGAAAACGAATACCACTTGTTTGTTCAGTTCCGGTGCTAATTTTTATTCGCAGGAAATGTCAAACCATATCTTCCAGACGTGCTACAACTTGTGTCGATTGAACAAGGGCAGACAGGAAGAGGTGGCCCAGGCCGGCATCATACCCGTCATCGAGTCGAGTTCTCCCCTTAGACGACAATTTGCCCTCTCTATTCTGCGTGACCTGGCGAGCGCGGGAAAGAACTGCCGGGTGTTGCTACGGCAGTACGATGGTCTTGCGATGTATATCAAGCTTCTCACGGTTCCCTACTTTCGCTCTCGAGTCTATCCTAGCATGGTGAGTACGGGTTGCGGTTTCCGCGGCCCGGGAGCGTCGATTGATACCCACCTTTAAGGCTTCAAGAGGAGACAGCTCGTGTAGAGGACGAGCTAGCGAGGCCCAAGTCGCTCAACGTGCTCCTCAAGTGTTTCGTCTTAGCCAAAGCGGGCTCCTTCGGGAACCTGCTCGATCCGCTCCTCAAAATCTACCGCCACTCGACGGCCATCGCGATCGGCATCACCAAAGCGCATTCTTCCGGTGCGTCACGGAGGAGCTCAGCAACAGCCAAGGCGGTCGTGAACCTGAACCTGCTCCGCATCTTCCGCGCGGTCTGCGACGTCCGGCCGAACCGCGCGCTGCTCGTCGAGCGCTACGGCATACACGAGACGGTCGCCGCGCTCCGGCGTAAGGATGGCACGGTGCTCGTCCGCGAGATCTTGCGCCCGCGCTCAAGCCCTCCCTAAGGGGGGCCGACACGTCCAAGAGCTCGTCCGCGCCGAAGAGGCGTACGACACGGCGTACCGAGGACACGTCGGGCATTGGCACGCCGTCGCCCCCGCTCGGTACCGGCCCGATGAATAACCCGTGCATCACGAGCGCGGGTGCTGGGTTGGGCGCTGGGACGACGCAGTCGCATGTTGGCGATATCTCGTGGCAGCCCGGTGTCGGCAAGGGACGGCGCTGAGCGGCGACAAAACAAAACACACGAGCCGCCGTCGGTGCGGGATGTACTGTATTATGCATGTATTCCCCCTCTTCTCTCTTCCAATAACTATTTTCCTGGTCCCGTCACTCGCTCATGCTGCTCAGACTTTGACTTTTGGTTAGTTGCGTTCTTTCACATTGTGCACGTTCGTTATTCAGCATCGTCATCTCTCTCTCCCTCTCCATTACACCCGGTGTTTAAAGCATAAGTTAGGACTCTACACATTATTGTACTGGAAGTCTGATACCCCTAATCGAGTGGAACACTTCGGTCCCCTGTGTCGTTTTCTGCGACTATTTCACTGTCCCAACAAACCCAGCCATGCTATATGAAAGTGTGTGAACTCTTGGGCATCAGCGATTGTTAGTAATGGCATGGTTTTCGCATGGGTGAAAGTCTCTGTCCTCCGCTCTTGCCAGTGCGAGGTTTGTTTCAATGATTGAGAAAAACACGAGGAAGAATCACTAGAAGACGGGTTATTCATTTACATTGAACTAGTGCATGCCAACGTAACTCGGATATATGGTCAAAGCCTCGAAGGCACTTGAAACAAAAGGTTTGACATAAGCAAAAAAAATGAGACCATACTACAAGGTCGGAGACTTGCGACCTGACTTGTGACCTTGCTTGCGACTTGTCCTCGAAGTCATCAGGGATGAAAGAAATGTTGCTCTTGAATTACAGAGTCCGGCCGCATACGAGCAGAGTGACATGGTGCAAGACATGGTGAATCCAGCCCGAGGCAATAGCTATGAGTGTCGACTGGATTGCGTAGAGCCATGCAGAGTACAATTGAAATGTATTGACAGACGTAGTACATACCAATCAAAACAATCAGTTTTATCCATGACCTTACAGGGAGGCCTCGTGACGCATGAAAAAGAAAAGGGCGGCGGGGAGTGTCCAGAGATATTGTGTAATTAGTCAGCTGAATACCGCAACTAGAGAGTAGTGGTTTGCAAGGCCTGGCCTGAAGCCCTAAAGCCTGGGTAGCCAAGCCCTCAAAGCCTGAGCCCAGCTGGGCCCTTGTACCAGGCTTTGGAGGGCCTACAGCTCAGCTCAGGTTATTGAAAGCCTGAGCCAGGCCCTAAAGCCCAGGCTTTGAGTATACTGTAGCTCAATTTGTGGAATCAAATGCAGAATCAAAATCATCCAACTGCCCTCAAAAGAAAATAGAATAACAAATAATGTACCATCGCATTGTGGAGGCACATGCCTGCTGTTACTGCATTGTTCAACACCCTCCAATGCACGGTATGCACCTCATTGCTGGAGAAATGTTGCAGGGCCAACTTTGAATGCTTCTGGTATTCCCACCACCTCTTTGTTGTCTTCTTCATCTGCTGGCAAGTCCATGGTATGTTCTGCATGATCAAGCCCAAACTGCCCACCATTCTGCTCTCAGTGGGTGTGTTTGAGTCCATGTTTGATGCCCTGGACTGTCCAGTTTACAAAACCTCAACAACTTGAACAGGTACATTGGTTCCAAATTCTGTGTTGTTGGGCCTTTGCTAAAGTACAAGGTCACTCAGGTTCTCCAAGTCCCCCTCTAAATGATGTGTCACCCAATTGCAGGTACAAGTGTGTAAGTGACCTTCTTTTTGGAGTGATAATTGCCACTGAGAGGATCTATTAGGGTTGGATTTTCTTCAGCCATAGCAGGAGGACCAAAGATGGGCCCAGTCATGAGGTGCCAGTGACAGTGAAAAATGGCAGATATAAGCAGGTCAAGTTCACTTAAAGCCAAAGAGAATACTAGACATGGCATCATCGAGGTGAGTTAGTTCTTGCATCACACTAACAGACTGTTTTATCATGTTGAGACGCGACTGTATAAGTCACATGTCTCGTGGGATCTGATTGTGTCAGCCCATATACTATATTCGGTATCTGTCCCTTATGGACTCTTTTGGACACTTCGGACTTGTACGGACCACTTTTGTTTATCTTTATTGTCAGAGTCATACATGACTCTTATTGTTCTCTATTGTTAAGATACTGGTATTGTCTGCTTTAGGCAGCTATTGTTCTCTGCCCTCCAATGGCATTTCTCCCTCTGGCGCACAGACCACATGTATTGTGTTTGGATCACCAGTGCGCACAGACCATTCTTAGCTAAGCGTCCTGTATATAAGGACTGCTGTTTACGCCTTCACACTTCAGAGTTTACTTCCCCTCTGAAGTGTAAGTCCCATTTATACCTCTCCTTACACTACCTTTACTCACAGACGGTTTGTAGTAACTTGTCTATTAGGTGTGTATATAGTGATGGGAAAGTTCAGTTCAGTTTGGTTCTTTGACCCTTTTGGCTGAACCCCGAACCGAACCAAGGGTCTGGTTCAGGGTGTTTGGCCGAACCCCTGAACTGAACCCTTGGTTCGGGTTCACAATGGTTCAGTTCGGTTCAGGAGGGGTCTGAACGCCGAACCGAATGCTAATGACCAAAAAGACAGTCTCCCAGCCAGTGTACCGCACAAAGGCGTTGATTAACGCTTTTAGGGTATAGGTTGGAAGAACATTCAATTGGCACGGTTTCTAAAGCTATGTACAGTACTACTAAGTATGCGCCATTGAATCCCTGTTACCGCCGTCGCCGTCATCGTGTTGTCACATCGTCGCATCATTGCGTCATCAACTGTGGTGATCATAGACTTCGTCTCCGTCTTCATACCTGCAGTCATTGCATGTGGATCGGGGCCATGCTGTCACGTCGTTGTTGTCACAGCCTTCGAATCGCAGTTGTCGTCCTCAGCTGTGGTCGTGGTGGACTTGGATACAATGGTGGTCTTTTTCGCCGTAGTCAAAGTCTTCGTGCCTGCAGTCATCAGAGGCGCATGCGGATCAGGACCGTGTCGTTACGGCCATCGTCATGGCCAACCTCAGTCGTGGTTGTCGTCACCAGCGCGGTGGTTAGTGGCGCAGGCAGCTAGGGGCTGCTGGTTTTGCTGCCGCCGTCATCGTCATGTTAGCGACTGCGGGCTCGGAGGGATCAAATGAGCAGAGTGCTGGCGCTGTAATTGGACCAACACTTACATAGCTTGGGTGCATCATATTGCGGTCGTGGTCGTGGTCCACCGTTGGCGGTGCATGCGACTCGCTTAGTCAGGGCTGCCTGCCAGTGCCACTGCCCTCGTCGTCGTCGTCACTGTTGTCACAGAAGAGGACGCGAAAAGCTCAGGAAAACTTGAGTGAGCAGAATACCTGCGCTGTAGGATTGACACTCACGTAGTTCGGGTGAGTCGGCGGTGCCTCGTCGTTGTCGTGGTTGGAAGCACACATGGCCCGGGGGCCATCGCCGCCACCACCACCATGGTTGTAGGCAAGGATCACTGTCCGAGCCAAAGTAATGGTGAGCAGAGTAGAATCGAGTTAGAGACGATGAAAGGGAAAA
Organism: Lactarius sanguifluus; assembly: GCA_021527775.1. Taxonomy (NCBI): domain Eukaryota; kingdom Fungi; phylum Basidiomycota; class Agaricomycetes; order Russulales; family Russulaceae; genus Lactarius; species Lactarius sanguifluus. The sequence goes on along the minus strand of JAKEYF010000045.1, from coordinate 9,245 downwards.
ACAAACAGAAGACGTCGTACGACAACCCGAGTCTCGACTGTGCGATTGGGGAAGGCGGCGTGAATCTCGGGCCGCGCATTGTGCGCCCACCCGAGAGTGTTCAACCGACTGGGCAATTGAGGAAGGCGGAATAGGGGGTTCCCACGGCGTTCAGGAACTTGAGGGTGACGAGACCCTTGGGCATTGGCACATTGAAGTAACTCGGAGACTGCCATCGTCGCAGGTGCACAGGAAGGCTGTAGAGTGGGACGTCGCCAAAGAGGTCCTGTTGCCAGAGGGGGTCATGGCGCATGGGGCGATCGCCTCTCGGAATCCAAGAACTACGTGCACGAAAACAAATAAACCGTTGTGGACATCTTCCTGCAATAATTGAAGAGCGTGACGCTGACGGTGAGGGAGTGATGAAGGGGCAATAAGAGGGGATGAACGTAGCAAGCAGGCAGTCACATTAAAATGCCGCAACTACGCCACACAACACAAGCCCACTCAGGCTATTGCCAACTATTGCAGGCCGTCACACAATTCAGATTGGCTTGGCCGCGTAATTGAATTCTAGTACAGTTTCAATAGTCTTCGTGTACCCGTAAAATTATGGACTCCCAGTAGCATCAATGGTTCAGTTCACGTTCAAACACGTTCAAATGCGTTCTCAAATTTCAGGACTTTGCCGAACCCCGAACGGGACCATCGGTCCGGTTCGGGTCAAACAGCCAAACCCGAACCCTGAACCAGGGTTCGGTTCGGGAAAGTTCAGGTTCAAACCGAAGTTCAGAACTGAACTTTCCCATCACTATGTGTATATATAAAGAGTTTACTTCCCCTCTGAAGTTAACTTGTCTATTAGCTTTCTGCTATTATTTCACTTGCTTGTTAGTTCTGCGCTCAACATATCATAGGATTGCCAGCCACCACCACCACCCACACCAATACTGGCTGCTCCCAAGGTGAATGGGTCGATGCTGCTGTGGAGACCCTCTGTGCCACATTCAATGCTTTCTCACAGGGCCTGCTCTTCCATGACCCAAGCAACAAGTTGCCAATGACATAGACATGTGGGAGGAGTGCATATTCATTGCTTCCTTGCCACTGATAAGCAGTACATGTGTTATATCTTGCTCAGTTATATGGCATGTTAATTTGTCATGGCAGGCACTTTAATCACATTTTGTCAGTTGCAGCATCAAGGAACTGTGTATGTGCACACAACCCATACGCAAGACAGGAGCCTATGAGATGCTAAGGTCAAGCAAGGTGTGTCTCAGAAGACATACTTCCTGATAGAAACACTCATGTTTGGGCTCACTCACACAGTGCATTGACACCATCTTGGGCACCAAGACCCCAAGTGCCTGCAGTACTGGTGAGGGCTATCAAGATTTTGATGACAATGATGTCTTTGTTTGGAGTATCAAGTAAACATGATCTGCATGAATAAACAATTGGTGTTGCTTCCTCCTCAAGCCCTGGCCTAAGCCCAAGCCAAGCCCAGGCCAAGCCCAAGCCCTTTACCTGGGCTCAGCTCAATGTTTACTGAGGCCTGAGCCCTACTAAGCTGAGCCTAAGCCCAGGCTTTTGAGCCAAGCCTGGCCCTGTAAACCACTACTAGAGAGGGGACGTCCTAAACATCGGGGGACAAGGATGAGGGCGGTGAATCCGACCCTGAGAGGAGATCGCGCTCGCTTTCACACTCCACCTCATACCAGTATCGATCGAGGTCTTGCCCCTTCGTTGGGCTGGCGCTACGGTTATTGTGAACTTTTTGTAGCCCTAGTACTGTTGAGATTGGTTGGATCTTCGTCTTACGCGAATCTGCGCCGGTGTACTCTACGTTTATGCACTGGTCAGAGTGCTGGGGCAGAGTGACGAATGAACGTATGGCGGCCCGCAAAGCGCCCGACGCAGGACCTTGTATGCCGAGATATTTCAGGGCAGGTAATAGACTAGTTCCCTGGTCTGCTGCTCCCAATGCACGCAAAATTTTTGTCGTGAGTTCCCCAGCAAGAGAAAGCTCTTCAACACCACTAAATGTGTGAATAAGCTCCGGCCAGTGTTCACTGTCCGCGTCGTCCTGCCCACTCGATGACTGCGTCATATTAATGCGTAGATCCCCCACACCAAGAAGGAAACCGGAAGAAGACAATTGGTCACAAATTTGAGCCATGGAGGACAACTGCCAGTCTAACTGCTCGCAGGATATCTGCAATGTAAGGCGTGCACTGGGACGGACCTCTAGCTGGGTAAAGTGTGCATGGCTTGGTGCATGGTCCTCTAGCTGGGTAATGGTAATGGTAATAGAATGCTCGGAGGATAGGATCTCTGCTCGGCGGCATGACTTCTGCATTTCTATCCGGTTGATGAAGCAGCTGAGTTGCGAAATGTGGAAGATGAGTTGGTTGAAGAACCTGACTTCGATATCCCCGAGACGAGAGGCATCGATTCTGGTCACTAGGTCGTTTAAATACTCGCTGGTTCCTTGAAATTTGAAGCGGGAAAGAGCGGGAAGCCCAATGCGTTCCCCAGGCAATGGGGATATACCGACGTGACTAGGGCGGGAGGATGGAGAAAGGAAATGGAGCGAAAGAGATTGGAGTTGAGTCGTCCCAGACAGAGCATTCGCTAACGCTTTGGGCGACATATACCCGCTACTCGGGATTTCGTGAAGCTGAAGATTTACAAGGTTCTCTGAAGAAGAAAGTAGCTGCGGGAGTGCGGGAAAGGCAATTCTGGTTGAGTGGAGACTACGCAGGCGTGTACCCCACGTGAGAGTACTGGGGAGGGTCAGCTGCACGTTATCCATGGATAGAAGAACGAGTTCTTCTAGTGTCGAAAATGGTTTTTCGATAACGCATAATTTCGCCAGAAGGGATGTTGTGATCGTGAGGCCGATGGAGCATACACAATCAGAGCGCTTCAATGCGGCCACGATGTTGCCCTCGTCCTCGGGAGTAGGAGGATCGAGAGTTGGAGACCCCCCATAATGTACGATGGTAGGTAGGGCCGGCCAGCAATCTAGGGTCTTTAAGACAGGTGTTCCGTAGGTGCAATAGAGTCGAAGATCTAGACCCAGAGGCGATGTAAATACAATCTGACGCCATCGTTGGCATACGTGTGTGAGGGTAGGCCAAAATCGCGGAGAGGCATCCAGGTAATAACGAAATATGTTCAGGAGAACATCGTCGGAGAGCGTTTCAAACATCATGTGCTGAGAAAAAGGTCCTGCTCAAAACGAATTAGGGCGTGGTACTGGCGCTGGGCATACGTCGAACCTATCCCACCTATTAGTTCATTATTCGATGGCCGTTCATATTCCACCGCTACGAAATGGCCTGAGAGCCAGCGTGAACGCATGAATGGTACTACAGCCCTCCGCAAAGGCGCACAACCCGGCTCAGGCTCCCGTATGGAGAGCTTATGTAAGGACGGTAATACATTTTCGCGCCACCTCTCAGAGGATTTCAAAGCAAGCATGATGTTTGTCGAGTGGTCGCTGGCCATATTGATCCATTTTGTGCCTCTGAATGTACGGATAAGCCTCACCCATTCCCAACAGTCCACGTCATCCTGCCCACTTGATAGTCGCGTCGCCTTGATGCGTATATCTTCCACACAGAAAAGGAAAGGGGAAAAGCGATTGCAGACGTGAGCCATGGAGAACAGCTGCCGACGTAACGACCCGCAGAATACTTGCAATTTAAGGCACGCAGAAGCTGGTTGGCTTAAGGAGACAGAGACGGAATGTTCAGCGAATAGAATATCTGCTTGACGATGTGACTTTTGCATCTCCATCCGGTATTCGCGAGGATTTGAAATGTTAAAGATGGGCTCATCGAGGATTGTAATTTCCATATTACCACAACGAGGAGCATCAATTCTTGCCAGAAGGTCTTCCAAGTACTCGGTGTGTCCTCGAAAATCAAGGTGGGTGAGAGAAGGGAGATTAACGCGCCCCCCTGAACATGGGGGCATGGTAACGCGATGGGCAGTGGAAAGGAAATGGAGGGAAAGTGATTGAAGCCGGGCCATCCCGGACAAGCTATTCGCAAGCGCCTCTGATGAGAGGAATCTATTAGAGATGCCGTGAAACCGAATATCGACGAGGCCCCCGGAAGAAGAAAGACGCCGCAAGGGAGAGGAAAAGCCGATCCCAGTCGAGTGAAGTCTACGGAGGCGTGGGCCCCACCGAAAACCGTTGGGCAGGGTCAGCTGCATATTATCTCGAGACAGAAGGAAAAGCTCCTCTAGTTCTGAGAGCGGCTCCTCGATTGTGGAAAATCTTGCCAGGAGAGACCTTGTGACGGTGAGGCTGATAGAGCTAACACGATCAGACTGCTTCAGTGCGGTCATGATATTGTCCTCGTCCTCGGCATCAGGGGGATTGAGCGCCGGAGACCCCCCGTACTCCACGACGATAGGCAGGGCTGGCCAGAAATTTAGAGCATTCAACACAGGCGTTCCGTGCGTACAGAACAGTCGAAGATGTAGAGTCTGTTGAGACGAAAATACGATATGTCTCCACGTGCGACATATATGCACAAGCCTGGGCCAAAATTGTGGAGAGGCATCCAGATAATAACGAAATATGTTCAGAAGCACTTCGTCAGAAAGCTCCCCGATCGTGACTTATCGGGAATGGGAACACGTTAGCGAATGGCGCAGGCACTGCGTGGACTCGGAATATGTACCACTTCTAGGGCATTCCCTTGGTGTAGTAGCGACTTGGTGGCGTGATACGTGTCGTGCTCGGGCACGTCTATTGGGCAATTCGCACATGCACTGTCACCTCCCTCGGTGGGGTATAAACCGCTAGATTACTTACTTTTGAGAACGCATGAGGGGAAGAATGAACGGGGCAGAAATGGTAGGCGTGTCCTCATGTATAACACGCCCGAACATAAAGACCTAATCGGGGTTTGGGTCGTGTGAGTGATAGGCCTACTCGCCGCATACACGTGGTAGCAGACGTGCCAGTGCCATGACCGCCGGATTGCTGTATAGCGTGTGCTGATTATTTGTGAACCAATGTGGGCACCGCAGGTTGAATCGATACTGACTACAGTAATAATCACCAAGGTGGTACATAGGAGGGCGTCGTTAGCAGGCGTCGTTAGCTTAGGCCCGGGTTGGTGTCCAGGAGGGGAAGATTATGGAGTCGCTTTTTGGTAGCAGCCGACCGTGTTACGGCAGAGATGTCTCTGCTCTGACATACAATACGTATCTCGGCGCCTGCGTTCCCAGTTCCCTTATCCATCCCTTTCCTTTCCATCCCTTCTTCACCACCTCTTTCTCTCTCAAAGCAAAAATGTCGAGGGTTGAAGGTCTCGTTGACTTCCTCCATGAGGACTCTGCTGATCGAGCGAGTTGATCATACACGCACTCAACGAGATCGGGAATGTGTTCGCAAAGCCCGACCTCCACGAAGAATGCCTTTTCGTCTGGGGAGGACCTGCTCGATCTGCTATGGATCTGCACTTCTCTCATCTTCTACCAGGTGTCGCAGTCCGACCTCCACGTCTGCAATGCGCTCGGCACACGGAAAGTCCTCCGACGTGCATACTACACACCATCGACCCTTTGCGATTGACGGAGATAGACCACTTGCAGGTTGTTGCGAGCGTGCGAACTCCTCGAGCCAGAGTACATGCTCAAGGACCAGGCGATCAAGCATCTGTCGATGAACGCCATGTTACTCGAAGTGCTGCAAAGCGTGAACGCAATTGAGATCCTGACCCGGATCCTCGACGAGCGGAGTTCGGGATCTCTCAGCACGGTACGTTGATGAAATAAACACCACTTATTTTTGTCCCGGTGCCGATTTTTATACGCAGGGGATCATATATTCCAGACGTGCTACAACTTGTGTCGATTGAACGAGTGCAGACAAGCGCAGGCCGGCATCATACCGCTATTGATATGCGTGATCGAGTCGAGTTCCCCCTGTAGGCAGTTTGTTTTCACTATTCTGTGCGACCTGGCGAGCGCGGGGAAGGGCTGCTGGATGTTGCAATGTCCGTCAAACTTCTCACGAATCTCTACTTCCCTCTCTAGTCTATTCTGGCATGGTGAGTACACTCGTGACGGTGGTTCTAATTTCCGCGGCTCGGGAGCGTCGATTGATAGCCCCTCGTTTTTAAGGCTTCAAGAGGAGACAGCTCGGGCAGAGGACAAGCTGGCGAGATCCATCCGAGTTGCTCGACGCGCTCCTCAAGTGTTTAATCTCCGCAAAAGCGGGTTCGTTCGAGAACCTACTCGATCCGTCCCTCAAGATATGCCACCACTCGACGCCGATCGTGAAGGCGCAGGTCTTCCGATGCGTCTCGGAGAAGCTGAGCAACAGCAAGGCGGTCGTGATTCGTGAAGCCGAACCTGCTGTCCATCCTCCGCGCCGTCTGCGACGTGCAGAACCGCGCGCTGCTCGTCGAGTCCTACGGCATACACGAGGCGGTTTCCGCGCCCTGCGCAAGGACGGTGACGTGCTCGTGCGCGAGAGATCGAGCCTAGCCTCGCACATGCACCCAAGCCCTCCCTCAGAGGTGCCGATACGCCCAAGAGCTCGACCGCGCCGAAGAGACGCGCCACGCGGCGCCCCGCCAGCGACACGTCTGATATCGGCACGCCGTCGCCCCCACCTGGCACGGGCCCGATGGACAATTCGCGCGTCGCGAGCGCTGGTACTGGCTTGGCCGTTGGCACGACGCGCGGACTCTCGCCGCGCTTACATGTTGGCGATATCCCGTGGCAGTCTAGCGTCGGCACGGGACGGCGCCGAGCAGCGACGACTCGCCGTCGGTGCGGTATGTACTGTATTATAGCACTTTCTCTCTATCTATAGCCATCTTCTGACCTCGTCGTCGCTCGTTCATGCTGCCAGTGCTCAGACCTTTGAATTTTGGTTGGCTACGTTACTCTACATCGTGCACGCTCGTCGTTCAGCATCGTCATCTCCCCCCTTCTCCATTCCCTTGGTGTTTAAAGCATAATTAGGTCTACCTATACACGACTGTACTAGCCCTATTGAGCAGAACTCTTGTCGTATAACCAGGCCGTCTATGTCTATACGCACCCAGCCATGCTATATGAAAGTGTGCGAATTCTTGGGCATCACCGACTGGCGATGTGACAACGCATGGCGCGGTTTTCCGCATGAGTGGAAGAATCCTGCAACCCATCAGACGCGCCAAGGCAAGCGCCAAGGTCGACCCCAGATCCGCCCCCAGCAGCTGCACCTCGGGGGTGATGCCTATCGCGCCCGGGTTGGCATGCCCAGCATACATGTTGACCTCGAGGGCTCGAACATGTTCATCCCGTTCGGCTGTGCGAGCCGCGCCGTATCAGCGTCCCGCCCAGTCCGGGGTTCGGCCCGCCGACGCCACCCCAAGGCCAGCCAGCGGCTTGCGGTGCGGTAGCTGCTGTCATCGCTTCCGGAATTTCCCGTCGTGTTCGGGAGTTGCGGGATTTACGCACCAGACCAAGTACGGCACCATTGCGCAAGGCTCTCGACGGTCCACTCTGAACACGATCGACACCAGGCGTATTGTGACCCTGACTCGAGATTGGGTCGCCGTCGTCGCCATGCACGCCTTACGCCATTGTTGACGGCGGTGGAACTGCCGCTGTCGTGCACGTGGCGCTTGGAGGACCGGCGGAACTATCGGGACAGTTGAGATACGGGACGTTGCCACCGACTCGGACGCCGTACAAAGTTGTTCAACATAGACGCGCTCCGAGCGCATCTATCGCAGTGGACTTGCACCTACGTCATACTTACGCACAATATTTGAGTCCTCCAGTGCAGAAACGACTATATGGAAGGCGTGAGTGTATGTGGGTGTAACACACCTACACTCGCAAGGACAATACAGTATATGTTAGGAGATAATCACCAGCCCGCTTTATATCCCCATCCCCGTCCAAATCACATTTAGTAATGACGCGTGCTCTGACAAAAGTGGGATGGGACCGAAGGAGTCGAGGCGGGGTTGATTGTCGCCATCCGTTGGCTCATTGAATGCTCGACGAATATCGGAATCGCAAGCATAATCATAGATAAAGCCAGGTCTTGGGCCAGGTGGTGCGACTTCAAGGTGCCGTGGGGATCCCCACGGCGTTGTTTCGTCATCTGCGGTTGGATTTAGTGGGTCCATTGGGTGCATATGTTCGAGTTTTACGGGACCACCCACCAGCGAGCCGTTCCCATGGTGTTTCGTCTTCTGTGGTTAAGTTTGGCGGCGAGACTATTGGTTGCGTATATTCGACCGCTACAGGACGGCCAGAGAGCCGGCGCGAGGTTATGAATGAGACTACAGCTGCCCGCAAAGGCGCATGGAGCGGCCCAGGTTCCTCCACATAAAGATTACGCAGGAGAGGCAATACAATTGCGAGGTCCCCATCTGCTGGCAGCAAAGTACGCATGATGGCTGTCCCAAGTTTTCCAGCCACGGAAAACTTCTCTGCACCTCTGAATGAACGGATCAGATACAGCCACTGTCCGTTGTCCACATCATTTTGCCCAATTGATGGTGGCGTCGCATTGATCCACAGATATCCTATACAGGAGAGGAATACGGGGAAATGATCGCAAATTTGACCCATGGACGACAACTGCCAGTCTAACTGCTCGCATGATACCTGCAATCGAAGTCGTGCGGGTGCTCCTGGACGGATGAAGCAGATGGAAATGGCATGGTTAGAGATTAGAACGCTAGCGTGACCATGTAATTTCTGCATTTCTATCCGGTCAATGAACTGACCGAATTGCGAAACGTTGAAGGTGGGCTGGTTGAAGAACGTTATGTCGATATCCTCGAGACAAGGCGCATCGATTCTGGCCACAAGGCTGTCCAGGTACTTGTTGGCTCCTCGATATTTGAAGCATTCAAGAACCGAGAGAACGACGCGGTCCTGTGACGGTGGAGGTATGTCGATGTCATTACGGCGGGAGGGGAAAGAAAGGAAATGGAGGGAAAGTGACCGAAGCTGGGTCATCCCAGACAAGGCATTAGCGAACGCTTCTGGCGAAAAGTATCCAATACTCGGAATTTCGTGAAGCTGAAGATATACAAGATTCTTGGAAAACGACAGAAGCTCTGGGAGCGCGGGAAAGGCGATCCTGATTGAGTGGAGACTACGTAGGCGCGCGGCCCACTTGAAGGTGCTGGGAAGCGCCGCCCCGATAGTATTTTGTGACAGAAGAACAAGATCTTCCAATTCTGAAAACGGCTCCGCTATTGTGTCCATTTTTTCTACAA